>JANHMN010000021.1:21085622-21123822 GCA_030674055.1 Rhabdomys pumilio
CCCCTCCCTTTATTTCATCAGTATTTCATGTATCCCAGGCTCACTTCCTCCAGAAGCATCTTTAGCAACTCAGTGTTTGGGAGCTCAGCCAGTCTTCCATTTTCTTTTCTAGGTCATGGAGGTGATGGCACTGTTTTGGGTCAGGTTCACTTGCTCTTTCCTACTGCAGAAGATGTGTTTAGCTGAGCTCCGAAGTGTCCGAGGTCACTCTTTGCCTTCCTTCTTCTCCTTGGTTAAGTTATAATCACCTTGGCCAGAAGATGTTAAGTCATCTCCCTTGGCTTTCACTGGTTCAGGAAATAGAAACTGAATTCTGATCTCAGCGGATTCTAACTTGATTAGGAAATGAGAGAGGAAGCAGGAAGGAGATGGAAGTGTGAAGTTCCTGCCAGACCAAACACAGCCTAATAGTCTACCAGTTGTCTCCCATTTGGTTTATCTCTGTAGCAAATGTCTATCTCATCAGGATGCTAAAAGTAAAAGCACCAACTTCCAGGACCAGCAAGCTGCTGTCGATGTGGACTTGGCTTCTATCGCTCAGTGTTTCTGTTTCACTGGAACAAGGAAACAGGGGGCTTTGACTTTGTTTTCTAGTGTCCATTTGCCTCGCCCCTCTTTCTTCCTTCCTTTTTTACACAATACAAGTGGCCTAAACCTTTCCCCTTTCACCACTGTACGGATGTAGTGTCAAGATAAATAACAACTATTCTCCCCCCCTCCCCTTTGAGGGTTGGAAGGGATATTGGTTGTTAAGCTTCATGGAAAGTTACTGATTCAAGATACTTTGAATTTTAAAACACAGTGGACCAGGGAAGAAGAATAGTTATTCATGTTGATTTGAATTGTTCTTTCAATAGGTAACTAGTGGACCAACTAAGTAGTAGTGGTTTTCACTTATTTAGGGTTGTGTAAGCAAGAGTTATGAGCATATTCTTTTAGGTTAGATTCACAGAGGATTTATAAATGCAGAATGCCAGAAGTGAGACCTGGAGAGCTACAGCAGGCAGTGAAGGCAGAGATAAGAAATAGGACATTCTTAGGGTCGATCAGACAGACTCAGTCTGATCTGCAACATTTACCAGAGTTCTAAAAAGGCCTCCTCCTCCTCAGTATACAATCAAATTTGACCTCCAAATCTGAGTACATGAGAGTGCATTTGTAATGTTCTGGGGGGATTTGGGAAGTTCAGGCCTACCAACATCACCTTATCTATAATGTAATATTTATGAAGTTTGCCATATTAGATTTCATGAAGAGGTGAAGTTATTATAAGAATTCCTAAATGATCTCGATTAATTTATAATTAGAGCCTGAAGAGGAGCCAGAAAGCATGTGAACTCAAGTTTTAGAAGAACTGAATTTTAATATACTTCTCTTTTCTACCTTTTCTTCCACTTTGTGTAACATTATGTGATTGATTTATTCACCCCATCTCCCCCGACTCCCACAAAGTTATCAAGGTTCAGTAGTGGCTCAGACATTTCTAGACAAGTCATAGCTGTCTAGATAGGTTTTGTTTTCGGGACCTGGCGGTCAGGACTCAGTGAAGTCCTCCACTATGGCTTTGTTGGCATGACAGATGATGGTTGGATGGATGTGCACCCCGGTGAAATTCAGGGCAGACCTGAGTTAAATAGAGAGGGAGAGAGGGAAGAGGGGCTGGGGAAGAATTCTTAATTGGCTATGCCCTCTGGCCTTCAGCTATCCCATTAGTATGTAAATTTCTTGAGGCTGAGGCTGGTAGCCACGCCCTCTAGGGAGGGGCTGTATTGCCCTACATGACTGAACAGTGCAAGTTAATGGAGTTCCATGCCACGAGTTAGGAGCCTGGATTCTGGGAGCACAGAAGAATAGACGCCCATCCCTTGCAGGGTCTCGGGGCTACTTCCAGCCAGCACTTCTACCAAAAAGCAGGACCCCTTTCACGGCACTACATTTGTTTACATCTACAATGTCTAAAACTTTTCCAATTTATTTTTACTTTATCAGCAAAACAAACAAACAAAAACCCCAAGCCAACCAACCAACAACAAAAAAAAACAAAACAAAACAAAAAAAAACCCTATTTTTTTTTTTGACCTCTATTGTAAAAGGAAGAATTTTTCAGCTAGGACTGTAAATTGTGGCCCCAATGGCTGGAGGTGGGAGCAGTGCCCCTTCTATCTCATTCCCAAGGGCTGTGAACTCTGTATAGAGATTATCACAGCTCCCACTACCCTCTAATGTCTCCTTGGCACTGGAGTTGGGTTGCCATCTATGATCAAACTGGAGTATCGTGCCGTATTGTACGATAAAACCTGTATGTTTTCCAAGTGACTAAAAAGAGATGGGGACATATGTATCTTATCCCACGAAAGGGAGAAGTTGAGCCTACTACTTAGAAATATAAACTGGATTCTCAAAGGTTTAAGCTGTGACCAGAATGTCTCTGGCTCATCTCATCAATGTTTCTTGTTTGGAGCAACTGGAGAATAACGTAACTGAGAAGTATTGCTTTCAGGAACCTACTTCATGTCACCACACATTGTTCTCAGAGATAACAATGTTGCAGGCAGAAGTGAACTCTGTCTGTCTCACCATTTCCCCCCACTTCAGGATCCCTCTACATTCAAAGGTCCAACTTTTGAGATACATGCTTTATTTTTTCTTTGGGCCACTCTCCACTTACCCACACAAAGAAATCCTTGCTTCTGGGACCCGAACTCTGGTCTCACGTTTGGTCTTGAGTAAGAATATCTGTGTACTTACGTGTATCCTGTGTGACCTGGAAGGGGAGTAGACATGGTGAGTGGTCTTGATGGAGGGTGGAGAATCTGGTCCACTGATTTGAGTTCTGTCACCGATGTAAAACAAGCAGAACCATGGGTATCTTATTTACATTCTGGTGAGCACACTGCATTGACAGTCTCCTTTGTGTTGTTTGTTCTTGTGTCATAGTGTTCTAAGCTGCTCAGATCACCAAGGATTTCTCAAGCAGTGCTAAACTTCCTAGTTAAAGTTAGGGTTGTCGCTAGTCTGTATAGAGAGCTCATCTGTTAAGTAGGAGGCCCTCGATTTGATCCTCAGATCTGCAAAGCAACAAAACAACAGAAACAGTCCAGGAAGTTCTTTTCTTTACACATGAATCCAAACCTTTATGTAGAGTTTTATTTAATTCCAGTACTCTGTAGGCAGAGGCAGGCAGATTTCTGAGTTCAAGGCCAGTCTGGTCTTCAAAGTGGGTTCCAGGACAGTCAGGGGTATACAAAGAAAACAGGTTCCTGAAACCAAACAAAAACAAAAGACAAACCAAAAAGAAAAAAAAAAGACAATGTTTTTGTTGTCATGGATGTTTGTTAGGAATATAGATGTAAGCTACCTGTTAGGAAATCGTCCCCATACTGACACCTCCGAGAGTATAAATGTGTTAATGTAATCCAGGCAATTAAACCGCCCTAATGTGCTTCTTGAAGACCCTAGGCTGTCTCCATTCAGCACTGTTCTGACTAAGTGCATCATCCCGTTCAGCTAAATGGTTGGCTTTATTTTTCCCTCAATAACAATTGCTTAGCTGTTTTTATATCATACATCACAGGACTTCTTCTTTCATTTATACACTTTGCACTTCCCTGGCATTCATTCTGACAATAACAGCAGCTGCAGTAGCAAAAAGAGAATTAAACAGAAATCCCTGGGAAGGTTTTGCTTTTGAACAATTCCTTTGCAATATTGCCTTTGGCTGCTCTCATCTTTGTGTGACCTTTGTAGTTCCATTCTTAAAGAAGGATGCTTGGAACTGGAAACCGTGGTCCAATCAGTAAAGTGCCTGACACACGGACATCAAACATGATGACATGAGTTCATATTCCTAGCCCCCACTTAAAAGCTATGCAGGGTGGCTATGGTCTGTAAGCCCCAACTTCCTCAAGATCCTTTTCTCAAAGAGAAAGAATAAAAAGTATTTCCAGGACTCAACCATACCCCTCCCTCTTTTATATATGTGCATAATTGGCATAATTGTTCATATGTATCTGCACATGTGCATTCGGCAACGTGTGCAGGTCAAGGTCAGCTGTCTTCCTCAGTCATTCTCTCTTTCTTTTATGAGACAGTCTCTCATAGAATCGGGAACTCACTGTTTGTCTAGACTGGCTGCCAGGTTACTTCCAAATTTCCATCTGTGGAATTGAGAAAGAAATAAATGCACGTTTTTATTTGTTTATAGTTGACAAATGTAAGTAGTCTATTGACCTTTGTATAAGAGTATTTCCATGCACTTGATTTTCCTTTGGCTTTGGAAAGGAAAGACAATGAAAATAGGCATATTATAGCCACAAGCCAAAGGAACCAAGATGCTTAAAAGATCATTCCTCAGAGTAGGGAGGAAGGTTCTCTGTTAGGCACACCCAGGACTTCTCAGAACAGACCACATTCCTGCAGGACAGAGAGTCTTTGAGAAAAGGCTTTCTCTCAGTGACAGTGTAGCTTGCCCTTGACCTTGGGGCATGTTGGGTAAATAGTTAAAGAATGCCTCTGTAAGAAACATAGTAACATCTTGCATCTTTCTCCCTCTGTAATTTTAGGGCTCTTTCAGTTAGGGGAAGAGAGAATCCTAGTGTTAGCCTCAATATCAAAGTCTGTCACCACACTCAGAAAATAGAAAGCAATTCAATAAGTTAAGGGATCATAATGCTTGCATTGATGGAGCTTAGGCCTTGAATTTCTGAGCTAAACAGTCTCTTTATTTTGTGGCAGGAAGAGCTCAAGTTTCATCTTTTATTCTGGTGTAAATTCATCATTAATATGTTTAAGGAGTAGATACAGGCTTGGATTGTAAAATCTTTCTTTATAACATTAAACAGTAGATTTAATTAAAAAAAAAAAAGCATCCCAGCCTTTGCAGGCTGTATAAATGACAGATAAGAACGGAAGCAGAATTGATACAGTTTGATCATTATCACAGAGAAGTAAGTCCAAATGGACCAGACAATGTACACGGGAGCAGGATGTACAAAACACCAGGTAGGGAGACACTGACTCGGAAATGATACAGGCCAGTAGATACAAGAAGATACGGGATACCTCAATTAAAAATTGGAGAAAAAATTGTAATGTTAAGCATGAAACAGCTAGATTCTTTAGTCTTAGGATATATGATCATACCAAAGGAAACACACACACACACACACACACACACACACACACACACACACACGCAGCTCCATCATTTCCAGGATAAAAACTAAAGTTTGCCTAAGGCACTCCATCATGTAGTGGAAAGACAAGTTGGAGTGTTGATCAGTAATGTAAGCAAAATGCATGACAATCACAGGCAACATAGTTGGAAGCCCTTATAGTGGTAGTTAGAGAAATCCTGACCTACAAGAATGCCTGCACTGTGTTTCTGTTCTTAGGAAACCACAACAAGTAAGAGGAAATGATTGCTATGGATTGCATATATAACTACGCTACTACCACTGAAAAAGAAGATCGACAACATGGCTAGCTCAAACAGCTATGGTGGAGGAAGGAGCTCATAGGAGGCTGCCGGGCTGGTGTACTCTATTTCTTGGCGTGGATTGTACAATTTATTTAGATAGTTACTTAAATTTTTGTACGTATTTTTTATGTGCAGTTTATATGGTGTAATAAAAATCAAAACATAAACACAAAGACCAACATCCACGATGAGCTCATACCCGATCCATTATGCTGAACTGGGCTTAGCTGTTTGGAAGGCACTTCGGGTTGATAGCTCTGAGCAAAGCTTGTTCTACATTCAACGCGTGTCTTTTTCATGTGACATAACTGACGATGGTCCAGGATCTGCTTGTTATTACTCAAAATCTCATTTGATTAAACTAGTGTTGTTCCTTCCTGCGGCTACACTTAGACCCGCTATATCGAGGGTCAGCTCACAATGGAGCAGCGAGGCATGGCTATTTTAAGTCAGAGCTGCCTGGCAACGTCTGCATTGCTGAGGGGTCTTATTTTCTTTCCAGGCTGCTCTCCTCCTAAATGATGAGCGCATTTGGTTTTGTCAAACTCCTTCTACCTCAAATGGCACAGGCTGTGTTCCATAGATAGCAGTGGAGAAATACGTTCAGTGGTACCTTTTCTTTCTTTGTCTCTTTGTTTGTTTCTTTGTTTCTTTTTGTTTTAATTATCTCTAAACACATGAGCAGAAAAATATCTGAAAGGTGTTTTTGTCTGACTAATTAGGTTAGAAATCTCAGGGGGACAGTCCTATTTGCTACAGTTTAATGGAAATCCTTTGTGAGTCTTCTAAGAACAGGCTTCTCTTTAGCACTTCCTGTTGAACTTAGAGGCCGGAGTGGGGCATGGAGAAACCTCGTTTTACTTAGCGATTTGAGAGACTTAAATTGGGGTTACAGGCAACTCGTACGCAAAGGCTGTGACTTCTCAATTCATCAGTTCGTATTGTTTCCTATGGAACTCTGCACATCAGGAAAAGAAACATTTATTGGTGACTATTGACTGGTGACTGTTTCCTTCCGGAATTATGTTACTGCAGCACAGCATTCCTGAAGGCCTACTTTTAGTGTAGGCAAGTCACATGATGCACGGCCAGATACTTCTTTCTTAGGTGAAGCACTTTTTTTTTTTTTTTTTTTTCTGCTTGCTAACCTGTGGATGTGAATGGTTGGAATGATGGATTATTCCATTCACGCTCTTGGTTGGTGGGGAGTTCTCTGAGAAGCTATTTCATTTTGTCTTCTTCATGTGATTCAAACCCCATGTGGTGGGTTATCTATGTAATCTCAGAATTCGGCAAACTTTGAGAGGTAGCAGGATCATGATTTCCATCAGTCTTGGCTACATAGCAATATCTTGTCTCCAATACACACATATATAAGCACGTGTAAAAAAAAATCCAACATATTTTCAAAGATACCTTTTGTGTTTATTAAATTTTTATCACCCCTTTGATTCCATCTCTTTAATAAAAGAGATGTTTTAAAATATATCTTAAGGGCTGGAGAGATGACTCAGCGGTTAATAGTACTGGGTGCTCACCCACAGGTTCTCAGCCCAGTTTCCAGCACCCACATGATGGCTCACAACCATCTACAGCTGTTTGAGAGGACCCAATGCCCTCTTCTGGTATGCCAATATATACACACACACATATCCATATACATAAATGAGTAATAAAAGTAATAAATAAATACATCTCAAAAATAAATGGTAAAAAAAAGAAAAAAATGTATACTTAAAAACTGCATCTTGGCTCATTGTGATCAGAACGAGTTACTATAAATTATTGGAATGTCTGAGTCTTTGGACTCATTTTGCAACAGATTGTAATTTTCACTGATAATTAAGATTATTATTAAAAACAGGGCACCTAGCTGATTTTCAAATGCAATAGTAAGACGATGAGATTATGGGTGGTGACAAGGAGAGAAAAATGGTATGTGTGATATCAAGTGGAAAACAAACAGAGCAGAGAGAATTCAAGGAGATGAATACACAGAGATAATAATTCCTATCTGAGGCCGACTAGGGAGGCAGAGACAGTTATGGAGTGATGAGAGGGAAGGGGCCCCCATCCAGGAATCACGCCGATGCCTCGTGCTGGCAGAGAAACAGGAATTCTGGCACAATTAACAACTGCTTGACGTCTTTCTCCCATCTCAGCTATAAACATCCAGTTTTCTGGGAATCTTACCAGAAACTAAATTTATAGGGAAAAGATGTGCTCTAAACCCATTAGTATAATATACATAGCTAATGCTAGGACAATTAGTTGTGATTCTTCTTTGAGGAACCCATATCTATACTTGGGTTTGTCTTACTGAATTTCTTCCAAAGAGGCTCACATCCATTGGTGCTTTCTTATTGGGTCTGTGAAGAAGCATATACTGCTAAATTTTCTGAGCTTTCCTTTGGGATTTCAGGTTCTTTTGGCGCCACAAAGGATGACCCCCTATAGACAACACCTACGGGCAAGCCTATATTCTATGTCCTATAATCAAATGTGTGGCCCTGATGGACAACAGAGGTTTGAGAAAAGACCCTCTTTATAAAGACCTAGCTGGTATTTAGTACGAAGACAACCCTCGTGGTTGTTCAGTTGAGGAATGTGCAGGGGATTCCTTTCTAGAATTTAAGCACCATGCTGGAAATACCAAAGACTATGAATACTGTGAACATTTTTACACTCTTGACTTGGCACGGGTGTGAGGTAGGACCGGGAACACTTGCAGTGACTATACCCTGAAGGTTGGCAGTCTGGGACCTGGCAATGATGCTTTGGAGTCTTGGAGCTGCAGATTAGTCCAAATAACACTTTTATATTTTTTGCTCTCTGGAGCTCTAGTTTCTTCTTGTAAAAAAATAAAAATAAAAAATAGAAATAAAAAACTGATTAACATGTAATAGATACCATAAAATTCACCTTTGAAAAATTTACAATTTGAAAATATACAATTTGGGGCTTTTAGTTTAGTTAGGAAGTTGAACAAACAAACTTATCTTGGGGACTCTTTCCTCTTATTTTTTTCTTCGAATATAGTAGAATAATTTTACGTTTTGTTTATTTTAAAAATATGCACTGATACCCTGAAATTGGCTCCCTCTCAGTAAAATTGCCTGAAAAATTTGTGTCAAGGAAGGTCTTAGAAAAAGATTCTCATTTCATCCGGTTTAGTGCCAGGATAAGTCTTTGTGATTTGGTGTTAACAGAAAGTGTGCTAGGTTGACTTTGTTTTTCTGTATTGTGTATGTGTGTGTGACGTATTTATACATGTTCATGTGTGTGAGATTTTTTTCAATCATTCTCCACCTTAAATTTTGAGATAGGGTCTCCTCTGAACTCAGAGCTTGTGTATTTGGCTAGGCTGACTGGCCAGGAAGCTCTAGCGATGTGGCTCTCTCTACCTCCCTTAAATGAAGGAGATATTCTCCAGAGAAAATATCATGTGGTTACATTTGAATGTGCCACGCTTGCTTGTCAGTTCAAAGCAGTGAATTTATTTTAATTTCATAAGATTCATTACTGCAAAACACATGAAATTTTTATGGGCACGCCACTGGCATTGCAAAATTTGAAAGATGTTATGATACAGGCTTATTAACATAAGGCACCCCACTCTTTCATGAAATGCATAGCTAAAATACTGAATTTTTTATGATTATATAACAATAATCACAAGATTTTCACTCCCAACCCTATATTCATTATTCTGCCCCCAGTATTTATTAAGTATGTACTACCTGCCAAGGTTGGGGACGGGATAAGGCACAGCCTCAGTCTTCGGGGACACATTTTTTGCCTCTCTCTCTAACCTTCTTTAGTAATTCATTACATAGTTGTATTAAATTTCCGTTTTTGAGTAAACACTTGGCTCGATGAACGCTCAGTTCCTGAAGCTTGTGAGATTAGCTGACTCCTCCTTCACCGTGTTTACAAACTCCATTTATATACATGACTATTTTCTTCCCACTTCCTCCCTCCCCGCCCCACCCCCAGCTCACTGATTGGACACAATCTCCTGTCAATATATCCAGTACTGCCATCTTTCCACGTTAGGTAATATAATTTGCTGTTTTCTTCCAATTACAATAACTACCTACTTCATTTTTTGGTGAATACAAATGAGTCGATTTATTTTTAAAATTTTTGTTTGGATTTATTCATTTTATTTTGTATGTGTGTTTGTCTGCGTGTATGTTTATACACCATACGCATACTTGTTGGTGCCTTTGTCTGTCAGAAGAAGGACTCGGATCCCTTGGAACTAGAGTTACAGATGGCTGTGAACCACCATGTGGGTGCTGGTAACTAAACTCACATCCTTTGTAAGGTCAACAAGTGTCCTTAACCACTGAGCCACCTCTCCAGCCCTGAGTCTTGATTCTTAAATACCACAAACTGATGACAGCTCTGAATTCACACTTATGCCTACAGAATCCTGAAATATTAAAATCTAGTTCTTATCATTTGTGCTGGTTTGAATGAGAATGGCTTGATCCACATTTGGTGGAATTGTTTGGGAAAAATTAGGAGGTGTGGCCTTGCTGGAAGAGATGCGTCACTAGGGGTGGGCTTTGAGGTTTCAAAAGTCCACACCATTCTCAGTTCTCTCTCTCTCTCTCCCTCTCCCTCTCTCTCTCTCTCTCTCTCTCTCTCTCTCTCTCTCTCTCTCTCTGCCTTGTGGCCTGTAAGCTTTCAGCTACTGCTCCAGTGCCATGCCTGTCTGCTTGTTGCCGTACTCTTTGACATAATGGCCATGATCTCACCCTCTGAAACTATAAGCACATCCAATTAAATGCTTTCTTTTATGGTTGCCTTGGTCATGGTGTCTCTTCACAGCAGTAGAAACATAGCTGAGCCACATGCGTGAGCAAAATCATTAATAACTTGGTAAACATGTAAATAATTTGTATGTATTTCCATAACTGATAATTGCTAGTATGTATTACTCTGGGTCTTTCTCATAGTCAATGAATTTTGCCAAACTTGTGTTGAACTCCTGGAGTAGGAGAAGGTAGTTGGAATGGAGGGCTACAATACCTATTGGAAATTTTCCTCTAGGCTCAGTTCCCACACAGGGAAAAAGAATGCTGGAAAACTTCTGTCTTATGCTTGTACTGGCAAGAGAAAGCAAAATCACTATGATGCTAATCACATACCATGGTGTATATATATATTTTTTTTTCAGAACAGATAGAAGACAATCTAAGTGGGTTTGAATAAACCTTACCCCATTTATTCATTTCAAGTGATAAAACCACTGTACGGAAAAGTTGATCGACCTGTTTAAAAGTTGCTTGACGCTAAGTTAAAATGTCAAGGTTCAAGGCCAACGATCTGGAATCTCAACCTAATGCTCTTTTTGCTGAAGCTTCTTTTCATTGTGCGTGTGTGAACTGGGTTACATTTATAGCTTTTCTATTTCTAAATCAGGCTATTTTCAAATCAAAGACCCTGTTCTTCAACAATCTCGTCTCTTTTTTTCCCCCAACCTGCTGCGACTGTTTTGAAACTCCATTCAACTGCCTTAGCTAGGCCCACTTGACCTACCTTACTGCTCCCTAAATGTAAGCATGCATCAGAGTCAGTTGGAGGCCTGGCTAAAGTACAGGTTCTTGGGCTTTATCCTTTAAATTTCTTACTTGGTGGGTCTCAATCATATGTGTGTAAGATTCTGTATCTCTAAGCTGGGGAGATGACTTAGCGGGAATGGCTTGCAGCTCAAGCATGGGTATCTGAATTTAATCCCCATCATCTATGTAAAAAGTTAGGCATGGTGGTACATGCTTGTACTCCCAGCACTGTGACAGTGGAGACAGGCAGATATGTCAGCGTCCTCACTAGCTAGTCTAGCTTAACTGACTTCCTTCAGACTCCTGTGAGAGACCCTGTCTCAAAGGACAAGGTGGACAGCTCCTGGAGAATATTTGATGTTGATGTCTGTATGTATTTGCACAGGTACCCACCACCACCACCCCAAATACACATATATACACAATTGTATTTCTAAGATGTTTCCAGGAGCCACTGCTCATTGGAAGACATTTTTGGAACTCTAAATCTATGTGAAACTGGCTCGACAACACCTTGATGAACAGGCTTGCTAATGGTGGTTGTTTCTTTGTTCTCAATACTTTAGTCCGGTGAAATGTAGTAAGTTAGCAGATAGTCACCCATCTAAAATCTCAGTTGTCCTGTACAGTCATCCAGCATTGGCTGCCACAAGGAGATCGATGTGAGAATGACTACATATCTGCACAGATGGCTTGGGAGTCAGCCTGGAATAAGAGAGGAGCAACTTAACATGTCTGATTAGTATTCGCGGCTCCTCAGGCCCCAGACTGCCTTCTTCTTTCAACAAAATAATGCTAGGAATGCCAATGAAAATAAGACAGCCATAAAACGATATACTATGAGCTTCTATATGTCTCTGATGTTTAAAAATGCAGGACTACCATATTTCACTAGCAATCAGAATGCTTACATGCAGCACGGAATCCAAATTAGAGTATAAGTATGGCATAAATGAATATAAGGTCTTGAGGAGCTTTTTATAGGAGAGCACTGTAGAAGGAGATTACATTGGTTGTCAAATGGTCAGTCTGTAATATCTTCCATAATTATCTTGACCAAATTGCGGTTTATTCTTTAGTTTCCAAACAGAAAGGTGGTAAAATATCAGTTCTTGACTTTACATATTCATATAAGGATGGTGACACAGTAATCTGAAAAGTTTGGGGAATACAATTCATTAGGATGCTGTTGGAGGCAGACTTTGCATTCTTGAGATCTGAGAATTCATTAAGATTTTCAACTTGAATATTATAAAGATAATCTGGTAAAAAAATACAACCAACACTGATTCCTTTGCTACTAAGGATGACCTCAGTGCTTTAACTTAAAACAATACGTTTCTAAGATATGGGGCAATTTAGTGGAATTTTGAAAATGTTTGATTCTACACATGATTACTTCTGAGAATTCATTTCACCATTAATTATTTTATAGCATATATTGAGTTTTAAAGACCTGGTTTTAGTAGTCAAGCAAATCGGATGAACTGTAAAATAAGACAGCTCAGCTTAAATCTATTTCTTTGTCAAATAGCCAATGGCTACCGCAGGCTAAAAGATGCTGAGTAGACTCTGAGGCAAAAGCATTCTGTATGCGTTTCTCCAGTTTCTGCCAAGCAGTGCTCACGCACTGGTGGCTGTGCCACTGTGGGAAACATCTAAATTGTTAAATCATGGGTTCCCCGCATATGGCTTGGAGAAAGTGAGAGATTCGTTCTTTTTTAGGTGTTCATCAAGAGCAAACAAAATGGGCGTGGTGTGTTTACCCAGTCCTATTTAACCATTTTCTTGTCTGTGTCCTGTGTCCAGGTGGCTACAGCACCTCTTCCCTGGGCAAGGAAAAGGGCCCACTCCTGGTTCCAGATAAAATCTAGAGGTCAAGCACATCACTTCTGGCTCACATGCTTAGGAAGAAGATAGTGGCAATCCGGCATCTGCTGAAATTGAAGCCAAAAGTGATCCTCTAAAGGTTGAATGTCTCGAATCTTTTGGAAGCTTATGTGGAAGTTTGGCTTACTGGAGGTTGGGAAGTTGGAAGGCACTATTTTTATGTCATAGTTGTTTTGAGGGTGGACCCTGTCACGTCTATTTCTTGCTAAACGTGAAGCTCCTAGAAAGTTGGTGAGGTCTCTTCAATTTATCGATGAATTGATTGACGACTGATTGATCTGAGGAAAGAATGACGGGGGTCTTGGTTCCGAATGACATGCCAGCTGTCATCTAGTTCAACTGGTATCTGAAAGTCATTTCTACAATGCTAGTCTTGTACACAAGCCCAATTTTACTTCTAAAAACCAAGACATTGCACAGTCATAGGACTATGAGGGAGAACTGGAGATAGAATCCACGGAACCCGGTAAATTTTATTTTCTTTATATTGCGCCTGCGTAAATCATTCAGAGCTTGGTGTTGATCACATTATGATCAGAGAAGAGACACTGGTCTTTATATAAAATGATAGTAGTCAATAAATTCTTAGAGCACTATCGCACCCTGTACAATTACAGAGCTAGTCCACAGACTAGTTATACAGACATCTTCGCTAATTGTTTGTTAGGAAGCAGGGGAGTCTCGTTAGAACTAGTTCACGTTACACATATTTGAATGGTCATCCAAGTTAATGAAGAGTGTACAGACCTCAAATGGCTTCAGCTGATCTTGATTAACTAACATCCATGTGATTCTCAGAAACATCATTTGACTTCTTTGGGACTGGAGTTATTTTTGAAATAAGAAATGGCCTTAGATAGTAAACTTCTCAACTATTGGTATAAATAGTATAACCAATCAAAACCAACGCCATTCTTGAAAAAATTTAACCAAAGGAACGGAAACATCCTGGAAGAAAGTCCGTATAAAATCTCTCATATATGAGTTGTGCATAGTAAAACCCCACAGCATTAACCTGCATTTCGTGGATACACCCTCACTAGTGCCTCTTTGCAGGAAGCTTCCAGCTGATGGTGGCGTGGTATATTTAGGAAACTGCACTGCAAATAAATATCGGAAGTAACCGTTCTCTGTAAAACAGTCTTGGAACAAAGAATAAGAAACATCAGTTTAGGAAACGTGTATCTCCCCAGGTTTGTCTGGAAAACAAATCATAGAATAATGTAGACAGTGTGTGCTAAAATGGCAAGCAATCCGTTTGGCCACGAAAGAGGCCATTTTAAAAGCTTGTCACATTTCATTATATTTCTAAAGACCTCGACATTGAAGAGAGGACAATTGTGTGCCTGTAGGTGAGTCTGAATGCTGTCTTTAGTGAGGTCTAGAGATAAAGGCTGCAAGGAGACCAGAATCCATTTAGGATGAATCGGGCAGAATAATTCTAAGTTATGGCATTGAAATTCCCACTTCATTTATAGGAAGGAGATAAGGTAAAAACACTCCAGTTAATGGAACTTGAGTTACTAATTTCCTGAGACAGACGAAGGGAGGGGGTTGTACTGCTCTTACATCCAAGGAATAAATTTTTTTTCAGTCTCTGGGTTGACAAGGAGAGACTGTACCATGGGAGAAAATGATAGGCGAGGCAGCTTAGGATCAAAACAAGTAACAATGGTAGACAAACAATGATTCCTAGCTCTTCCACAGGTGAGTTCAGCTTCCTGACTTTCAGCAGTCTTACTGACCAATGAATGACTGTGGGCTCCTTAACCATGGATGCATCTAATTTTTCTCTCTCCCACCGTGAATTTTAATCATTTGTAAATAGCACTCTCTCTGTGACATTCTTTTAATGTTTACCGGAAAGGCAGTGTCTTTGGACCCTTCGCCACACTGATTTACCTGAGGATGTGGACTGGGCACTGGGTACTTTGGAACTGTCCAGTCTTCTAAGATGTAAAAGGCATTATAGTTCAAATGGTCTGGCTCCCTGGCAGTCTTCTCTCCATTCCCCTTCTGAGGCTTTACCGGGCTTATGCTTCCATACCATGGAGAGGTGGAACCCTTTCTGTTAGAGGAAGGAGATTGAAGTGAGGTGCCACCGTGACCCCTGAAAACTCTTCTCTCTCTTCTAAGGATAGTTCTGTTCCTTAGATGTTAGATCCCCTGTCCCACTCCCTGAAGGATTCATTTCTTTGGACTGGATAAAAGACACAGGAGAAGGAACAACAGGATTTTATGTTTGAAAGGCTAGCTAGCTCTGCTTACACTCATTTGCTAAACCTGTTACTCTCTTTCCAACATTTTTGAATAGTCTGACTCTCTCCCCCTCCCTTCCTTCCCCTTCCCTCTCCTCCCACTCTTTCCCCTCCCCTCATGTCTTCCCTCCACTTTCTCCAATATTCCTTCTTTTTCTTGCACATGCTACCCAGGAAGGTTTCTTGGTTATATTGTTGAGTTGCATTTAGGTTTCAGAGTAGTACTGGAGAGCTGGATTTATAGGAAGTGACTCAGGGTCCTAACTAAGTTGTCTAAAAGACCTTCCCTCTTCCAGGTATATTTATAACTCAGGTTGTAGAATGGGGAGATAGTTTAACTCATCAGTTCTCAACCTGTGCACACAACCCAACTGGGGTCGAGTGACTTTTCACAGAGACCACATATCAAATATCCTGAATATCAGATATTTATATTACAATTAATAACAGTAACGAAATTATGGTTACAAAGTAGCAACAAAGATAATTTTATGGTTGGGGGTCACCACACTATGAAGAACTGTATTAAAGGATTCCAGCATTACACAGGCTGAGAACCATTGACTTAGTTGGCAAAGTGCTTGTCTTGCCTTGTTGATACTCAGAACCAAAGTTAAAACAAACAAACAAAATCCAGCTGGACATTGAAGCATCTGATCCTCTTCATCAATGGGATCCTGGGATTTTTTTTTCCCCCCTCTGGACGTTTGAAAGGTGATGCTTTTCATCTTAGAAACTTGTTAGTTACAAACTAGCCAGTCTTTGTAGATTCTGGAGCTGAGGGAGCAGGTATAGGTAGGTCTCGAAAAGTCAGCTAGCTTAGCCTACTTAACAGATGATGTGATAATGAACTAGATACTGCCTCAAAAAAAGGAGGGCACCTAAAGCATTTGAGGTTGTACTCTGGTCTCCACACTCACAGGCCCAGACGTGAATGCCCCCCAGCCCACATGAACACACATACTGCCCCCTATCTCTGATACTTCTTCCTTGTCATTCTCATGGCTTCCAGTAGTACAAATTCTCTCTCCCCACCCTCCTTTGAGGCAGGGTTTCTGTGTAGCCCTGGCTTTCCTGGAACTTGCTCTGTAGACCAGGTTGACCTCAAACTCAGAGATCTGCCTCTCTGCTTCCCTAGTGCTGGGATTAAAGGAGCATGCCACTCCAGCCAGGCAGTAATTCTTTATGATAGAAATGAACCTGGCTTTTAGGAAGTAGGAGGATGATTCACAGTGTAACTAGGAAAGACTCTTTAGAACATGTACAAAATATAGAAGACTAAAGGTGCCTTTTGTGGTAGTCCCTGCCTTGGCTACAATTCAAGTTTGTTACTAGGAGAGAGAGAGAGAGAGTGCTTTCAATGGTCACTATGGTAAACCACCCTTTTGGGTTCCTGTTCCTGCATTTCTAAGAACTTCGGGGAAGCAGAGGTAGTGATAAGAGTACCAGGAAATAGGAGATTGGCTTGCATGGCAGGATCTCATATCTAGGAGTGTGTGTGTGTGTGTGTGTGTGTGTGTGTGTGTGTGTGTGTAGTGGAGAGTCTCACTTCATCTTCTTGTTTATAAGAAGACTTCTAAGTCTTGGAGGTTTTTGTCTTATTACTTGCACTATAGCTTATGACAGGATGATTTTTGGGCAGCTTTTGTTCCAAGCATTTTGTCTAACTTAATTTTCTTTATAATCTTAGGAGCTAGGCTGTTCTATTCTTTCAATTTCTTAATTAAGAAAATGGCGGCCATGGTGTCATTAAGAAATTCACTTGAGGTGTAACAGTGGTTACCAGCAGTGGCAGAACTTGTCCTCTTTGCAGTTGGGCTCCAGAATGATTACAATGAGCTGGCATGCATACTGGATTCCTATAGTATAAGTTTGGGGCAGGCATTGCCATTGGTATCCAAAGTGGTCATCCTCGTCTTCCACATAGTCTCAGGAATCAGAATCACTGTAGTGTGCTCAGGGCCAAGAGTAGCTGTTCCAGCAAGAGCTGCTGTTGAACCAAGCAAGAGTTCTTCTTCACTTTTAGCATTTTACGCTGTTGCTCATACACTCCCTGTGGGCTGGTTCTAGAATGGCCCATCGCATGTTGAAGGTACAATTATTCATGTGACTGAGGTCAAAGCTGAGGAATGCCCCAAGCCAGTATCTGCCATAATTGTTCTAGATCTTGAGTTTTATAGGGAGGACTCTAAAAGCCAGGAGATACTATGATGTCCTAGTTAGGATTTCCATTGATGTGAAGACACCATGACTATAATTTAATATGTCTTATTATTGACATGTCTTATTGTTGAATAAGTTATATTGTTGAATATGTCATATAAGGGACAACATTTAATTGGGGCTGGCTTGCAAGTTTTGAGGTTCAGTCCATTATCATCATGGCAAGAAACATGGCAGCATTTGGGCAGACATGGAGTGGCAGGAGCTGAGAGTTATACATCTTGTTCTGAAGGCAAACTGGAGAAGACTAGCTTGCACGCAGGTAGGAGGAAGGTCTCAAAGCCCACCCTCACCATGACCACCATGACATGCTTCCTCCTACAAAGCCACACTTCCCTATGTGCCACTCTACGGGCCAAGTATATTCAAACCATATATATGTATCTGAAAAATCAATGTGTTTATTAAGGATTGTGAAATACTTGCACTAACAGCTATGTCAGCTCCTTGCTGGCAGGTCCAGGTGAGAGGAAAGAGCAGTCCTGGTCCAGCCAGGGCTCTCTGGGGCTGAGCTGGATGGTGGGTGTCAACGGCCCAAAGAAACACACCTGGCCGGGAGTCTTGTCGAAGCAGGAACTCAACTTTAATGTAACAACCTCTTGTTTATATAAATTCGGAGCCTAGGGGGAAGGAGTTTTGGTGGAGTGAGATGATGTAGGGGGCAGGGAAGCGTGATGGAGAATATGAAGTGACTGACAGGGCCAATGGCAAAGCTCTACACCAGCAACAGTGGGGCAAAGGCAGGGCCAAATAGGTCTTGCTGAGTCACCCCATAAGGAAGTGACTGAAACAGGTCTCAAAACTCGAGCCAAGCTTAGACTTTCCCACAAGGCCACAGAAACTTGAGCCAGGCTAGGGTTTGTCCACAAGGCCCAAACCAGGGCCGAAATGGGGCCCAACTCAGTTATTTAAGAAAACCTTCAATGCCTACAGAGAAGAACTGTTTTCTTCAGTTTTCTCTAGGGCAATGAATGAGCTAATGAGCCCCTTATCAGCCTGATAGTTGCTAGTTATCTGATTTCTGAAGTACAACCAGTATGTATGACGCTCTGCTGGCAGCAACTGAATGAATGAGGACCTGGAAGTCAGACGGATGATATTTAAGCTGAATATTCAGATCCTTAACTTGCCAACTGTCCACTCTGTCAACCCCAGTGCCTAGCACTCACAGTGGATTGCTAACTCTGAAACCAGGTGCCAAAATATTTCTTTCCTCCTTTCTATTAGGTGACCGTGATGATACAAGTAACTTATGCTGGATTTTTTTGTTAGAAGAAGGGGAATGTGAATGTGATGTGTCTAACATTGCACTGTGGATATGTACATGTGGTGTGTATTGTGTTTTGGAGGTGCATATGTGTATCTTGTATATGTGCATATCTATACTGTGTGGCATGTGAATTTATCTGTGAATGGTGGTTATATATGTTCACAGAGGTATGTTTATGTAGTTTAGATGTGAATTAGTTGATTTTATAGGATTATGCATGCCCATAATGAATTTCTATGTGGTTCATAATGCTTGGGGATATGATATGAGTGTGGAATATATACTTCTAAGGGATGTAATGCATGTACCTTGTATATATATTGCTGTATCTATGTACATTTTGGGTAATGTGTAAATATTATATATGTACCTGTATTTGCACTAGGATGTATATTTTGGGTGATATGAATATGTATGCATAGCAAATTTATGTGTGGTGTGTATATGTGTATGTGTTATTTGGCATGTGTTTGTAAATGCTACTTATCTGTGTATGCTGTATTTTGTATTCATGGTGTGTGGTACATATTTTATGTATATAACACATATATTTGTATGTATTAATATATGGTAGATGAATATATTGCACATATGTGTGTAGTTTCTTATTGCCATACCCTGTGTATTTGATGGTGTGTGTGTGTGTGTGTGTGTGTGTGTGTGTGTGTGTGTGCTGTGAATGTTGTTTATTTGTTGCCTATGAGATAGAATGTGCCCTTTGTAGCTCTGTAAGTGCATGGCTGTGATTCAGACAGAATGGGGTCGTGTGGCATAGTTTCAAATAGGCATTTAACCATTAGATTTACCGAGGGGCCATTCAAAACTGTTATTTTAATTAGTGTTGTCTTAGAAATAAGCTAAAAACAATAGTATCCAGAAATAACTCTGCCCCTCTGTTCCATTCTTTCAGGTCACGATGAACTGCAGTCAGACATCCTTAGCCAGTTCTAATCCTAAAAGGCCCCTCTTGGCTCCCTTTATTCTCCAGTGATCTGGAAGTAAAGGATGGGAAGAGTTAGAAGAATTTAAAAGGCAGAGCTGTCCATGGCCTTGTGCACACATATCTTTGAGATTTATAGTCATCGTTATATTTGCACAGGCCGGCAGTAGCAGTTCTTCATGGTGGACTAATATTTTAGGTTGATATGTTGGCACAGACGGGTTCTTTAGTACCAATTATGGTCTAATTCTCAATCTGAAAATAATCCTGCCACCCGTAACTGGCATTGCAGAAATTCTTGTAGCCTTCCTGGCTGCTTCCTCTTAAGATCTGCAAGTGAAAAAAATCATATTTTCTGACAGCCAGAATTTCCACTTTACATTTATTAATATCATTTTTTTTCCATTAGACTTCTGTAAAAGAACCCGGACACTGCCTGAGTCTTGGAGACACAATGTGCATACAAATATCACTTCTAACCATTCCTGCTATTTGTCCCTACATGCACTCTGTTCAAAGAGTCGGCCTCAAGTGCAGTTCTGAGACTGAAACAACAAGCCTTTTCTCAGAATCCTTTGACAAAGAAGCTGAGGTAGCGCCAGGAAGAAGTGCGCCAGAGCCCAATTACTCCTCCGAGAGCCGAGCATCCTGGGAAGAGCTGTACAATGTTCCATCTCCCTTTTGGTGAGATGGAGGCTTTTTCCTTTCCCTCTTTCTTTCCTTTCTTTCTTTCTTTCTTCCTTTCTTTCTTTCTTTCTTTCTTTCTTTCTTTCTTTCTTTCTCTCTTTCTCCCTGTTTTGCCTCTTGTTTCCTGCCATTTCTAGATGCTATGATTTGTCACACACTAAACGAGGAGAAGATGGTGTGCGTATATCATTTCCCTGGGCAAAGTTCTGAAGATAACCAGCAGATGCAATTGCTTTCCTGGCTTTCTTCTTCTTTTTCTTTTTTTCCTTTTTCTTTTTTTTATTGGATATTTTATTTACAATTCAGATGTTATCCCATTACCCCATCATTCCCCCCCCCCCCCCCCCCCCAGAAACCCAATCCCATCCCCTCTCCTCCTGCTTCTATTAAGATGTGTCCCCACCTACCCCCCAACTCCCACCTCCCCACCCTAGAATCCCACATTCGGCGTCCAGCCTTCATGGGACCAAGGATCTCCTCTCCCAATCTGTTGGTTGCCATTTTGTCCTATTAACAGTGTCCTTTGCCTTACAGAAACTTTGCAATTTTATAAGGTCCCATTTGTCAATTCTTGATCTTAGAGCATAAGCCATTGGTGTTCTGTTCAGGAACCTTTTCCCTGTAACGTGGCATTCTTCTTAAGTGTGGCATTGAGAAGCCTCTGGTAGTATTATAGCTAGGGACTCCCTAGTGCTGGATACTCAGAAGGACCTTAGGGACTGGTCAGGATCATCAGAAGGAAGACTGCTGGACACAATTGGTTATCCAGGGCTATACTCTTAACCCTAGTTTCAGGAAAAGCAAAGCTAAGTGTGACAAAAGATCACCATGCTACCTTGGTTGAACATCAGCAGTCATGGACCAATAGCATCTGATTCAAACTTTTATTTTGAAAGAATGGTAACTATGGAGACAGAAAGACTAAGCTTTGGGCTATTTTTTTCTTATCTTCTCTGTTCACTATCCAAATATGTCAATGACTGTAATGGATGATCGGGGGCATGAGAACAGTGGCTAACGAAACCCCTCAAAATAAAGAACGGGAAGCCCCTTGGTTTTCATCCCAATGTTACCTCATTTATTCAACAAACATTTGCACGCTGGCTAGATGCTTGAGATTGTTCTAGGTATGGGGGACAAAAGCCACTGCTGTCATGGAGCTCACATTGTAGAACCGACGAGGCAGAGTGAAGATAAAAGTAAAATATCTACTATGTTAGATACTGCTGTGTGGGAAGAGGAAAAGTAATGGTGAGATAGAAAGTAGAAAGAGTTACAGGGGAGACTGAAAAACATTATGGTGGCCATTGACAGCCTAATGAGGTGATTTTAGTGATGACCTAATGATTTAAATGGGCACGTAATTGCGTGTTCTTCTACGGGACCAGGGGAAGCTCTCAGGATAGCATCTCAACTGGAATGCAAAAAAAGGGGGAATCAGGCCAGTGAGGTGAGGAGCATAGGCTAGGGAGAGGAAGCAGGAATGAGGTCTCATGGTTGGAAGCAGAGCACAGAAACAGGAGCATTTTGATTTTACTCTCAGATCTATGAGACCCATTGAAGTGTTTGGTGTCAAGGAGAGGCATGACCTCACATGCTTTAATGGCTGTCTCAGGATTCTATGTTGAAACTTGATTTGGAGATTCAAAGTAAGCCAAGAGAGTTCAGATAAGAGGCACTTCAGAGACCATCAACAACACGGGCACTTAGAACAAAAACTAATAAATAGAATCTCATAAAACTGAAAAACTTCTGCCATCATTTGGACAAAGTGGCAGCCTATTGAATGAGAAAAGATTTTTTTTTTTTTTTTTTTTTTTTTTTTTTTTTTTTTTTTTTTACCAAATACGCATCCGATAAAGGTCTAATATCTAAAATACAGAAAGAACTGAAAATCTGTGTGTTTAGAAAATAAAAATTTTTAATCTGTACCCCAGTTAAAAATGGAGTACAGATTTAAACAGAATTTTTCGAAAGAGGAAATTCAAATGGCTGAAAAACACTTAAAATGTTCAACATCCTTAGTCACCAGGGAAATGCAAATCAAAACCACTTTGAGATTTCATCTTAAGTGTGGCATTGAGAAGCCTCTGGTAGTTTTACAGACAGAGACCCCCGTATAAGAATGGCCGAGATCAATAAAACAATAACAGCTTATACTGCAGAAGATATGGAGTAAGAGGACACTTCTACATTGCTGGTGGAAGTGAAAACTTGTGCAGTCGCCATGAAAATCAGTGTGGCAGTTCCTCAGGAAGATGGGAATCAATTTACCTCAAGATCCAGCTATACCACTCTTGGGCATATTCCCAAAGGATGCTTCATCCAACCAGAAATACTTGCTCAACCACGTTCACTGTTGTATGTATAATAGGGAAAAACAACTTAGATGTCTCTCAACAGAAGAATGGATAAAGAAAATATGGTACATTTACACATGGGATATTTCTCAGTCATTAAATGAGTAAAATCACCAAATTAAAAAAAAATCATCCTGAGTAAGGTAAACCAGACCCTGGAAGACAAATACGGTACATATTTGCTTATATGCGGATGTTAGCCATTAAGTCATTGATAAGCAATCTACAATTCCTAGAACCACAGAGGTTAGGTATAGAGTAAGAGACTAGCAGGGGGGGAGATTTTTCTCCCTAGGAAGGAGAAATAAAGTATATAATTATGGATGGAAAAGGTGATGGGGACTAGAACAGGATGTTCAGATGGAAAGGGAGAAAGAAGAGAGGGGCAAGGACTGGAATACATGAAGGGATAGCTAAATCTAAGAGCTATTTGAGGGGCATATGGAAAGCTAATACAGTAAAAGCTTCCATATGTGTGTGTGTGTATGTATATATATATATACACATACATATATATACATATATACATATATATACATATATATACATGTCATCACATATATACATATAAGATAAGATGATCTAATGAAATCACCAAATAACAGGGAGACAGCCCTAACTGGACATTTTTGGCACCAAATGAAGCTTCGTTCCTGGTAATGGATTACAAGCAATTGAGTCCCAGGCAAAAGGATCCCCAAGACACAAGCATTCTTATCAATGCTTTAACACTCAAACAACCCAGGCTATTGATGAGGCTATTAGTCTCCCTTCACAAACTGATAGCAAGGCCTGATTGCTGACAACAACACCTACACAAGTCACTGAACACAGAGAAGTCAAGCTAATGCCTACCTAGAACATTCATCCCTACTGACTGGTCTTCATGGAGCTGGAAGGTACTCTGCCATATTACCAAAGGAGAAATATAGACTCCAACACAGCTACAAACTATTTGATCTACAGTGGTGTCCTGCCTGCAAGATATGCTTGTGCAATAGTGGCCCAAAGTTTATGGGAGTAACCAACCAAATTCTGATTGGACTTAAGGCCCACTCCATGAGATGGACCCCATTCTTGACTGCAACACTATTCCCTATGTCTCTTAAATTCTTTCTTCATCTCATGGAGTGGGCCTTAGGCTGAATGCTTGGGCAGTCAAAAAACAAACAAACAAACAAAAAACAAAACAAACAAAACAAACCAACAAACAAACAAAAACCCTGAGACTAGACAGGCTGGGGATATAGGAAAACCAAACGAAACAAGACAAATACTACTGTTCTGCTAAAAAAGCAAAACAAATACGCCCTAAAAATATCTGGCTATACTCAAAGATCAGCGTTTTGCTTAGCCATCATTAGAGAAGCTTTCTTTTGCAGTAGAAGGGACAAATATAGAAACCTATAGACAGAAAACATGCAGAGAGTATGAAACCATGAAACACTCAGCCCTAGAGGTGCTTTTTTTTTTTTTTTTTTTTTCCAAATTACTCCCCTCAGGGCTCAGGGAAGCAGAAAGACTTTAAGAGACAGAGGAGATTAGGGTTGCAGTAAATATTATTTGAGAGTTTCTACCCCACCTTTGATCATTTAGCTCCCAAATAAAAGATACAATCTTTATATTTATAATAAACCTTAAAGTTTTAGAGTTAGGCAGATACCAACCCTTTATGCTAGTTTGTCTACTTCCTTGTCAGTAACCCGGAAATATCACTTGCCACGTTCTGCATGGGTCACTCTTACTCCAATAGGCCAGCCCTCAAGGCCATTAGCTCATGGTACACCTTCCCCATGGTACCTTCCTCCTCTTCCTTCCATCCCTCGTGATCTCTACCTCAGACCCCAAGTCCAGGAACTCACGGCCCACCTACCCCTCTCTTCTGCCCAGCTACCAGGCTGTAGGCATCTTTATTTAACCAATAGTTTTAAATTAAGGCAAGGTTTGCACAAGAACGCTGGCATATGTGAGAATTCACTTGTCTTGAGGCAACTAGACCTTGGGATACTGAATTTACCATTAGAATACACAGTGACAGACCAAACCTCAACAGGATAGAGGAAATCAAGGGAAGAAGGCCTTTTAAGCCCAGTACAACTAATGCACACGTTACATATACATATGAACTTAGACTGTGGCAACTGTGCCTGAATGGATCGGCACTAAATTAGGTTCCAGTGCTGAGAGGAGAAGTGGACACAAGCCTCCATCTCTAACTCAGAATCTATCTCCAACTGATAACCACTACCAAACGAAAAAGTATTTCTCTTCAGTGGAATCTCACTGGGTATATCATCCACTCTTAAGAGCAGGCCCCAGGCCAAGAAGTGGCATTTTTTGAGTTTTTTTTTTTTTTTTTTTTTTTTTGTCTTTTTGGGTTTTTTTTTGTCTCATAATTTCAGGTTATTTATTTATTTATATTTTACCTTACATGTCATTTGCATATCTATTAGGGCTTCCAGTCTTACTTTAGCTACACATTTGGTTTAAAGAAAATGTATAGGTAGCTTTCAGCTATGTCATTACGGGAACATACTTTTTTTAAACTTGTAAATAAGTGCCTTTCAAATGACCTTGAACTATTTACCAGTTTCACTTTGGAAAGTCACTATAATTCCTGTGCAGAATCTTTATATTATTATCATCTATTCTTTATGTTTTACCCAAGTATTCATCATTTTTATCATTTATTTTATAATGCAGCCAAAATATTTGGTCCTTTAATTTTAATATGATATTTTTATTGTTTTTTTCCATGTGTTTGGAGCTGGAACTTAGTAATTTTTGTTTGTTTATTTTTTCTTTTTTAAAATTAATTCTTTTGTTTATTTACATTTCAAATGTTGCCCTTCCAGCACCCCCAGAGCTCTTCACCCAATCCATCCTCCCCTTGGTCTCTGAGAGGGTGCTCCTCCCCACCCCATCCACCTCCTCAGGCATCTCCCTTCCCTGGGCCTCAAGTATCTACAGGATTAGGGGCATCCTTTCTCATTGAGGTAAGACAAGGCAGTCCTCTGCTACATATATGCCAGAGAGCCATGGACCAGCCCACGTATGCTCTTTGGTTGGTGGCTCAGTCTCTGGGAACTCCCAGGGGTCCAGGTTAGGTGACACTGTTGGTTTTCCTGTGGGTTGCCATCCCCTTCAGCTCCTTCGATTCTTCCCCTCACTCTTTCATAGGGGTCCATGGGCTCAGCCCACTGGTTGGCTATAAGTGTCTGCATCTGTCTCAGTCAGCTGCTGGTAAAGCCTCACAGAAGATATATTTATGTTGTATATTTATGTTTTCCATACCGTGTATTTTTTGTTTGCCTTTCATTATCTTCCTCTTCTTTGGCATTTGCTCTCATGCCCATAAGACTTCTCTAATTTTACCAAGAAAATTACTTACATTAAAATGATACATAGTAAGTTTTACATGTTATCTCAAATTCATGCCAGAGCAGACTCAACCGGGACAAGTCTTGAGATGCCAACTTTGGTCATTATGGTGTCAGGAGACCTGACGGTCTCCAGCATCAGTGGATACTAAAGAGGATGAGGGGTTACTGAAGGCCTTAGTTAGAACAGTTATTAAGTCTATGTTTGTTATTCTTTTTTTTTAACTTTCTGGGAGCCTTCAAAGACACCCTCATTTCCTCTAGCTCAGTGTTTTTCAACTTTCCTAATGCTGCAACCCTTTAATACAGTTCTTCATGTTGTAATGACCTCCTAACCATAAAGTTATCTTCCTTGCTACTTCACAACTGTAATTTTGCTGTTATGAATTATAATGTACATATCTGTGCTTTCCAATGGTCTTAGGTGCCCCATGAGAAAAGGTTATTTGACCCCCATAAGGGTTGTGACCCACAGGTTGAGAACCATTGCTAGCGGACCCTTTTAGCATGTGATCTAAAGTGTCTCACTCAGCAGTCTGTGTGATAAACAGATTTCGTTTTGGCACCTCTCTTAGCCTGGTTCAGAGACATGTATTCTGATTATTACTGTGACATTGTTTCATGGAGGGGTCAATCTAATGAAGAGAAATGTCCAGATGAATTCCTTTGGTTCACTAGAACAAGATCTTACTCTTATGCTATTAGGATGAATCTCTTTGAGAAACAACGAGTTGCAGTGTTTGCATGGCACATCCTCCAGTAAGTAAAAGAAGTTACAGCACTCACTGGGTTGATCTTTAAGCAGGGTCAGATGCCACCTGCACCACCAAAAGATTCCACAAGGCTTCATTTGTTACAGTTCAACAGTTTTCCTCCTGACTGGAGTCTATGATCACAATCAAATTCTTTGGCTTCATTGAGCCGCAGACTTTGATTTCTATTTGTGCCTCTAGTTCCTCTTTTGCCACAACTCTTTTATAGTTTCCTTAAATAATTGGAAGACACTGCTTGAAGACTTTGTTCTGTTGTAAAAGAAAGGACAGGTGACTACTCCCATTGCTGTGCATGTTACATGGGGCAACAAAACCTCAGAACTAGAAAAGCTCAAAGGGACGCTTTGTTACAGTCCTGTAGTTAGAGCCTTCCTACATGTCTTTCATTAACATTTGTCTTTTTAAAATTAAGCATCTTTGGACTTGTAAATTTCTATTCAGTTAATGGAACACATGATTTTTAAAGGGCAAAGACACAATTTTAGAGGGTTGCTCCTCATAATTCACTTGGAAACCCGTTGTGAAGCTAACCCCCGATGTATCAAGGTAACTCTTTCATTTCTTGAAGCTTGCCACAGATGGTGGTGATTTGTGGGTAGTTTGACAATCTCTCTTACAAGAAAAAAAATTGACTCTGCCATTTGTGGGAATTGGAACTGAGCAACTTGTTTAAAAAAAAAATCTTACAGATCTGTGACATCGAGTAGAGAAATGAATACTCATTCTAAAGACAGAATTTGGCAGGTGACTAAAGGAATTTTTTTTAAGTAAGAATGAGAAGGGAGGGAGAGAAGAATAGCAAAGGAGGGACAAAAAGGAAATTGGAGACAACTCAGAAATGCAAAGGACAATGAGAGAAATGTCAAAAATATGAATATGTGGTGGTTTGTATTTTCTTGGCCCATGGAAATGGCACTATTACGAGGTGTGGCCTTGTTGGAGGAAATATGTCATTGTGTAGTTAGGCTTTGAGGTCTCCTAGGCTCAAGCTCCATCCAGTGAGGAAGAGACCCTCCTTCTGGATGCCTCTGGAAAACACAGGAGTCTCCTCCTTGCTGCCTTTGGATCAAGATGTACAACTCTTGGCTCTCCAGCCCTAAGCTGGTCTGCATGATGCCATGATTCCCACCATGATGATAATGCACTGAACCTCTGAAACTGTAAGCCAGCCCTAATAAAATGTTGACCTTTATAAGAGTTGCCTTGGTCACGGTGTCTGTTCACAGCAATAAAACCCTAACTAAGACAGAATATAAAGCCAAACTTTTGTGCTGTGTTGGCTTGGTTTCTTTCATGGGTGCTGGAATGAGAAACACATAGATGTGTGATTGTCTGCTGCTATCTCAGGCTGTGTGGGCAGGCCTTCCATCTGAGATTTCCAGGATACTAAACTTTCATTTTATGAGGGATCATTTCTTTCATTCAGCAATAGAAAGGGAGTTGGGGATGCTGTCCACCACATTCTCATCATTGTTCACATTTCAGGTAGAGCACTAAAAGTGGCTACCCTGAAACTTGTGCACATTTTACACTATGAAAATGAAGTGGCCTTATCTGAAATTTCATTATTTATGCTACATAAAATCTCAAATACATTTTTTATAAGTTTCATTCCCAACCAGAATTACCAAATTCTACAATCATTGCTGGCAAATGAACTGGGTGTTTTCTGAGAGAATTATGATAGGCAAATGATTGACCTGGGCTCTTTCAGAGTCATGGCCCACTGCTTCATTTTGTGGATCTGGGTAGGTAGAGATATTATTACGTTTCTGTAACTTACTTTTCTGGGTAGTTCTTGGGTAGATGTTTCTTTTTGTTGGTCAAAATCATATAGTAATGTTTTAAGTTATTGGCATTTTTTCTGCTTGTTAATCATCCATCCCTTCACCCCTCCATTCATCTATCTATCCTTTCTTCTTTTGTATTTATTTTCTTTGACAAAGCTCTGTGTTTCTGATAGTTTACACTGTCTTAGATCTGCCCCTCCTTTGTTTTTAGCTACTGATGCAACAAGAATATTTGCTTCTTTTTTTTTCTAGCGTAAAACATTACATTCTAGTTCAAATGTTCCTGAGAAAGCAAGGGTTCTTATTTAGTAACAAAGAAAAATGAAAACCCACACAAGAGGATTATTCTGTCTTCCCTAAGTCTACAAGATAAAACAAAACAAAACACATATACAACCACACATACATACATACACACACACATATATATAGACACACACAAACACACACACATGTATATATGTGAAACTTTACATTTAACTGCACATAAGCCTTAAAAAGAGAGAATAGTGAGAGAATAGAGTTCCTGGAACCATTATAGATGATGTCTGTAATTGATGCTCGTCAGTCTTGTGAAGGACACTTGCTCTTTGACGGTAAGAAACTTTGTCAGATGCATACCAGATAAAGTATTAGGAATCACTCTCATATCTACTGATTTTAAAGCCCATGGCTATTCTCTTGCTTTCTATGCTCTGTCTTTATGCCTATTTTTCACAGATATCATATTTTATTCAAATATTTACCCCTGAGGAGACATGAAGATAATTCCCTTTTAATCGGTGAGAAGTTGATTGGAAATTTGAGTGTGGTTTTTACTAAAGGAAGCTTTTGTCATCTCTCATTGTGAAACTCACAGAGAAAATGTGTGAGAAATATATTAGTATGAGAATTGCTTTGGAAATGTCTAGAGCATTAGAATTAACTATAATGAGTGTATGTGGAAGTTACTACAGTAATAGATTGTTTCTTTCTGAATCTGAGCATTATCCGTTGTGGTTGGCAATGGAGAAAACCAAGCTAAGTATCACCTAAGCCAATTGTCTTTTCTAATATTCTTTGAGATGTCACCAGGAACAACAGCAATATAAGTAATTATTTGAATATAGATAGAGAAAAGTCTTGTGAAAGCATATAGTTTATGAAGATTTAAAAGTTACTAATTATGTCATTGCCCCATTTATTTGCTCTGTTTATGTCCCACGTAGTGCTTAGTCACAAATCTGGGCAAGGTAGTAGTTTTTGTATCCAAAGAATCTGTGTGTTTTATAACAGAGTGGTATGAGAAACACTAGTTCTAAAACAAGGTGGTAAGAACTATTTGTAAAGAAGTTATAGAATGCATAAAAACAATTTAAATGGTCAAAGAGCACCAATTTTACAGAAATGGCACTGAAGACGAGGCATGAAAGAAAGCATTTTTGCTGATGGTCCTAACATCTTTCTGGGATTCAGAGCCATAAGTACAGATTCAGAGGCAAGCAGAACATGATATGTTTAGAGAGTGGTGAACAGGGTGTGTCTAGAACACAAGATGAGATGCAGATAAAAAATTAACACTGACTTTTCATGACCACATGAAAATTTTCATTATTACCTTCTAGGAAATGAAGGAAAAGAGTATTTCCTGTAAACAGTGCCCTAATTATATATGTGTTTCAGAAAGATAATATTTGAGAGCATAGAATAAGAAATAACAGGCAGAGAAGCAAAGCAATCAGTTCATTGTGTGTACTATTACTTCTTATTATTTCTGTGTCCCTTCATGCATCTGAAAACCATTGGATGTCAACTCCCAATGATTTTCATAGGCCTTGAACAGCTCCCAAGGCCAAGGCATAGTGCTTGTGGTGCCTAAGCAGAAGATGTCCCACTCTCCAGTTATTTGCCTCATGTTATTCGCAGTCTAGAATAACTCCTTTCCCTAGGAAGATTTGTTCCCTTCCCTATTCTTCTTTATTGAAGGTGATCAGACAAATCTCTTCTTTTCCTTCTCTCACATTTGTATAGAAGTGTTAGGGGCTAAGCGGTCCCCTTTCATATTGCTATGCTGAAATCCTAGCTACCAGTACCTCAGAAAGTGACTGGAATTTGAGAAAGGCTTTAAATGGAGGTCATTAAGGTGGAACAAGGCTGTTATGTTGCCCACCATCCAATATGACTAATGTCCATCTGAGAAGAGGAAATGAAAAAAGACACGTGTGAAGAGAGACATTGAGGAGACACAGCAATAGGATGCTCATCTTCTAGACAAGGATGAGTACAACTAGACATCTTGGTTTTAACCAACTCTGAGAACTTGAAGAAATATATTACCATTGTTCAGGTCACCCACTCTGAGGTACTGGCAAGAGGAACACAGAAAAATGATATGGATGAGTATGAAAGAAAAAAAAAAACCCAAGAGCACATGCACATTAGTGATTCTGATACATTTGGGGCATACATGTGTTGGTGAGAGATGACTGAGTACGTCTTCTGAAACTTGATGATGAGATCCACTTGTACCCTGTAATGAGATGGTGTGTCTAGGGGAGCCATGCATGAGAGCGAAGAGCGAGGAGAAATGAAATGAGGGAAAGGAGCTCATGAGTAAGTACTCTTGGAAGAGAGAGAACATCGGAGAATTACCCTGACCATCACTGTAAGTCAAACCTGTTTTCATCTTGGCGTGAGGCTGTTTGGCTAGGTCAGAAAGACTAAGGTTGAAAAAGCGTGTCAAATACTTTCAGACCTTTATATGATGAGCAGAAACAAAGATACCTGTTTTTATGCAGAATGTAACCGAGCGTAGAGCTCAGGGGACAGAAAATGCTAGCAGATGGAAGCATATTTGATAACACACATGAAACCTTTTCCCTGCTCTTGCCGTCAGATGTCCATGAGTGTTCTCAACAATACTGCCTTTCTTTAGTGAGTAAACAAGAGAAATGAAGTGAGATAGACCCACGCTGTATTGCCTTTACCTATATTCTAGCTTCCTTTCTGTTGTAGTGATAAAACATTCCTCCTCCCAGGTCTGCATGTCCTCATGCACATAGCTCTGCATGCACATAGCTCTGCAACCCCATCCTTGCCCATCCCACATAGGAAGTCACATAGCCCATAGCTGTCATAAAGGTATACAGTTCCTTATATCATGTCGAGCAGCACCTGGAATTCTTCCTTATGCAAGTGAGGCATCTTGGTCTGGACCAATGATGTATACTCACCCCCAAAGTCCCTACTCACACCCTTCCAGTGGTTTAAGTAGCCTTTGTTCCCATGATTAAATAAGCTGTCTCACTGAAGCTGTTCTCACTAATCCCCTCCCAGGATCTGTCTGTTGTGATCAAGGTCTATCATAACAACAGCTCAGGGAGGCAGAGCCTGAATGGCATGCTTACATTTCTAGGTCATAGTTCATTACTGAAGGAAGTCATGGCAGAAACTCAAGCAAGAACATGAAGCAGAAGCCCCAGAGGAATGCTGCTTGTTTTCTTGCTCACAGACCCAAGCATAGCTAACTTTCTTACATGACAAAAAGACTACCTAGAGCAGGCAGTGGTGACATATGCCTTTAATCCTAGCACTGAGGAGGCGGAGACAAGTGGATCTCTGTGAGTTTGAGGACAGCCTGGAACAGAGGGAGTTCCAGGATAGATGGAACCACACACAGAGAAACCCTGTCTCGAAAACCAAAACCAAAACCAAAAACCAAATACCTGCTAAGGAATGGTGCCACCCACAGTGGGCTGGACTCTCCTACACTAATTAGCAATCAAGACAATCCTCCACAGACATGCCTATGGCCCAGTGTGATCTAGGCAATCCCTCAACTGAGAATCCCTTCTCAAATGACTAGCCTGTGTCAAGTTGACAATGAAAGCTAACTAAAGTAACCTTGTTTCAATGACCATTTCAGAATCTTTCTAAGTTGTAGTTCTAAGTTTCTTTCATGTTCAATTTGATTGCAAAGTGGCATGTCCTTTTTTTCTGGGTTTGGAAGATTCAAGTTAAATGGTTTTGATGAAAAGGGCAGGACTGAGATCATCCTTAGGAAGAAAACACTTAAGTCTAGACTCTCTAAGTGCACTGTGACCTTGAGTTGGAGCTGAATGACTACTAGCTATCTGGCTATGTGCTCAGGGCATGAGCTAGATGAATTCATTTCCCCAGATAAGTCAGTGAAAGCCAATAAAAGGGAAGACTATTAGCATTCCACGAAAAGAATGGCCTTTGGGTATCTGTGCAATTTCCAGTCATAGCCGGTGCTTTGATCACATCCTTGATTTGGAGCAAGTAGAAGGTATGAACTCTTATTTTAAAATATGAATGGCAGAGGAGACTTCACTAACTAATGCATGTTATCTTGCCAGTCTTGTGCCAGGCTGCCTTGTATTTTTTTTTTCTGCTTCTGCATTAAGTCATGCATATTGGCTGATAGTTGACTCCTCCTCTTGTCATGGGTTAGTGTGTGGATGGGAGAGGGTAAGCACCATTTAAAGAAGAACATGCTAATTAGTTGAGCAGGGTGCCTGACATCTGTAATCCCAACATACTTGTGAGACCAAGGCATAAGGATCATCATAAGTTACAGTCCAACCTGGGCTACACAGTGAGCTCTAGGGTAACCTGGACTACAGAGTAAGAGCCTGTCTGGAACAAGACAAAAACATGAATCTAGAAGCATTTTCAGTTTTTATATACTCTTACTTTAATCTGAGGAGAACATTTTTCACTGGTGGAAAGATTTCTGTTCCCTTTCTTATCATTCCCATTTCTTTCCTGTTCCATCTTGATTTTTTTTTTGTCTTTCCCTCAAGATGCCAAATGTTGCAAAGTATATTTAGCCTAATATCTGGAGTCATTGCTGCTCATGTGGTTATTGTAGATTAGTCGAAGCTATGCGCTCATTTTCTTTGTAGGCCATTTGCAATCACATAGCTTATGGCACCATATGTTCTGACTGAGCCACAGCAGCAGGAGGAACATGGGACTCCCTCTTCATTTGCATTGGCCTCTGAAAGGAGCTTGAGTTTCATGGGTTTGGCTTGCTTCAGAGTCATTGGTGAGGCCTATACTCACTTCCATCCTGGAAAGCAGTTACTTTGCGAAAACCACAAACTGCTGGGAGGGAGTTTAACTGTTGGTAAGTGATTGTGAGAGAGCATTTTGGAAAAGGGGTAAACATTGGCTGGAAGGTAGCTTCATGTAGGGGTAAATTTCCTGACTCTTTTGATCCAGAGGTATGTATAGGCAAATAGGTATTGAATTTGCTCATCGTAATTATTGGAAGATAATTACTTATTTCTTTTTTCCCAAGGAAGCTGAGCCGGTGGTGTTCTCTTCATCGGACAGTTCAGTCTTTCACACATATGGGCTGAGCTGCCTGTTCTGTCTCTACCGGATACCGAAGGCATGTCTAAGAATTACTCATAATTTATTTCTGAGTTTGGAAACCTGGACTGAGTTTGTTGTAGAGCATTGTGGGGCGGGGGGATGACAAGTAAACGTCGTTGAGCCTCAGCTTTCATATGTCAGGCTCTGCACAAGTGGCTTCCTTTCTTCTGCGTGGGTTACCTAATCTCATAACAATGAGCTGTTTTTAGGTTGAGCTACATATTGTGTTTTATGTAGGCCAAATCAGTGATGTCATATGGCACACTTAATGTTATTTTTATTTTTGATGATGAAAACGTAGCAATGCACATGAGACAGTTTTCTCCTCATTGTCTATTTCCCTTAGCACCACCCATCTGAGCTTTCGACTTATGGCACATGAGGAAGAGGGTCTCAGATGTCTTGGATGACTCATAACGAAATTGATCAGTGTATTCTCAACCTTAGAGTTTCTGAGCTTACAGGTATTTGCTAGAACATAGTTTCTGAGTTTCCAGGGGATACTCACAGATGTTGTTACTGACCAAGGCATCTTGCCTTTGGAGCCACTGGGATTCAAGGGTAATTTGTCCAAAGAAGAAATATTTGGGAATATCTTTCTTTTCTCTTCAGAGTCTAAAACAATCCCCAAACAACTAGATTTCCTTGAAAAAATATTTGTCAAAGCCGATATTATATTAATTTATGCTTGATTTATAGGTTCTCATCTGGAATAAATTAGAAAGTTATCACGTTACTTTTGAATGACCTCAAAAAAAATCTGTCTACTTAAAACTTCCTTATTCTAGACCAAGCATTTCACAGGATGCGTTGTTATAAAAACCTGACGTTTAAAGTATTGGAATTGAGGGAGGGATGGAGGAGCAGAAAATTCATGGATCACAGATTAAATGACACAATGGAGATTTGCACATTCAGTTTGAGGCTATGATACAAATTCTCCCTTAAGGCAAAGGGAGATACATACGTCTGTGAGACTCTAGGTGCTAAGAACATGCACTGAGAAAAACTCTTCTTGAGCTACCACTTCTACTTTGTAGATAAGGAGCTGATACTCAGCTAGTTTTTTTATTTTTATTTTTAATGATGTTTGGGATATCTTCTTGGAATGGTACTGTCCACAGTGGCCAGCATCCTCCTATACTAATTAGTAAACAAGACAATCACCCACAGATATGCCCACAGACCAATCTGACTTCTGAGATGATTCCTCAGTTGAGGCTCTCCTTTTAGATGACGCTAGACTGTGTCAAGTAGTCAGCTAAAGAAACCGAGGACAACGAGACCCAGGACACGTGAATCTAGTATTCACATTTTGGTGTGTGCTTGCCATTTGAGGTATCTCATTTATTCCTGTGGAAAATAGCCTACCCTTGGCTGAGCTGCAGAAGAACTAGATTCTACTGTTGGGAGAGGAGGAAATCTAAGGCTATGAAGAGGTGACAGACTGTATGTTTCAGTTTAGGACAATTGGGGACATGACGTTCATTTTAATCTGCTCTTCCACCCATAGTGCTAATAAGAAGGCATTTGAAGCAAGTATAAAACTTAGCTTTGGTTAAACAATTGTAAATTCTTTGCATGAACAATCCACATAGCCAGAACAATAACCAGCAGCCCTCATGGTTGGCTATTGCCCTCTTGTATACTTGAGACAACAGGGTTTTTATTCACAGACTAAACCACTTTTCCCGTTTGGAATCAACACATGTAGGACTTTCGGATGTCTGCTGCTCTCCGAATGTTCCCATGTCCTTGCATTTATCTCTTCTCTTTCCTGTATTATCTCCTCTGTTTCCTTTGTTCCCGCACTTATCTCTTTCTATTTCTTTTTGACCTAATTTACTTTAATCCACCCAATTCCTTTCTTCGTGTGTTTTTATCAATGGATGTGAAATATGTGTTTACTTATCGGGACTTTCCCGGAAGCTTTTTACCGGCTTTGCCCTGAATGGGAGTGATAGCAACTATTTTTGCTAAGCCAAAAGAACTCCCAGGAAATACCAAACCAATGTGTCTACTTTGTAGAATGGACAAAGAACAAATGAGCTAGGGAGATTTCTTAGTAGGCAATTATGCTTAAGAAAAAGAATTTAGAGTGATTATGATGGTCATTCTCTGTTTCTAAGAAGAGTTGACTTTTAAGAAGTTGGAGAGGCAGCACTGCTCAGAAAAACTGAGCTACTGAACACAGACTTTAAATGATACACCAGCCTTGTCTTATGCTACTTGAACAAGTAACCTCTCTTCTATGATTCCATGAAACATTGGCTTTCTTGCCTGCCAAAGGATAACATTAACAGTTTCCCACATAGTTATTGTAAGGATGAAATGAAATGTGGCCCTCAAATGCCTGTGATTATTCTTGTCTTCCAACCTACTACAGTCACAGCAGCTCACTGAAAAAGGACAGGGGACTTTTACCCCCATGGAACTTGTAATCTACTAAAAGAGACAGACTCACAATCATACACAAAACCAACTCTAAAAAAACAATGTTGAACAATATACTGGACAATGCAATGTGACAGGGGAAGCTCATTGTGCTATGAAAATAGATAATGGGGGCTGAACCTAGTCGGCAATTATTGGTGCTCAGGTATGCCTTTTCTCACTTAAGTGGAGGTCTCTAAGTGTGCCCGAGACTGACTGGATAATAGATGGCCACGGTGGGAGGATGAGAGGGTGGAGACTTCGACACAGAGGAAGCAGCATGTACAAAGTATCAGAGAAGCAGGAAAGAAGTCCGCATATCTGATGGACTCATGAAAGGCCTGGAACAGCAGAGGTTAATTGACCAGGGGCCTAAGAAACAGTAGCAGACACTGGTGGGACACGCAGTGTATTGGGTACCACGGTAAAGTCCTTGTCTTTTGTTTCCAAAGCATCTCAAGGGCTTTGAATGAGCTTAAATCAGGAAATGATTTCCTCTTTGAATCGGCTGGGGAAATGCAAATATAGAAGTAGGACATCTGCTAGGGGACTTGTAGAGATGTCCAGATGTGTGTGGGGTGCCTTGGGTTATGGTGGTAGGGAACAGTGGGAACAGGGCGGTAAGATGAGCATCAGCCAGCACTGTAGGCTTTTATGGATTGCTGACTTGGTATAAGATGCAAAGAGGGGGATAATCTGCCTGATTGTTAGGATTCTGTTTAGAGTATGCTTATAGTTCTGCCTTTTCTCTCAGGAGAATCCAATTTGAAAGAAAAGCCTATTTGTTCTGGCTTGGATATGTTACACCAAGTATTAGATGGCTTGGTGAACACTTCAGTGTAAAGATGTCCACTAGGCGAAAAGAATGAACATCCATATTCTTAAAAGACACTTAAAACCACGGGGATAAATGAGATGCCTTGGGTGGCAAGTACACACCAAAATATGAATACTAGACTCATGTGTACCTAGTTGTCCTGGGTTTCTTTGGCTGTCTAGTTGACACAGCCTAGGGGCATCTGTTAGGAGAACTCCAACTGAGGAATCATCTCAGAAGTCAGATTGGCCTGTGGGCATAACTGTGGGGGGATTGTCTTGTTTACTAACTGGTCTGGGAGGATTCTGGCCACTCTGGGCAGTACCATTCCAAGAAGATATCCCAAAACATCATAAATAAAATCTAGCTGAGTATCAGTTGGTCTGGGGGCTAGGTATAAACAGCATCTTCCCTGGGTCCTGTTAACATGTCTGGCTGTGACATCAGTTGTGTGGTGTGACGTAGTGCTATATGGAAGAGGAAGGAGGCCTGTCTTTCCTGGCCTGAATTCCTTCAGGGATGGGCCATGACCCAGGACTGTAAGCCAAACACGTTTGTTCCTCCTTTATGTGGATTTTAGTCAGAGTAATTGTGATAGCAATAGAAACATGAGAGTTTATTCAGTGTGTGTACATTGTGATTAGGGGTAAAGGAGGGGCTGTATAGTGGGCAATGTGTAGGAGAGAATGTATCTGTTTTGAAAGAAATGGTAAAACCATAGCTTCCATGTTTACCCAGAAATCTCTGGGTAGTATCTCCTTTTCTCTTTTCTTTTCTTTTTCTTCTCTTCTCTTCTCTTCTCTTCTCTTCTCTTCTCTTCTCTTCTCTTCTCTTCTCTTCTCTTCTCTTTTCTTCTGTTGTGGCCCGAGATGCCCCACGTTTGGGGGCCAAAATGTCCAGAACCACACTATCCCACATTTGGGGGCCAAAATATTGGGGACAGCT
>JANHMN010000021.1:21123922-21154966 GCA_030674055.1 Rhabdomys pumilio
TCCCCTCCCCTCCCTTCCCCTCCCCTCCCCTCCCTTCCCCTCCCCTCCCCTTCCCTCCCCTCATCTTATCTTATCTTTTCTTCCTTTCCTTTCTGTTTTCTTTTTCTTCTTTTCTTTTCACCATGATAAGATACTCGAGATAATCAATCTATAAAGAAAGATTTCTCCTGGCCCATGATTTCAGATTTCACTGATGGTTACCTGGTTAAGACAGAGCATCACAGTGGGAAACATGGTGAAGGAGGCTGCTCATCACATGCTAAATTGGAAGCAACAAGAGAGAGAAAAGGGCCAAGGTCCCAATGTCACCTTCTAGGGCATACTGCCAGAGATTTAATCTCCTTTCTTGCCTATGCCTACTTCCTAATGTTTCCATCAACTTTCAATAGAACCATAGGCTGGGAACCAAACCTTTAGCATATGGCCTCTGTGATATAGTGATAATCCAAACCAAAACAAGTGGGTTTCTGAGTCAGGGGACATTGTAGGACACAGATCTTAGGCAGAGTTGGTTTTCATGTAACTTGAAGTCAGGAAAGCATAGTCCATTCCTATACTTTTTTTTTTTTTTAAATTGACTTCTCAGAATTTTATTTTTTGTGTGAATTATACATGTATCTGATTAAGCTCTGATTGTCCATTCCTATTCTTATTCACAGGCACTTTCTTACTTATGTCACATAAATATCTGCATAGCTTTAAAATAAAATTTCCATACCAAATTTTAAAAGGAAAATATAGAAATGGTTAAATAGAGCTAGTAAATGGTATTAAATACAGCTAGTAATTAGCATTTATAGCTAGGAAACTATAGTTTTAATTGAGTACAATTGAAGAAAATATTGGTTAGACAAGTACATAGGTTCCAAATCTAACCCAAAGCATTTGCAGATTGAGTAGCAAGTTCTATTCTGATACTTCATGAATGTTTAACTGTGGTTGTGTTTTTCCACATTACCATCTGCCTGTGCCAAGGGTAATAAAGGACAAATAGAAGTGGAACAGTTTACCCAGCTACTCACCTACTTGTTCATCTAGCCGAGGCAAGATAATGCAGTGTTAACCAAGTGGATGCTGGGACTAATCTATCTGGGCTTAGCTCCAAGCTCTGCCTCTCTGTGGGAACCTAGACCTGGGAAGCTCTCATTCCTGTCTTTCTAATTTTATAAAAATGCATGTGATATCAATATTTATGCCACAGTTTGTTTGTTCTTCCTTTCTTTCTTTCTTTCTTTCTTTCTTTCTTTCTTTCTTTCTTTCTTTCTTTTTAAGTATCATGTGGCTTAATACATCTAACACTTAAGACTCAGTCTGGCATGAGCTAAGTGCTTTAAATAACCCGAATATATATGGTGACATGAGCTATGTGGTTCAGCCTTCAAGCGGTTTATAATCTAGATGTTGGACAAGGAGATGGTTGAATGGGAATCAGATAAGCCTGATCAACATACAGGAGGGCAAGTGAAAGGCTTCTGAGTGTGTCTGATTTTAGGCCTGGAGCCTTAGGGCACTGCATTATGGGAAATCTACATGCCGGGACAGTCTTTGTGTTAATTGGTATGCTTTGTGTTTGGTTTCAGACTGAGGTGCATATTTTACATATTAGAGCAGGCCTGGCCTCCAAGTTCTCCCAGCATCCCTCAGTCCCTACCTGATATACTCTGCCCACAACCCTGAACTTTCCAGCCCAGGGGTTGGTCTGTCCTTCCTCCAGTGGCTCCTCTTTATAATCCAGACATTTTGGCATCTCCTGCTTTTCCCCTGCCCTTCTCTCTCTTGCTCTCTATCTCATCTTTCTCTGCCCAAGCTAGCTCCTTTTCTCTCCCCACCCTCCTCTCTCCCCATGTTGATTTCCCTGGCCTCAGTCCTTGAGGCCAGTAAACTCAACTGAGAGCTACTTTCTCAATAAACCTGCATTTAATATAATCTAGTCTGACTTGATCTGTCTCCTTTCACCATTGGAGAACTAATTTCTTACTTTGAATCTGCAACATCTACCACAGGTGGATATTTTGCATAATTCATTCAGAGCTAGCTGACCATTTTTGGGGAGACTGTGGAAACTTTAAGACTTGGGGGTCTAGTGGCCAAAGTCACCTGGGTTGGGCCCTTGAAGGTGATTCTCGCCTCTGGTTCCTCTCTCCCTCCCTGCTCCAGAATTTTCGGGGAGTGTATGAATTGCCTCCATACACTCTAGTTGATGTGGCTTGGGCTTCTCCATCACTCCCTCCCTGCCACAATGAACTTCAATCCTCTCAAACTTTGAGCCAGAGCAAAGCTATCTTCCCTTAGGTTGTATCTATTAAGTATTATGGTCACAGTGACAAGTAACTTGTAATGAGAACATATTTGCATGTTGACTTATAATTGTCAATGTTACTATGAGTTGAACTAGTGAATTTTTGAAGTCAGTCTTTAGGAACATTTCTTCGAGCCATTTATTGGGGATTAGCCCATAAAATAAGATGTTTCTGATCTTTAAGGCTATAGGGATTTGGGATGTAGAAATTGTAGAAATTGATGGTTAGAAGAACTGAGGGACTCTTACCTGAAATCACATGACTGGTGCTATCAAATATTTTGATATGATGTCAGTCTCTGAATCATCTATGGCTTTTAGTCTTTTCATCATAAATAAAGTATCTCTGGAACTAGGTGCAGCCATCTATTTATGGACACAGACTGCCCCTGCCTGGAAACTAACTGTTTGAAAGTTGCATGCTTTGACATGAGAAACCCGCAAAGAGTTAAGATTATACACGTGTAGAATTAACAGGATTCTCTGAGCATGGCTTCTCTGTTTGCAAAATCCAATAGCCCATCACTCCTGTTTAGGTAATATATTTTCCTTGATTCTCCTTATTTAGAGAGTTTCACAAGGCCAGGATGCAGACGGATATAAACAGGAGCAGGTTAGAAAATGTCCTCTAAAAAATAGGTGACTGAAGTCATCCTAGAGTTTGAAACCAAGGACAACAGTCTGGAGAGGAAAGAGTAAGCTAAGAAGGCAGGCAACTGGGACAGGTTATGGTTAGTCATAGCCAGCTAGGCCTTGTAAAGCCAAAAATCTGCTGCAGAGACAGTACAAGGGCTCCTGAGGTCAATGACTTAGACTCAAGATATGGCCACAAGGAGCAGGGGAATCAGAAGGAGGTGAGGGCTTGCAGGTAGCACAGGGGACAAATCCGTATCAGGGAAATGTGATCCTTCTTTATGGTTCCTGTCCCTGCTTCTGAGGTGTCCCTCATCCAGGGCTTGGCAGGAGACACTGCACAGGTGAGAGACCCAACACTGTTCTCTTGCTTGAAGTGAGGCAGGCTGGTCTGGTGAAACTTGCAGGTTAGTGTGGTACCCAGTGAATCATCTGTGGAAGATCTTAAAGATGATGACAGAGGCCCTCAGCCACAGAACAGCCTCAAAAATGGGGATCCACTGATGGATTATTTGCCTAAGACTCCATGTATGCTTCTGGAAAAAGCTTATTTCCCTCAGTTGTATAGATTCAAATAGCAAGTAGCTTTCACTGAGGAGTGATGGGAAAAGAAGTAAAACAATGTTCTTTCCAGAGTGACTCAGACATGCAGGCACACTGTTTCTGTAAAGAGAGGAGGGAGGGTCATGGCACTCATAAGATTCAGGGAGCCATGATACTTACAAGTTGGGTAGCTCAGAAAGATCTAAGATGTAGGAAGTATTTACCCGAGGCTATATATGCAGTAAACAATTGCTAGGAAGGAGATGCTTTCTTTTCTTTTCTTTTCTTTTCTTTTTTTTCTTTCTTTTCTTTTTTCTCTTTTTCTTTTTCTTTTTCTTTTTCTTTTTCTTTTCTTTTTTTTTTTTTTTTGTGGGACTGCCTGAAAGTTGGGCAGAGAGATCCAGAGAGGCAGGCTTCATAGGTGGTCACCCACGCTGAGGTGGGCTTTTCAGTGACGTAGCTGCCTTTGAGTCTGCCATGTTCCTGTAAGTAAGTCTAATAAATGCATGGATCCACCAAATCTGCCTTGGACTGGTTCTTTGGTCTGTCATCAGTGTCCTCGCTGGGGAAGTAGAGTGTTACGTGTCTTAAGAAAAGTCATGCAGCAACAACCAATTAAAAAAAAAAAGCAGCCGATCTCAGCTTCTGTATTTAAGACAAGAGGAAGTAATAAATATTTCCATGCATCAGAGACAATACTATAAGAAGAAAGCTCAAGGAAGGATGGAAGGAAAGGAGGAGGGAGGGAAGGAGGGAGAGAGAGGTAAAGAGTGAAGGAGGGAGGAAAGGAAGGAGGAAGGGAAGGAAGAAGGGAGGGAGGGAGGAAAGGAGGGAGTTGAAGGAACATAAGAAGTTCTAATCTTGAGGAGTATATCAGAGATATAGTACATATACCTTCTCTTTATCCAGTCTAGGTCAGAGTAGTAAGAGGACAAAATGAAAACTGTGGGTTGGTTTGACATTCTGAGAGCAGAGAAACATGCACACCTCTGTCTTCCACATGACCACACATGGAAGAACATGTGAACCCATCCCTAAACATGAAAATATACATATACAAGCCGCTTTCCTGTCACCTTCCTCATTCAGCAAAACACACACTCACACACACACATACACACACACACACACACACACACACACACACACACACTCACACACATTTATATACTCACATTTATAGACACATTTACACACATATACACTCACACACATTCCCAGACACATACACACACATACATACACAAACTCACACATACTCACACACACATTCATACACATACACTCACACACATTCACACACATACAGTCACATACTGTATGCACAAGCATACCTTCTTTAATTGATAGCCAATAAATCAAGCACACTCTCCTCTCATGATAGCTGTGTGAGGTACAATCACTTTGTCCTTGCATCTAAGCAGTACACAAATGAAGCCATAAGAGTCCTGTCTACTTGGTGATAAATGATACAGTGTTCCCGACATCAACTAATACCTCCTTTGGCCATCTCTCAATAATACAAATAAGATAAAAGATATTCTCTAGTTCTTTTCCACAGTGCACAAGAAGGGAGGTTGATGGAGACTGCTCTACTACTCACAGTGAGTAAAAATATGCAGGGACAGTCAGAGATTCTTCACAAACCTTCTGGCATCTTTGGCCTGGGAAGAAACAAGGATGTAATAGAAACAGCAGAAATGACGGCTACATATGGTCAGAGCTGCAGAAGCAATCATTGGGAACAGCCCGAATAGAATGTACATAGTATAGATTTAATTTGAATAATGCTGGGAAAATTTCAAGTCCTCCGAGTGTCCAGAGATTTGGATATTGTTTTTCAGTATTATTAGCAACTCACCATAATCGAGAAAACAGACATAACAGTCACAGTAAAGGAAAAATGCACCATTTACATCCTGAGTATTTGAGCAAGATTTTGCGCCTCTGCCAAAGACTTGCATAATCCCTTCTGGCATCTGTCTTAACAGTACAGATCCACAGTCCCTCAAGAATACAAACAAAACTGCCATATCTGCTCTATAGGAAATGCCTGAGCCCTCTGGGAATCAGGAGTTATCTAACTCATTGATAGAGAACTCATATTTTATTCATTTGGCAGTTATGTACCAGATGAATCTGATCCGGGAGGGGCCACATCAGACCCTGCGACATCAATCAGGATATGATGGAACTATTCACTTGGCTGCCTGTACCACTACCATCTAATTTCCATTAAGGCCAGGCAAGTTGTGTTTAGAAAAATATCTTTAGTCCCAATTATCATTAAATATTTAGGAAATAAGTGAATGAGTTTTTTTTTTTTTTTTCAGAAACTAAGTTAATAAAGCTGATCTCACAGGTAGCAGTGACAAAATACAGATCCCATATGAAGTCTCTCAAGAGAATCTGAGTAAGATCAGAGAGTGGCATGACAGCCTGATAGTAAGGTCTCTAATTCCAGTGGCCCTGATATGAGCAAGGACCAGGATCTGTCAGGTTTTAAGCCACTGATAAAGGAATATAACAAAAAATGAGGGCTTTTGTTTTGTTTTTATAAGGAACACAAGCAGGTATTGACAAAGAGAGGAATAAAAACGTAAGAAGGGAGAGGTACCATTGGAGACACACAGAAGTCAGTTTTATCATTTGCGGAAGTTGCCCTTGGACTGAATTTTCTGGTCTATGGGAGAATCCATAAACATTAGCATATATATGTACAAGCTAAAGACCCCAGTTTGTGTTGTTCATACAACAGTAAGTCCTGAGTACTAATGCATATTTTTTAATAGATGGGAAAGTGATACTTTGCAAAGGAATCTAGTTTAGTTATTTCCTATGCCTTTCATTTTCAGACCCGATACTGAAATGAATGTTCTCATTGATACATGACAGTGGAGCCCAAGTTGGAGATCAATCAGCACCACTTCAGAGAGTTAGAAGGTGTCTTTAAAATCCATTTTTTTTTTTTGGACATAGTATTACCTGAGGACCCAGCTATACCACTTTTGGGCATATACCCAAAAGATGCTCCAACATAACAAGGACATTTGCTCCACTATGTTCATACCAGCCGTATTTATAATAGCCAGATGCTGGAAACAACACAGATGTCCTTCAACAGAAGAATGGATACAGAAAATGTGTTACATTTACACAATGGGGTACTACTCAGCTATTAAAAACAATGAATTCATGAAATTCTTAGGCACATGGATGGAACTAGAAAATATCATCCTGAGTGAAGTAACCCAATCACAAAAGAACACACATGGTATGCACTCACTGATAAGTGGATATTAGCCCAAAAGCTCACAGTACCTAAGATGCAACTCACAGATCACATGAAGCTCAAAAAGAAGAAAGACCAAAGTTTGGGTGCTTTGGTACTTCTTAGAAGGAGTAACAAAATTCTCACAGGAGCAAGTATGGAGACAAAGTGTGGAGCAGGGACTGGGGGAGGGACCATCTGGATACTACGTTACCTGGGGAGCCATCCCATGTGCAGTCACCAAATGCAGACACTGTTATGGATGCCAGGAAATGCATGCTGACCAGATCCTGATATACTTGTCTCCAGAGAGGCTTTGCCAGAGGTGGAGCCTCACAGCTAACCATTAAACTGATCATGGAGTCCCAATAGAGGAGGTAGAGAGAAGACTGAAGGAGCTGAAGGGGCTTGCAGCCCCATGGGAAGAGCAATGAAACCAACCACCCAGAGCTCCCAGGATCTAAACTACCAGTCTGGAAACATGCTTGGAGGGACTCATGGCTCCAGCTGTATATGTAGTGGAGGATGGCCTTGTCAGGCATTGGTGAGAGAGGAGGTCCTTGGTCCTGTGAAGGCTGGATGCCCCAGTGTGGGGGAATTCAAGGGTGGGGAGGTGTGGGTGAATGAGTGGGGGCACACCCTCATAGAAGTAGCTGGAGAGGGGATGGGATAAGGGGTTTCTGGGTGGTGATGAGGAAAGAGGATAACATCTGAAATATAAATAAATAAAATATCCAATTTTAAAAAATTGAATACCAAGGAACTTTCTGTTGAGTGCCTATGGCACCTTACAACTAGGCATATCCATGCCTAGGTGAAAAGGAAGGATCCACGTACTGACATGTGACATGATCCTGATCAGGTATTTAATATGGGGAAGAGGCATGTTTGTGGTTTTTTTTTTTGTCAGAATGCTGAAGGAGCATGGTGACTGTCAGAGTGATTGGTGAGACATGCTGATGCTAGGACAAAGAATGATGCTGAGTAAGCTTGTAAGCAAGCTGTAAGCTTGCTGAGTGCCCTGACAATGGTGACTGGGAAGCTGTACTGGACATATGTTCCTGACCCACCTTTGATTTCCTATATCCCAGATAAGACAAGCTGCCTTGCCTCAACTTTTTAGACTTTGTGGGACAGAGACTCAAAAAAGAGAAATTATAATAACTCTTGTATTTTTCTTAAATGTGACCAGTTATTCAGACTCAATCATGTACTGGTCTAGAAATCAATCCAATATTGGAAATAATAGTCTTAGTTTGGAAGGCTGGATCTGGACATTTTCAGAGACATATTTGGAAGTTAGCTGCAGTTCTCTATAATATTATGTTAGCAAGAGATAAAGTTGGGACAGGATCTAGATGTCAAACAAGTGTTAATGCATGTGTTAAGGCTCTTTTAATTGTCAAGTTAAAATTACTTTTGTTTCTTCTACACTTTCTAATTGTGTTAGTGTGTTGAAACCTGGCATGTCTGTTACAGGGGTCTATCAACCAGCTTTTGTCTTATTGCCCTGAATATTACAGAACCTTGGTTTTCTGAAAAAAGCTTGCAAGTACTGGAAGAACTGAGTCTGGCTTTAAGCAGAAGCAAGAAGGTAGTAGGCTTGATTATTGCTGGTATAACAGCTTTAATTACATTAATTGCTAGCACCACTGCTTCTGCAATAGCATTGACAGAAGAAGTTAAGACAACTACTTTTGTTAATCATTTAGCAAAAAAATGTTACTAATGTGTTGCCTATACAAGAGGATTTAGATAGGCATTGGGAACAATGGATGGATGCTCTTTATCCCTTTCAAATTATTAGAAGGAGGTTCAGAGTTTAAGAGTAAAGAGCCATCTTGAGTGTCATGCCAAATACCAATGGAGTTGTGCTACTTCTAAAATTTACAATAATAGTCATTATAATTAGGAAAAAATTTAAAGACACTTGCAGCTTATTTGGCGTCATTCTAACACCTCTCTGGATGTTTTAACTTTGTGTAGTGAGATTATGAATTTAAAGGATGCTGCTCTGCAGAGCTTTGATGCTGCAGATAATGCCGATAAAATTATCCATGGCTTGAGGTCAGTATTTCCATTTTGATCAAGTGTCAAGAATGGCACATGTAGCTTGATCATGCTAGCTCTTGTTGTCCTGGGAATACATTTACTCCTGCCCATTGTTTGAAAGCTTGTCTCTAACAACATCAACATGTTGGCAGCCAAAGTATATGACTTGAAACTGAAAATGGACCCCTAGACAGAGTTACTAATTAAACAGGCTGGCAAGCCAAGGATGGGTTAGATTCTGCACAGAGCCTTACCAACCTAAGACAGAAATGCATTGCTTTTGAGAATGCATATTTCATGACAGGTAAGGAAGTCATTCTTCTCAGAATTACCTAAGACAGGCCCAGTCTTGTTTGTAAAATAAAAAAGGAGGCAATGTGGAGAGCTCTTGGGGATGCTTGGCAGGAATCTGACATTGGCCAAGGACAAGGAAGTGGACTTCAGGCTTCAGCTAAATCTTAGGCTAGAACATAGAAGTAATTTCAGGCAGGAATCTAAATCTTTGGCTAGAACAAAGAAGTTGGCTTCAGACATGAAAATGACTTTGGGCTAGGACAGGGAAGTAGACTCAGATATTTTGGTCTTTCTGATTAGCTCTTAGAAATTGTGATCATGGAAGTGATCATGAAACTTTGTTTATTGCCTTGCTTGTTCTTTGACTATTTGTGTTTATTGTCCTACTTGTTCATTGACTGTTTGCATCTATTGTATTGCTAGTTCCTCAACCTAGAACTGACCTTAAAAAAAAATAAAAGAATGTAAAATCCATTTTTACCAAAACTCAAGACCAGGGGAGAGGAAAGGCAAAAGGCACTGTGAATACCAACTCTCTAATCAATACTTAAATTTGGCTTCTAGAAATTACAAGCAATTCTTTTGAAAAACACTTTCTCTTGCACATAAGAACTCAGACACCAGATGCTCAAGGCTTTCTCTACAGCTCAGTTCAGGTCTCAGGAGTGTACTGACGAGGTAGCCTATAAATCGATTCAATTTGATGATACCTATTAGAAATGAGTCTCTGATTCTACATTTTAGAGAGTCTGGTCCCACAGAACTTCTCCTTCAGATGGCTAGTCTGCCTGGATCTCTCATGCTTTGTGATTTGTGACATACACATATACATACATACATACATATATATATATATACATATTTATATATATAATATATTTATTATTATATTTATATATTTATATATAAGATATATAAAAATTATATAATTATATATAATAATATATAATATAATATATAAAAATATTATATATTTATATATTATGTATGTGTATATTTATATATACATATGTATATATTTATGATATTTGGCATTTCTTTGTTTATTTATTTATTTAGTGTGTAGACTGAAGGAACAGGGTATGTGGCAGGCACTCATATGTCATAGTAGTTGTGCTCTTTTCTGATCAGAGCAGACCTTGAAGGAGACTTCTCTCCTTCTACCACATGTGTCCCAGAAATAGAACTCAGGTCACTGAGCTTGGTGGCAATGACTTTATCTGTAAAATCATCTCACTAGGCCTGGTGTTATTTGCTAGCCTGGTTCAAAATGTTCTAAAGGACATTTTATATATATACTAATTAGGTATCTAGTTGAATGAAAAGTCACAAAGGAACAAAGGAAGCTTCTTTTCCGGGTAGATGCATTCAACAGTCCAGCATCTCCCAAATGTTATGATTCATGATTTTTTTTTTAAGAGCACCTAATCTGACTAGACCCACAGCAAGAAAAGGTTCTGATCTGACACTAAAGTGCTTGCAAATCACTCTGCTGATATGTCTGAAAAGGAAACACAAGTTTCAGAAGGACCATGAGTTTATGTTTTGTTTGTAGCTATATTCTCAGGGAACTAAATACACCTTCCTTTAGATAAAAACTTTCCTAAGAAAACATTCCCTTGTAATTACTAGCTAAGCCTTCCTCCTTTGTACACCTCCCTGTCTCCTCCACAGGTTATCTGTCAGGAGTTTGATTTCTGTTATTTCAATTCCTTCTATAATTTAATTAATCACTATTTTGTTATTTATTTAGTAGATAACATTTTGAGGTTTGAAGTTTTGCTTGGATTTGTTGCAATTTTTTTGCTTGGATTTGTTTAATACATGTAAAATATAACCAAGTTATATTTTGTATATATATAACCAAGTTATATTTTACATGTATTAAAGTATTACAAACCTTAAAACATGAATATATTTTTATTCTGTTTTCATTAGAGCAAGTGATGTTTTATACACTGTGTGCAGCTAGTTTTTTTTACACCCTATGAAATTAATGGCAACCAAGCCCAGAAATACCCAGTATTCTTATTTCCATTACCATGTTTTGCCCAAGGCTGAATGAAAATCTGCTGTCTAAGTAACTCCTTCACCACTACCAAGGTATAAAAGAGAAACCTCTGGAGAGACTGGGGTCTCATCAGGAGAAGCCTTATGTAGCTCATAAAAAATTAAAAAGTAGTGATCTTGCCTCCCTGGTTACAGTGAGGTATAACGTCATAGTCCATGAAGAAGTCTCCTCATCATTTCTAATGAAGAGGCCCATCAAATGCATGCCCATTGTGCTATGACTCATTCCAAACACTTGAGGAAGTTCAACTGTGACCTCTTAGGACATAACAACCATAACATGGTTACTGTAGTAACCATAGCATGGATTTATTGAAACAGATCCCAACTGCATTTAAGCAATAGTTTTACATGGTAAATATACCCTTATTATTATAGCCGTCATTACAGATGGAGAAGTCATGGGTTATAGTTAAGTGATTGTTACTGTAATGTACTGCTAGTGGTAGCTGACACCAAATTTAGGCCTACCAAACTCCCAATTTAGGATCAATTATGATAAAACCTGCTTATGATAAATTAATGTAACAATGACCCTAAATTTAACACCTGTACTGGGATCTAAATTCTTATAACATAGTAGTAACAGCAGCCTATTTTGACGCTTAAAGCCAGATGACTTGCTTAATGAAACAAACCTGAAAAATAATTTCAGGGATGGTGATGTAGTTCAGTGGTAAGAAGCTTGCTTAACTTCAACCCCCAGTACCGTATTCGAGAAGAGAGTAAAGAGAAGAGATAAACACTTTTTCAAATGACCCTGACCAGAAACTCTAAGACCATGCGTCAAAATAAACCTTTTGTCTTCATAAGTACCTCAGTTGGTTAATATATGAACATCCTCAGAATGTTTAGGTCCTTTCTGATTAAAAGAACCATCTCAAACCCACTTTAATTTCAACATCTAACACTAGTTTCTAACAGGAAGAGTGATTGGAAAGAACAAATCATTGAACTTTCCAAATGTTTAGAAGCTCCCTGTCTAGGGTCTATGAACTCTCGTGTCATGAGGTTTTCACTAGATTTACTGCACCAGACGTGGATTTTCTCCTTTGAAGCAGGCCTCAAATTCAATCAGAAAACAGTTGGTCAACTCCATAATAGCAGTACCACCATTGTGAGTTTAGTCACATCTTTGACAGATCAGTCTCATGTAGTTCAAAAGGCCCACAGTTGGTTAAGACTGTTGGAGCTTTTTCTCCCAACGTTCTTCTGGGATTTTGAAGGCCGGCTGGCTTCCAGTTCAGTTTTAGCTTGATCTCTTTGTATTAGGCAACCAAAGTGTGTGATGTCCTCCTCGTGGTATCTTAAACCATATGGTCTTATTTATCATCTAGTTCTGGTCCACAAGCTTTGAATGGCAAAAGTTTGAGATGTTATAGGAGGGTTATGGGGTTGGGGGTTGGAGGGTGGAGGGTGGAGGGCAAATCCTTCCCGACCAGCAACTCACAAAGGAGTATCACTCTCCTGGCACTGGGTTTTCTGCTTAATAGTGCATGGCTTCTAAGAGCAGCTTTGTCTAGCAATGTAGAATAGTTCTAATTTGTTACAAGATAGTGGATTTCCATATGTTTTCTTCCTATCCCATTTATTTTAGTTATTTTTCACCATTTTATATTTTTATTCTTTACTAAGATATTGATGGAAAGGTGTTATTACTTTCATTTAATACAGATTTAACTTTGAAAAATTTTTATAAATGTACATGTATATTCACACACACACAAACATACACACAGATAGTGAACATCTTTAACACAGAAACACTTATCCATCTGTATTGTTTTTTATGGGAATAACAAATTAATTAATCTTCTACTGAGTGACATTTAAATTATTTTCACCTAGAAAATATCACTATGATAGAAATGCTTGTTCTAAAAGTAGAATGTCAAGGGAAAAAAGATTTGGCCACTTAATACCATCATTAAACTTCCTCCCATGGTTCATGTCATAAGATTTGAAGGCCAAGCCAATCTGTCTAAAGTTCAGCAGAACCATACCTACTATTATCTTTCCTCAGTGGCCAGATATTACAAGTTCATGAACTTCTTAGAGATTAGAGTTTTTTCTAGAAGAACATGGCTAATGTGTGTCAAAGTACACTAAAGTGATCACAGTAAGTGTCTTTGGAAGGTTCACATTGTCTGTCTGTCTGTCTGTCTGTCTGTCTCTATTTCCCTATCTCTGTCTCTTTCTCTGTTTCTGTTTCCCTATCTCTGAGTCTCTCTGTATCTCTCTCCTTCTCTCCTTCCTTCCCACCCATGTGTGTGTGTATGTGTGTATATGTGTGTGTATGTATGTATGCATGTATATGTGTGTGTATATGTGTGTGTATTTGTGTGTGTGTGTGTGTGTGTGTGTGTGTGTGTGTGTGTGTTTGCAGGCATAGCAAGAGTAACTACAAGTATGGGTCCTAGTACATATAAGCTCCAGATTTTTTCCTAGGGTGGAAAAAAAGCCTTAACTATTATTATTTACTAAGAAAACTTCGCATAGTTTAGTTATATAACTCCATTTACATCTTTAAGAAGGTCTTTGGTCAGTTTATTTGTTTTATTTTTTAAACTCTGGAAGTTCTGTCACTGTGGTATGCCTAGCATCTAGGAAGAGCAGATAAGCGTTCCATCTCAGGCAGGCAGGCAGGAGATAAATGTCACTCCAGGAAAAGAAACCTTTAGTTCTGGGTCATCAGGAAGATTTACATACAGCAGAGGCAGAATCCTGCCTCTGGTTTCTTCAGCCCTGTTCTCTAATGGTGTGAAATAGTTCAGCCCACTCCCTGCACTCTGAGAGGGCTCCATCTTCCTCTAATAGACATGTCCTCATTTGTTCTCTGTTCCTGCTGTCTCTGTTTCTCCCTTTTAGGCTGAAGTGTGGGAGTTAAGAATTGGAAAGTGCACCAGTTTCCTAAGGCTGAATGGAGGCTTGGAGATGTTTCTGTTTAAATCTCAGTAATGTATTCCAAACAGGGAGCCTTGGGCTTTCTCCCCCACATCCCCCGCCCTGTGTCCTCCTTTAGTTTGTGTTTATTGCCACAGCTTTGCTTGGCTTCTCTTTCTTCCTTCATTGAAGATACCCATATTCAAAAAGAAAGAACCTAGGATCGTCCTATGGTAGATGTGGAAGGTCTTCTTTTAAAGTCCTGAGATGCCTTATTTGAAACAGACCAGAACGCATGTGGTCGTAACATGGGAGCGATTTGCAATAACTAGAAGAATGAAAGGAGAAGAGGAAAAAGAGCATCAGAGATGGGGAGGAAGGGAGCCAGATGTCTCTGAGGGGCTGCCACACAAGTTGTAATGCCTGAAGGATGGAAGGGGATCAGGATTGAACTCCAGGAGGGTGCAATGATTCTTCTTCAGGGACCAAGAAACACAAAAGAAGAAACAAAGGGAAACTTGCTCCCCAGAGACAAGCTGAGGAAAAAGCCCAGAGTTCCCTAGCTGTAATACTTCCCAGAAGGTCTGCCTCTATTCCCCCTCTTTTCTTTCTCTTTCAACCTATCTATAGTAAGCTAATCGACAGGGGCTTAACGTCATTACATATCTCCATTTTCGATGGCGATCTGGGCTAAGAGAGAGAATGCACTGGGGCCCTCTCCGATTCCAATACATTTTCTGTGCAACCAGAGAACACATTGCTTTTCTCTTGCTGCGTTACCCCTGAGTTGCTAGTGGCATTTTCTGTTTCTCATTTGCAGACTGCTGTGTTAAGAAAACAGATATAAGCTAGGAATTAAATCTGACTTTCAAAACTATGTGCATTGATTCCTTTTTCTCATTGCTTTGACTAACTATATGCCAAGGAGCAACTTGTGGGGCTGAGGGTGGGGGTAAAGATTTCTTTTGTTGACAGAGGCTAGGGCTATCTGCAAATACATTTCCATAATCAGTCTTCACACTGGTGCTGATACATACTATCATATCTTCTACTTTGTCCATACGAAAACTAAGCCCAAAGATGTAAAGCAAAACAGTACTAAAATCCAGGCATTCTGACTTTGTCTAGAAGCTTCTGGGAAATCATTTAGCTGTATCCATTTTCATATGTTTTCCCCCAGTTTATTGACAATCTATATGATTTTGTTTGTTTGTTTGTTTCTGTGAAGGGACACCATGACCACTGTAACTCTTAGTAAGGAAAACATTTAGCTGGGGCTGGCTTATAGTTTTAGAGGTTTAGTTTGTTTGTTATGGCAGGAAACGCATCCATGTGCAGGAAGACATGGTACTGGAGAAGGAGCAAAGAGTTCTACATCTGGCTCAGCAGGAAGTAGGAAGAGAGAGTGATGCTGGGCCAGCCTCGAGCTTCTGAAATTTCAAAGCCCACTCGCAGTGATGCACTTTCTCAAACAAGGCCACACCTACTCCATCAAGGATATATCTCCAATAATGCCACTCTCTGTGGGCTATTGGTCCATTTTCTTTCAAACCAGCACAGACTGTCATATAGTTCTATGAACCTTTTTTTAAAGGAAAATTTCAAAGGCAGAAGGAATAAGTGTAGGAGTCCTTCATATTTATTAGCCTTGTCTCTATAGAGAGCAGAGAAAAGCACAAGGTTTCTCATCCATGTAGGGCAAAGCACAGACAGGTTAAAGTTTATAAGGAAATGAGTTGTAAGAAAGTAGTAGCCAAAAGTTGGCTGAGGTATGGGATGATGTGAAAACTTGAGCATTGTGGTTTCAGAATAGGAATATCTGGCGACTTTTCCTGAGAGACATGAAAAAACATCTACTCATCCCAGACAGGTCACTAACAGTAGATTCTGCCCAAGTCTAGCTTGTAAAATATGTCAGAAACAGAAGAATACATTGGTATTTTTCCACAATCTCAGAGTTTATGGAATAACAATGAATCCACGTGGTACCTCAGATCAATGGCAGCAATGTGCCAGGCAGTCCAGAGGTCTATGACAACCCTGGCTGAAGCAACATAGATTCTTTTACTCCAGTCTTAATTACTAATATTAACTCTCACCTTGCACATAACACAACACAATGTGTGTGTGTGTGTGTGTGTGTGTGTGTGTATGTGTGTGTGTATCTGTGTGTCTGTGTATGTCTCTCTGTGTTATAGAATAGCTGGAAAGAGTTAAGAGGCCCAGAAAAATCAAAGAGATGTCAGAGGACCGAGGGCCTGGAAAAGTAACAGTCCCTGTCAGCAGTAAGTAACTGGCTAGAGTCTATGGGAGAGGCCTTGTACCTCTGCAGAGTCAGGCTCCAGGGTCAGACCTGAGCTGTAGGAGTGAAGTTATGGGAAGGTAGGACTGTAGCAGGATATTTTTCTGCTACACTATATTTGCAGTGGAGCTCAGTGATTGGGCAGTAGAAGAAGTAGGCTGAGTGAGGAGTTGGGAGAAAAAGGAAGAGGAGGAGAGGAAGCAACATGGAGGAAGAAGCATGAATCTTTAGCAGTCCTGGGTCACAATTACTATCAAAAGGTTAGATGTTGGGTAACAATTCTAATTGGTTGTGCATCTTGTGTATTGATCGTTTACAAATATATAAATTCATTGCATAATCTTTAAGCATTGAGGGTCTTCATTCTACCGGGAACCGTGAGCATGGCAGGTATTGTCTGGTGCTTAGCAGAGAACCATGAGGGTGACGGGGTTGGCCCAAGATCCATGCTTTGGGGCATGGTCTTTATGGAGCTGATGGGCAGAACCAGCCTCCATGATAATGTCTCATGGGGTGCTCTTGGCCTCTTGCTGCTTTTAGTGTGGGAACATGGTGGGTGGCCCAGATAGCTAACAGAGCCTGACTGTGCTACAGCTTTTCTGAAAGTCACCATTACACAGGACCAGAATGCTCTGGGAAGATAGTTGGATGGCAGATCCATATAGGTGAAGACAAGGACAGGCAGATGGCAATTCAAACAGGCTGTGTCAATAGCAGGGGCCTAGCCAAAATGAAGTCCCAGAAAAAGCCAGAGGTCTATGTCTGAAGGACTTTCTGAATACACAGTCAGGTGGAAGGATGGTGGGTCATTGCCCATTGCAGGGTTGGTGTGTCCCTTTCTTTGTAGGGTCTGTGTGAGGTATTTAAGTCTTTTCTTCTATCCCTTGCATCAGACATGTCCTAAGGTCTTGTCTGCTCTAATATAATACTCCTATACCCTTATACAGTTTCAGCTCACCCTGAAAAATTTACAGAGAGACACTCTTTGTCTCCCCAGGAATGGCACTGATCATGGTTCCCCCCAGGTGTAGAGGCATTCTGAAAATGGAGTCTAAAGGTAGTTGTAAGGTGGAGTCTCTTAGGGCAAGGTTATCTGAGACAATAACAGCAACATAGTTTTACAGAATATGGGTTAATCTAGGGTAGGGCACAGCCTGATGCCAAGATTAGAGGAACACGGAGAAGGGGTTACTTACAGGAGCATGAAGAGACTCAAAAGTCAACTGCATGCCTGAAAGTCCACCTTAGCTTGAGTAATGCCTCATCTTTTGCCTCTCTGGAGCTCCCTCCCCAACTCATAGGCAGCTCTTTGTTCAGAAGTCAGTTTCCCCCTAGCAATTATTTCCTGACTGTAATTTCAGGGAGGGATCGCTAGAGTCTTGTACCTCTTCAGCTTCCTAGGTCTTGTAAGTTTTGTGAACTTCCTGAGTTGAGTCTTTAGTACCACCTTCCTCCCTCCAAGAGGAAATGTTTTCAATTCAGAGAAATTTGCTATACACACGTAGTTCCAATCCCAGTCTCATCTGCTTTCTAGCTGTGTGGCCTCAGACAAGTCAGCTCACCTTTATATGCCTTTGTAAACCTGTGAGAATAATGCTATTTATCTTACTCTTGCATATGTAGTGAAATTTGCATAAATGATAACTTTCACAGAGGTTTTAATATGAAGACTTAAATGGAATGGGAAGGAACAAGAGGTTTTGGTTGTCTTGCAGTGTGTGATAGATTAAGAACTACAGAGAAATACCACAGCTGACATAAAACATCAGAAGCCACTGTGCAGAGGAGGGTGGGCATCCCTGCTCTCTTGGTATTCAAGAAAATCCTGTGATGTGCAAACTTGGGAAAGGCGGGTTCACCAAGATGTCCTATTAAGGGTCATAGGTAACGTTGTTCAAAGCCTTTTTCCTCAGCTCACTTGCCTTCTTCCATCCTTGGGAATGATTTCTTTCTCATTGTGCCATCAATATTACTAATTCCAATTATGGATCCTTGGCATAACCTTTTGCTCCGAGTCACAAGAGCTGAAATGTGTGCCCTCTGAATTCAGATCCTTGCCTGGCACTCCTAAGCATGCTTCTTAACTCTCTGGGTTTTCTTAGGATTCTCTGACCTCTATGCCTGGCTCAATAGGTATGATATTTTTTTAATCTCTCGTCCTGCCTAATTTTTTCCCCACTTTGCCTGAACTGTCATTTTTCTCTCTTATTTTAATAAAAATAAATATTTTTATTAAAAAATATTTTAATAAGTTCAGGCTTTCTTCTGAGTCCATTTATTTCACCTCTTCTATTAACAAAACTAAGAACACAAAGGGAACCCCCAATTCCCTTGGCAATGTGTATATTTGTGTCATCCAGGCAAGTCCCAACCTCCCTCCCTCACCCCAGATAAGCATGTAATGTAAACAGATGGAAAGCTTGGGTCAGGACAAGTGCCCTTTACTGACTGGCTGCTCCTGCAGCTAAGACATGACAAAGAGCTGTGGCTGAAAAACCATTGCAGAAATACAAAAGGCAATTCCTTCATCATCTCTCCTCCTCATCCTTCAGCTTTGCAGGAAACATGGAGACTACCGGCTGCTGTAGATCGCAGCTAGGCAACACGTGGGGCAGATGCAGAAGCTACAGATAGGATCCTTCAGCCTCCAGTACTTCATGGAGAACGAGCCCCACCTCTTAACAGCTTGACTTTAATTCCTCCCTCTCCACAGCATTTTAGCACCGGGTGCACAGGAAGCAGCCCACATGCTGGAGCTTCTGGTGAGGCCCACTCCTTTAAAAAAAAAAAAAAAAAAAAAAAAAAAAAAAAAAAAAAAAAAAAAGCTTTCCTGAGCAGGTTCAATTGGGGAGGGGGTTGCCTCTTCCAGTTCTAGCTTCCTCTGGTCTAGCTGATCTATGCAGGAGGCAGCTTCCTGTGTGTGTCAACAGGGAGCCTGAAAGCAAACACCTAGGTACATCCAGTACAGCAGGAGGCATCCCAGGAAGTCGATAAATTATTCAGTAGGCCTAATAGAGTGGTCACAAGGGAACATTGCCGGGATGCAATTAAGTGGTTCTTTAATTTGAGAAATATTTAATAGGTTGCAGCATTAAACATCCACTCGTATCTTTGTGAGCAACTGTTTTGATGGGAAACAAAGAGCAGAAACCCCACTGTGTTTTGTTGGCTCCTCGTTGCTGGTTCCATGAACAGGTTCCCTTTGCCTCAGCAGGGTCTGCCTTGTGTCCTAACAAACTGAGCTGACTTTAAATGCAGCAACAACAGGTGACTTTGGTCTATCCTGAGATAAAATGTAATGACCACCTTTTTATACATATGTTACTTAGTAGTCACAATAATGTCACTGCACAGTAAATCTCTTCCCTAGGATACCTCAAAAAGTCAATTTTATTGATGGCTTTTGTGCTGTCGGTTGGGATGAGGAAGAAGCCACAGCTCTTGTTAGACAAGTCAGAAAGACATTTGTCTGCCAGAGGCTGGGAAAATAAATTCCACAAAAATTGGGAGCTTTTCCACCAGACCGAAATTTCTGTCTGTGGTCTGAAACATGCCAAGATACTCGTGCCAAGGTAAAAGGAAGACGGGTTGCGTGTGACCAAGAAAGAGAGAGCTTGGATCTCATGATTTTAGAGGCATGACAAGCCTCACTTGAATGTGCCAGGCCACTAAAGTGAGACGAAAAAGTACTAGATTTTTTAGTAAACCCAGAGCAAAAGATGGCTCGCCAGCGGGTTTAGGCTGCCTTGCAATCTGGATTGTGTGTGAAACAGGCACGTGAGTTCTCCAAGGGCATACATGATTCATCTTTCACAGCTTGGTCCCCATGGCCCCAACACCATCGAACATGAATCAAGCATTAACAGTGAATGAATGAATGAATGAATGAATGATGGCAATTTTGAGTCTTGAATTGTTCAATGTCACTTTCAGTAAATCAGCTAGAAAGAAATGTTAGGTCAGTTGAGTGTCTTATAACTCTCATCTGAAACGCTCATTTTACAGCTGGGGACAGGTGGGAAGCTCACCTAACTTATTTGAGGTTACTCCAAAGAGGGAGCAAAAGTGGGCCCCTGAGTGTGATGGAGGATTCTTCATCCCAGGTTACTTTAACGTGGGAGTTAGGATGCTGGAAACTCATGACCCTACAAAACTGCCACTGAGTCAGTGTCCTTGGGTTCTTGTTTTGAAAGTTCAAAGGGTGGAATTCATGGACCACAGAAGAGTGTGTTTCTGGAAGGAGATTTTTATAGGCTTATAGGTTAGAACTTTCTAGATGGAAGCAAGCAGAGCTCCAGTCTAGCAAGAGCAGGTTCCAGAGAATGGGTTGTGATCCAGGTGTGAGGCTGGGGAGTTTTATACGGCATATGGCAGAAACCTGGATAAAGCAAGGCAGGTAAGTTGGCCAGTACAGTAGGCCTGCCCTTGAGGCACCAGGTGCCTCTCAGTTTTGCTCACAACTTCACAACTAAGCTTCTCGATGGTGCTTACATCATGATATAAAAGAAGAAGAAGGAAAGATAAGGCGAAGTTTTCCTGTTCTGCACAGGGCAGAACCAAGGGGATTCCTGGCTTCTGGCCAAGGGCAGGACTCAGAACTGTTGGCTTTGAGGACATGCCTTCCCTCAATTGCCTAACCAGTTTCTGACTGTTCAACAGTCAGAACAGTCACCTGTTGTCATCAATTCATGTACTTAGTTTGGGTTAAAAGTTCATGATTCTCATGTAATATCATCTAACTGCAATGATCCTGGATAAAAGGCAATACTGACAGGCTTGAGACATGGCTCAGTCAGTAAAGTTCTTCGTACACAAGCATAAAGACCTGAGTTTGGATCCCCAGCCCTTACACAAAAGGACAAACCTTATGGCATATGCCTGCAATCCTAGAGTTGAAAAGTCAGAGACTGGGGCTTGCTGGCAAGCCAGTCTAGCCAATCAGAAAGCTCTAGGCTCAGTGAGAGACATTATCTCTCAAAAATAAAGTAGATGAGCTAGAGAGATGCTCAGTGGTTAAGAATACTGATTGCTCTTCTGGCGGCCTGGGTTTGATTCCCAACACCTCCTTATAATAGCTAACTGCCTGTCACTCTGGTTCCAAGGGAATCTGATGCCCTCTTCTGGCCTCTGAAGGCACTGCATGCATGTGGTGCACAGTCGTAACTAACATGCAGGCACAATACCTATACAAGTAAAAATAAATAAATAAATAAATAAATAAATAAATCTAAAAAAAAAGGTGGAGAAGTAATTGGGGAATGACGCTTAGCACAAGCCTCTGGCTTCCACATACATGTGCACGTACAAATGACCAGATACACATGCTACACACAAGCAATATTGAATAAAAATCTGGAGTTTCTTCATAGACAATAGAAACATAGAGTTTCTTCCCTCTAGAGAGTGTTATGAACAATGCTGGAAAATGATTGATATTTCCTCCCTTCTCTTTCATTTATATCCTACTCTTCAGAATCTGCTGACTTTTTTTTTTTTTAACTACGCACCATATATTTTATTATTTAGCCAAAGTGGTTAGAGAAATCTGGAATTAAGAAAGACTTCCACATGCTCTGCCAACTGACCTCAGCTTACATGCAAGTGAGCAGTGAACACACAGTTCCCTGCCTTCAAGCGACGATCTTGTTTTACTTTCCTGTTCTTCGAGCCCCATTGTTTTATCATAAAACATGGATATGGAGCTGGGCATGGCATTGCACTGATTAAATCCCAGCACTTGGGAGGCGGAGATGGAGTCGGGTGGATCTTTGTGAGTTTGAGGCCAACCTGATCTACAGAGTGAGTTCCAGGACACACTGCCTTGGCACAGTAACAACAACAAAGACAAAACCACAGATTTGGGCATAGATGCCCACAGTGAATTTCTGAACATATCAGACTTTTTAGAGGGTTCAATTTCCCGCTCAGTCTCCCTGGGTAGTTACGGTAATGATTTTTAAAGTTTGTAGCCTGTGATAGTTCACACACGAGCCTCCCCTTTTCTCATGAGAACAATTCAAAACACACTTCTCTCCAGCAGACTCTTCCTGTCCCTCTCTCTGCTCTCTTATTACCAACCCCTAACATTTACATGCTTAATAACAGTTAAATTATGATAATAAATCAGTTCCTTGGAGCTGATGAGGGGTTTGAGACTGGCTAAGACTAAAGCAATGCTTTTCAAACATTTATGTCGTTGAAACCAGTTTAAACTCATTTGTTTTGACTTCTGCCTGAGTCCTGGATCTCCTAGGTGGTCTTGTCTTGTCTTTTCCTTTCCTTTCTCTTCTCTTTTCTTTCTTCTTTCTTTCTTTCTTTCTTTCTTTCTTTCTTTCTTTCTTTCTTTCTTTCTTTCTTTTTTTTGTGAGAACTCTGTGGTCTTAATCTTTTGTCCCTAAGCATCCTAAGGAAATTCTTGTCCTATGAGCTCCAGAAGCATTTACCAATCCTGACTGATTTGACAACACTGGGCCCACTAATGAAGTTGAAAATAATGTTTGCTCATTGAGTAACAGTAAACCATTTTCCTTAATCTGTCATTCAATGGTGTGGAGTTCGTGAAATGAAGAGACTTGGGAATTTTCAGAGTCCGTGTGCTTTAGACCTGTTTCCCTGATGATGACGGGTACTTGATCATCATCCTCTTTAATCTCCAGAGATCTTTCCTTTCTTTGAAACCTACCCTAGAGGTTCTCAAAATGTCCCCACAACAAGCAACTTGATTGTCACTGAGAGAACTTAGGAGAAATACCAATACACTTGTTACACTGAATCAGACACTCCCGAGTGGGAGCCCAGTTAGCTTTGTCTTGAGGACCACAGATCTGAAATCTTAATGGAGAAGACGGAGAATTAATCCATATTATTTGTTACCACACAATTGATTTGGCATTGTGCGGTACCTTCTGGTATCACGAGAGCTAGTCCTCAGGGAGGAGACTTTCAGGTAAATTCTAATCTAGTGGCGGAAATACAATAAGACAATGAATGTCACAGGTTGTAAAATAAAAACCATAGTTCATACAGGACAGAAGCAGGTCTCAGTCTCTATATTTATTTTCTCATTTTCATATGTATTTATTCATATATATATTTATTCTATTATTTTATAATAAAATACCCAAAGCTGGGTACATTATTAAAAAAAAAAAACATGGTTCATGATACTCTTTTGAGAAAGGACCAATTTTTCATCATGACATTAAAGACAAATAAAAAACCAAAGATAAGACTTAAACTACACATTAGACCACAAAAATGCCCATCTTCTGCCCCACCCTAACTACTCATAAAAATGCTTATACGTCTCCTCTGGTGATCTACTGGGCAAAGTAGTCCTTATCTTCCATCTACAGAACCAGAAGTACCTTTATATGTTCAAGTGAGAGTCTAGCAACATCAATTCCAACTTCTGCAACACATCCAGGAAAACTGTGAGAACTTTCCCTGTGGGGCTTTGCCTGTGATGTCTTTGATATATCTCTGATATTTGGATACACTGTGAATGTTAGCTAGCATGCTCATATGGTTCAACCATTAAGCAGGCCAAAGTCCATGATTTGATTATTTGATGGGTAGGTAAGGGAATGTGTTCTGAGAAGGCTTTAAATAGAAATTTGGAGCAGTGTTCAAGCATCTGTGTGCTCACTGTCACTGTCTCCTTTCTCTCTCCTCCCTCCAGCCTCTCCCATGTACCCTCACCCCTCACACTTTTTTTATTAATTATTGTTACATATATGTATGATGTATGTAATACCTGCTTCTTGTTTAAAAAGCAGACTCTTCCACCCCAGTATTTGGAATTCTTCATTTTCGGCAAGCTCTCAGGTGATGTTGTTCCTACCGACTCCCAGACTACACCTTGAATAGCAAGGATTCAAAACAGTGATTTTTAAAAGACTATCGGTCCATCAAAATTATCTAAGCATTTCCTTAAAAAATAAAACAAACCAGCTTCGAATCGTAATTCACGTGCCTTATAATCCACTTAAGCCAGAGAGCTTAATGGCTCTAGTGCATTCACAAAGTTGTGCAAACAACATACAGTTAATTTTAGAGAATTTTGGATCCCTGCCAATGGAATCCTTACATCATATAGAAGTATATTTTTTTTCCCTTTCCTCCTTTCCTTTTTTTTTCCTGCAAGTGTAGGCAACCCCGATATACCATCTGTTTCTCGATAGATTTGCCTAATCTGGCAGTTTGTATAAATTAAATCATGTAATACTTATTGTTTTGTGGCCTTTCTTCCTACTTGGATGATGTCTTCCATCCTGTACCATACACTGCAGTCCATTACTTTTCACCACAGCCAGCACACTTTCCCCTGATCTCGGCTCTCCTCGTGCATGGGAAGCTGTCACTGTGTCTTACTTGCCATTCTGTTGCCGTGAAAAATTTTCCAACTAAATAAAGCACCGTCAGAAAGAAGAGGTTTATTTTGGCTCACAGTTCCCAACTACACTCGGTTTGGTGGTGGTGGTGGTGGTGGTGGTGGTGAGTCCTAGTAGCAGAAGCTTGAGGGAGTTAATTACATCGTCCTGACGAGAAGACTCGTGACTTAGTTTGCTTTCTCCATTTTATATGATCTAATATGCCCTGATCCAAGGAACGGTCTACTCATAGTTAAATGGTTTCTTTACAGACACCGTGTAGGAAAACATGGGAGGCGTGGGAGGGAGGAGAGGGAACGGTGGAAATGATATGTTTGAATTATAAAACTAAAAATAAGATTTTTTTTTCCTATGAAACACTCACTGAGAGTGAGTGACACGGGAGAACAGGCTGGATTCGAACACGTCCGCCACCAGAGGGCAGGTGCTAAAGCGCTGCGCCACCACACACTTGCTAAAAGTAAGATTTTTAAAAAGATGGGTTTCCCATATCAATCGAGGCTGCTCAATTGTTCCCATGGCAACCAGAGTCCTCAATGTCTAGAAATTCATGTCCCAGGCGATTCTATATTCTGTCAAGGAGGAAACACACAGAAACCTGACCTGCTTTTCCCTGGTTGACGATACACAATTTTTAAGAAATAATTATTCCTAGACTCCGATCTCTGTCTTATTGGATCAAAATCTCCAAGGATTTGGAGAGGAAATTGATAATTGAACTGAACTCTTCAGGGTTTTTGACAATCAGGTGTCACATTCCAGAGATTACCTCAAGAGACTATTCTATCCTTAAGCAGAAAGAATCTTTGTGTCACAGCTTTCAAATTTGAAAATTCTTTATATTTGGTGACTGGCTAGAATATATTTCTTTATATCAGATAGCTAGATAGAAAACATACTGCTTTAAGAACATACAGATTAATGGGGTGTAGATCTTCTGAATAAAAACATCTCTCATGACCACACTGACAATTTTTCTTTGTACTGGCAATAGATTTTCACGTAGTGTGTATTCTGAGTGGAAAATTTAATTTAGGAACCTCCTTTGAGCTTGATGGTGCAATTTTATGGTTTATCTATCTGGACAGCTAGACTCCAGCTGTGCCTGAGGCCTCCAGACTCTGAAAAGCATCCAGTTGGGTAGCAGTTTAAAAAAAAAAGTGCTATTCAAGAGACTTGGAATGATTTATTGGATATGCTCAGTGAATTAAGAAATAAAAAATTTTGTCTTGACTACTCTAGTTTATTTTGGATATTAACCAAGTTTCTGTCTATTTGTCTCTGTCTCTCTGTCTCTCTGTCTCGCTCTCTCTTCTCACTTGGTGATGTCTGTCTATCTGTCTGTGTCTGTCTGTGTCTGTCTGTGTCTGTGTCTGTCTGTCTGTCTGTCTGTCTGTCTGTGTCTGTGTCTGTCTGTCTGTCTGTCTCTGTCTGTCTGTCTGTCTGTTTGTCTGTCTCTCTTTCTTTCTTCTCACTTGGTGAGACAGAGTCAATTGCAGAAAAAATATTGACTTTGGTAATCGTTTATATCCTGGTGGCCATTATTAGGGGATACCACTAAAATAGAAGCACATGCACCCAAGCTGGGGGAATAATAGCTCATTTAGTGCTCTTGGCTAGGGGGGGCAGACTATGTTAAGAGGGAGAACACAGAGAACCATGGGTCTTCGAAGCTTCTCAAAGAGCTAGTAAAGTAGCAGTGGTATAGCAATACCTGAAGTGGAGATCAGCCAAGAGTGCAGTAAAACCACTCTGCATGGAAAAGGCAGGTGGCAGCTTGACACAACTGTCGAAGAGCACCAGACTCGAAGAATTAAGTGTGACCCCTCAATAGGCAGATAGCAGAGATGGCTGCCGCTCAAGTGCTTGTCAGAGGCCTTTCTGAGCATTCTAACTGCAAAGTCACCTTTTTGTTGTTGTTGTTATTGTTAGTTTTTGTTTGTTTGTTGTTTTGGTTTTAGTTATTGTTGTTGTTTTGTTTTCCTCGACAGGGTTTCTCGTATAGCTGGCCTCAAACTCAGAGATTCTTCTGCCTCTGCCTCCAAGTGCTGGGATTAAAGGAGTAGACCACCATCTACAAATAACTTCTCTGTCCCCAGGCCTGGCTTCCACTATGTCATATTGAGCTGCTAGTATGCTGTTCCATCAGAGACAGTTAATTTAAAACTGCTGAAATACCAGGAATTTGTATGAGTGGGGTGAGGTGTGGAGTCTTTCCTTAAACACGTGTCCCATCAATCAAACAGTCCAGTCATGAGGGGAAAGGCTGGTTGAGTTCTTTTCGGACAGAAAACAACAAAGACCCGTGAGAAAAGCTGCCATGAGTGCTGGCTATGTTTGTTTTCAGACTGGCAATGCCAGAGTTTTTTTGTTAGAAAGGAACCTTTTCAGACCCATCAGGAGGCTTGCACGTCACAAACGTACTTGTATTAGCAATGTGATTGCCATAAAGCAGAGATTTCTACTTTCAGGAAGGGGTCTACAGTTCTCCTTACAGCCTGTTCGGATGGTTAGGAGACAGGCTTGATCATGATGATGGACAAATGCACACATTTGCAACCTCTCCCTCGGCTCTTGTTTCTTTCTTTCTTTTTTTTTCCTTTAGGGAGAGAAGTTTATCTTTTCCTGTCTCTTAAAGTCTCCATAAATCAAAGTGTGTGGAAATCAATGTGTCATGGATAAAGTTTTCCAAACTTCGAAGGCCAGGTGTCCTTGAGCACAGAAGGATCCGCCTGCCACCCAAATGGTCCCAAGCATTCCCTCCCCCAACCTGGTCTCCCCCAAGCAGGCAGATCCTGGGCTGTTCAGGGTGTTCTGAGGGCATTTGGGAGTTAAAACAGATGTCTTAACACAAGTGTTTCTTCCCATTTAGAGGAAGAAGAAGGGAACAGCGTGGGTTGTTCAACTTGTGGAGATGGAAGGCTATTGGAAGCTCTGCCAAACCCTTTCCCCCCTTCAGGCTCCCATTTACCCTGGGATGGACCAACCAGCTTTTAAGCCTGGCCTTGGAAATCAAGTTTTGACAACAACGACTCATCCTGCTGGACATCTGCTTTTCTGTTTTTAATTATAATTCTTTTGAGTCTTTTGACTATGATCTAAGATAATGAGAAATCAGAATCGATGAGTATTGGGAAAACGAAAGGAACCATTATATATATAATATAGTGTATCTGCTACATTTATATATAATGTATAGTATATATACTATATTTATATATAATATAATTATATATGATATTTAATTATACATATAATAATATACATATATATTTATGTAACAAATAATCAACATGCATATACATAAAAACCTATGGTATACAAAAGTATACCTATCCTACAGATAAGCAGACTCTCAGGTGTCTACGTATACTTGTGATATTTACTACATATTAGTTATTAGACAGTTTTGTGCAATATATATGTATATATATATGTATAAATGTACATGCATATGTTCTACAGCCTTTTGTATCTTCTTGTATTTCCTCTTTCTTTTCCTCCTGTTTTTCGCACAAAACTGCTGAGATTAAAAAGGGAATTCCCAGACTTCTTTCTGACAGGATGAGGAGTCCAGACAAGGGAGCTCTGGAGATTCTCATGATTGCAGAGCTGAGACATGAGACCTCCAGGAAGCTTCCTTGCTGGAGAAACACTGCAGACTCTTGTCTCAGGCACTTCCGAAAGGGTGGGCTTACTGCCCACGAGATTGAGGAAGCCAGCTTTGACTTGGCGTGAGTTCATGGACAACATCTCCTGGATATCTATGGGACTTTTCTACCTCCAGCTGCATTTACTCAATGCACAATGTGTTCTTCTTCCAAACCCATAAAGGGGCAGAAGTCAGGGTGCTCCCTTTTGTACCTACCTCATTTTCATGCCATAGGAAGTACGTCCCTTTGTAATTTGAAGATGGAGTTTTACCTTTCATAGTGGGGCTGGAGGGAGACAAGGAAAACATTCTTTCTTCAGTAAAAAGGTGCCAGAGAAGTTATCTATATAGGTTAAAAAAAAGGAAATAGAAGTGATTTTTAGGTTATGTTTAGGTGTGTGTGTGTGTGTGTGTGTGTGTGTGTGTGTATTATGAAGTGATAAATGCATAATAGCTAAGCATTGCTTGCATTTCAAACCTGACTCCCACTGTGGATTCACTGTGTGGGAGAGACAGTGACCTGTGGAAAAATAAGTACAGTCCACTTTTGGTATTCCCATTAAGTGAAATTTCTCCTCCCCATGTCACTAAATATGTTTTCCCTACAGCTGTTTACATCCTTACCGTGGGTTGGCTTGTCATCCCTGGTGATGTAAGAGCCGGGAAAAGGCCATTAACTGTGTAAGTTGAACACCACAGATGTTCCCTGATTGTGTGCTGATTTTTCAGACGTAAATCTCAATATTCTGGAAGGCTCCGTAAGGAAGTTCTGGGAAATAATTAGGGAATGAGAGAAGTTTTAAACAATGGCCAATGCAAACAAATGTCAAATGTAAACAAACCAAGTCTCCTGTGCACTTCCTTTTCAGCCGTAAATACATCTTTTCCTCTTGGGGGGTCTTCCTGGTTCCCTGTCTACTGTGTCCTTGGGAGAGTTAGTTTACTCTACACTCCATCTAGCCTTCCCTCAAACACCTAGCCTTCTGGTTACCTATTTGAGAGATACATTTCTTTCACCAATTGCTTGAAGAACAGGTATGCAAATTTGAGCGGGTCTTAGAGCAGGAATGGCCAAATAACTTGGCAGTTCCCCGGACAGCCCTACTCTAAGCATCATATTTACTTAAACTCTTACCTCTACTATATACACTACAATCCCCAAAGGAGGACAAAGGAGGACAAAGGAGGACAAAGGTCCTGCTAGGTTTTACTCATAAACATATTGCATGTCTGTTAGGTATTCCACTCATGTCTTCCATTATTATATTTGCTCTGTGTATCACTATGTTATATTTCTTCATAGAGCAAATGGAAGCTATTAGAAAGAGATCCCTCCTCTCCCCCCCCCCCCCCCCCCCCCGTGCACATATCAAATATGCCAACCTGCCCACACTTGTTCCCAGGCAACCCCACTCCAATCCTCAGAGTAAAAAGGTAGGTCTCAAATGTTTGGTTTGACAGTTCTCATCAGAACGATGTGGATCACTGTGAAAAGTCTAGACTTTTTGACCCTAGGTTCTAGGAAGTGAGGAGGGCCTGGGAATCTGGCCTTTACTGAACATAATTTTTTATTCTTATGCTTACTAGTACTAAAGGACCAAGACCTTAACTCACTGAACATGCTTTTTCTAGTCACTCCTTTCTCTATAAGAGCCAGAAGTAGGATTCTATATCTGTCTACATCAGGACCCCTAGAGCTCCAACACAGGACTAAATTACTCAGTCTATGCTTCTACTGGCTTACTTGTAAAGGAAAGATGATGAGAGTATATATATTTCAAAGGCTTACAAGAAAAATTATATATAAAATGTGTGTGAGCATATACATATGACCTATAACCAACATACTAAATCCTTTCTATTACCAATAGTAGATCTATCTGTATATATGTGGGAGACTGTTCAACTTAAGAGTCTCCTATTTTTATGAATCCTCTATAGGATCTTCTTCTGTCTATACATCTCCTCTATATATCTATTCTTGTATGTAACCATAAGCAAGTCCCATTTTCCTTTTGCCATTTTCTTCAAAATGTGATGTCTCCACCCCTGCAGGCCCTTAGTATAAGATATGATGAGGTCAAATTTTCAGCTCCGAGAAACAGATGTACAAATAACATTATCCAGACTGAACACCTTATGTTTAGGAATATGTACACATATACACATAAGTATGTGAAACTAATTATTGAAGAAGAGGTGAGAGCATAGAGATTTATATGGGAGGGTTTGAAAGGAGGAGAGGGAAGGAAGAAATGTTTTAATCTTAAAATCTCAAAAAAAAAAAAAAACCCCAACAACAACAACAATAAAACAAAGATGCAAGGCTTTTTCTCAATACCACCTCAGATAGGGCCTCAATACCCAGCTATCCTCTGCAAAAATTTCTCATTCTGACCAATTGTCTCTTTTGCATAGAAAGCAGAGCAAAAACCGCCTTTGCTCTCTGCCTTCAGATCCTGAGCCACATTTATCAGCAGTGGAGCGTCATATTTACTTAGACTCTCACATCTACTATATACTATATGCTATATGCTATATGCTATATGCTATATGCTATATGCTATATGCTATATGCTATATGCTATATGCTATATGCTATATGCTATATACTATATACTATATACTATATACTATATACTATATACTATA
>JANHMN010000021.1:21158552-21238320 GCA_030674055.1 Rhabdomys pumilio
TTTCAATAGCACAAAAGTTAAAAAGAAAACAACCCAAGTTTTAAATGAGCAAGGCATTCAAAGAGACATTTCTCCCAAGAAGACATAAAAATGGCCAATAGATACATGAAAAGGTGCTTAATATCACTAGTCATCTGAAACACAGATTAAAACCATCATGAGAAATCACAAAGAAGGAAGTGAATTAGTTACTCTCCTTACTGTAGTGATCCACTATCAGAGAAGGAGCACTTAAGGGAGGAAGGATATCTCTTGGCTTTAGTGCATGGGAATAGAAATACAGTGCATCACAGCGGGGAAGGCATGGCAGTGGGAAGGTGAAGCTGCTATTTATACTGCTTCCATTACCAGGAAGGAGAGAGAGAGAGAGAGAGAGAGAGAGAGAGAGAGAGAGAGAACTGCAGGGACAAAAATGGAGAAGAGCCTGAGGATGACAGAAAGGAGGTCCAGTGACAGGTCCAAATTAGGATCCATTTCAAGGGGAGGATCCAAGGCCTGGCACTATCACTGATACTATAGTGTGTTTACAGACAGGAGCCTAGCATGACTGTCCTCTGAGAGGCCCAACAAGCAGCTGAAAGAGTCAGATGCAGATACTCACCCAACCAGTGGACAGAAGTCACAGACCCCTGTGACTGAATTAGGGAAAGCCTGGTAGAAGCTGAGGAGGAGGGCAACCCCATAGGGGAACCAACCACCTCAGCAAACCTGGACCCCGATATCTCTCAGACACTGAGCCACTAACCAGTGAGCATATACCATCTGATATGAGGCCCTTGAGACATACACAGCAGAGGACTGCCTGGTCTGACCTTAGTGAGAAAGATGCACCTAACCCTCGAGAGACTTGAGGCCCAAGGGAATGGGAAGGTCTGGTGGGGTGGAGACATCTTCTTGGAGTTAGGGGAGAAGGAACAAGATAAGGAAAATTTGTAGGGCAGAATGTGAGTGAGATACCAACTGGACTCTAAAAAAAAAGATTAAAGAATAATAATTTTATGACTGGAGAGATGGCTCAGCCATTAAGAGCATTGTCTGCTCTCCCAGATGTCCTGAGTTCAATTCCCAGCAACCACATGGTGGCTCACAACCATCTGTAATGGGGATCTAACTCCCTCTTCTGGTATGCCTGGATATAGTGACAGTGTACTCACATACATGAAATAAAAAAATAAATCTTTAAAAAATGCTTTATAAAAAAACAATAATTTTAAAAAGTGAAAAACAAAAGACAAAACCAAAAACAAATGGTACTCAGACAACTTTTCTCCTTCTCCTCTTCCTCCTCCTCTTCCTCCTCCTCCTCCTCTTCCTCCTCCTCCTCCTCCTCCTCTTCCTCCTCCTCTCCTTCCTCTTCCTCCTCCTCCTCCTCCTTCTTCTTCTTCATCCAACCCAAGACTTCAGTCATGTTGCTGCCCATGGTTAGCATGGGTCCTTCCCACTGCAGTCAACATAATCTAGAGACATCCTCACAGGCACTCACAGGTCTTTGTCTCCAAGGAAATTCTAGTATGCACGCATGCACGCACGCATAAATACAATGGACCATTATTCAGCCTTAAATATAGTAATCTCATTTTTTACCATTAAACGAGTGGACATTTAGGAAAGTGAAAAGAAGCTAGGCAGAGAAAGAGTTAAATATGCATGATTTCCCTCAGATCCAGAATCTAAAATGAAAAGAAAAAGTCAATGATGGGGAGACAGATAATAAAACAGGGGTACTATGGTTGTGTTGGAGAGAGCGAGAGAATAGAAAAATCTGCTCACATAATCAAAGCTGTAGATGCCTAGTGTGAAAAGGTCTAGATATCAAATGTTGGTAACTCTTACTGCAAAAATAATTATAAGAGCTAATGGATTAGTTATGCTGCTTCACTGTGATTGCATCTAACTGCCTCTGGACAACCCACATCATACTATAGAGCTCAAATGTACTTGATAAAGTCGTTGAAGAAAGGAATGCAGAGTCTGACTAGAGAAAGGAAAAGGCTAACTATATAGCAAACTTTACAGAGCTTAACGCTGTGCTTGCAACAGCATTTTTTTTAATTGACTGTATCTGTCTTCTTTCCATTCTGATAAAGCATGCTATTAATTTGATATCAAGTCTGAATTCAGTTTGTGTTCTGTCCCCACAGTGTCTTCTCTGTTGGGTTGAGATTTGTTTTGGACATTTTCTGAGAAGCCTTCTCTCTTTGCTAGGTTGGTCAATTCAAACTCATTTTAGCCTATCTTAACTGTTAGGGGAAAGTTACTTGCCATCTCAGATGAATTTCTAATTAATGATAAATAATTCTACCCAGAACGGTATTAGAGGAGGGAGTCTCATCTCTTCACACCCGCCATGCAGGCAAGACTGTATGTGTATGATGGCTACTTCAAAATTCTTTTGGAAGTTCTTGAAGCATCAGGCATGAATTAATAACATCATCTTTCTGAGAAGCTTGTCTTGTTAGGTGAGTAATTTGTGTCCCCATAGCCATGACTGGGACAAATCAGATTATGGTTAGTAAACATTGCTTCTTCTCATTCTGTTTGTTTGGCTATTAGTTGACCTTATGTATTCTGGAATAGGAGTCAGTGAATCTGATCATGTGTGCTTGGTATGTGCATCTAAAATGGATTTTTTTAGTTAAATGCAGACTCATTCACTCGTTAGTATCAATAGTCCCTGGTTGCTTATATACTGAGAGGTAAGACTTGAACAGTTGTGACAGAAACTACCAGACGGCCCATGAAGATAGTGGTATCTACGATTTGACCTTCTACAAGATATTTGGTACTTCTGCTGTGAAACATTTGTTATAAACTTATGTGTGTTAGTTGGAGGTCTTTAAAAATACTGGTTTTCAAATTTTCTAATACTGTGACCCTTTAATACAGTTCCTTATGTTATGGTGACCCCAAATCATAAAATTATTTGTGCTCCTATTCATAACTGTAATTTTGCTACTGTTATGAATCATAATGTAAACATCAGATATACAACATGGGCTTAGGAAACCCCTTTGAGAAGGGCTTTCAACCTAAAAGGGGTGTGACCCACAGGTTGAAAACCTCTTTCGAAAAGACTCAGTGCTGATTAAATGAGTATAATTAAGAAAGGATTTATTAATTGGCTTGCAGTATGTGGTCTGGGTGGTCCAACAGTGGCTGTCTTCACACTGGATAGGCTGAGAATCTGATATCTGTGCCTGTAACAGAATGCCTCAGCAGTCCCAGCCTGATCCTGAAGGTTTGGAGGATTGAGCAGCTGACCTTCAGTCAGTTAACCAGTGAAAGGCTGGAGAAGCTGGGTCCTGATGTCAGTGAAGAACAACAGCAGTGGTGACTGACGGAGAAGCAAGATGCTAACAAGGCAGATGAACTTGCCAGCATAAAGTGGAAGTTAAGCAGGCAAAAAGCAAAAGCTTGGGATGTAGAAATGGCTCTGCTTCTAGGACCATGCACTGGTCTCCCAGAGGACTCAAGTTCAAGTCTTGGTACCCATGCCAGGCTTCTCCTAAAAGCCTGTGCTTTCAGCCCCAACGGAATCTGACTCCTCTGGCTTCTGTGGGCACTCACAAGCACGTACCTGCATGCACACATGCACCCACATACAAACAGTACATACATACAAATAATACACACACACACAAACAACACACACAAACAATACACACACACAAATAACACATGTGCACACACACAAATGTTATACATGCACACACACTCACACGCATACAAATAACACACACACATAAATGATACAAATAAAACTTTTAAGAAGCAGGAAGCTTTTCTTTCTCAGACTTTCTTTTGTCTGGACTGCCACGGGGAATGTACCACCCACTTTGAGTTTGTGTCTTTCCCCTTCAATTAAGCTGATCAAGAAAATCCCTCACAGATGTGCCCAACAGCTAGTATCTCAGCTGATCCCAGATCCAGCCAAGTCGGTGTGATTAATCATTGCCCTATGTGCATATGTTTGTCCCTCTTTGGACGGAACCTGGGGTAGAGAATTAGAAGTTTCTTGATGATCACCCAGGAGGCATATCTATCAAGTTCAAAGTCACTGGTACTATTATGAGCGATTAGCAAATCTTAATCTAATCTAACATGATGTAACATTTTTTTCTTCTCTGCTTCTTTAACATTTGTTCACCCTAAACATAGAAGAAGGATTTCCCCATTAAAGAAGGGGTTCCTAACACTGTCATGAATTCACTGAAACGAAGTAGAGGTGCAAAAGTTATTACTGAGATAATGTTATTACTGAGATAACGGAGTTCTATGCAGCAAACCAGGGAATTCCTGTGACACCAGACCACTTCTGAGTTTTTCTCATGCATGGAAGGGCATTTCCTGCTCCTGTAACAAAGAACTGTCCCTGTCCTTCTTGGATTCAAAGTCTCATTTAATCTGAGACTAGCATAGCTCATCCCGATCCCTTTAACAGTATGTTATCAATTCGAGTGAAAAAGCTTACTAACTGATATAATTTAGTTAGAACAGTGTTGTTAAAATGCTATCCTTTTGCAGCTTCGTTGAATGACTTTGTCTAGAAGCCTCTGGCATTGGGGTAACTTACACAACAGAGCTCTACCGCGTACAGACTGCATGCCTGTTTCTGTGGACAATCGAATGCCAGACCCTCCCTCTACTGAGCTGGGGACTATGGGAACTGGTACCTGATCAGTGGGGGCCCGAGACCACCCACTCCTTTCACATAGCCCATTAAACAGTTGGTTATATGATGCTGCTATGACTCCTTCTGTTGACCTTGCTCTGAACAGCCAAGTGTCGGATTCCTGACTATCCCTCAAGCTCTGCTATGTAAATGTCATTTATTTTCCACCTCCACTTTTGGAAGCCCCTCTGCGCAGACAGAGCTACTGTAATATGCTCAGGAGCTAACTGACGCTCTTAGCACAATGGGCTAATACTCCATCAACACAACCACCAAAAAGCGTTTATTTAATTAAACAGCCACAGCCAGAGGAAAAAAGAGGAAGAAGGCAAATGCAAGTCTACCCTGCATTTGTTGTGGAAGTTGCTCTGTGTTCTTATGCTTCAGTTTCATTACTGATTGACACTGTGCGTGTTTTTTTTGGGCCATATGGAAATAACAAGCCACCATCTGGGGGTTTCATCGTCTTACTTTGAAGCCAGGGTGTCTCTAAAGATTATGCTTTGCCTACTTGGCAAGGAAGTCCTCCCTTAGCTTCAGTGACTAGAAAACACAGGGAGTGAGTTCTCTCTCTGACTAGACCCAAATGACTAGCTCATGTAGGCTTCAGAATTCTCACGAAAACCTTCCACACTGCAACCCGTAATTTACTTTCCGTTGGTTATTATACTTGTCAGGATATAGGTGAGAGTTCTGAACCTCTAAATTTTATATGATCCGTCAACTGATCCATCAGCTTATAAAATGCTAAAATAATGATCATAGTTGAATCCTAGAAATTTAACATAAGCAGGGTAGGTCAGACAGGAACAGGCATTTGTGATGGGGTGGAAGAAAAAATTAAGATTTAGTTAACATTTATTTTGACTTTAAGCATGTTAATTGTTTTTCTTGCCGTAAGTTATCTAGAGCCACCAAAATTAGAAAACTCTATGAACTTCTTAAATATTCCTGTATGCTAAGGTTTCTGCTTTAAAATAAGAGTCCAAGCTTATTGCATTCATCTACGAATCAACTCCAAATCAAGGCAAGGCTCTAACTGTTGATTCATTGTACTTCAAAATAAAACATTTCCTTGTGCTAGCCCCAGTTGTCTTTCAAGTGGCTGACTCATATTTACTTAAACCAAGGAGCAAGCAAAAAAATGTACTCAATTTTATGACTATGAATGACAAGGCTACTTCCCTTATTTCTCTAAATATTTATTAGATACCTTTGGTGCACCCACTCCAAAGCCAGTTCTCTGAAATAAAGTTATGAGCAGCAATGGATTTGGTCCCACCCTCATGAAGTTCCTTCCCAGAAATGATATGTTGTGTTAAATCACAGCAGATATAAATCCACATGTGAAATAACAGATAGAATACCTTGAAAGAGAATTATGTGGTCATATACTCCATTCGACCATATGGCTACACTTCTCTATTATATTAAAGGCTGATATCATCACTTTCCTTATGGACTTCCTTTGGTTTGTAAATAGATGTCCTCTTATTAGTTTTTACTTGCAGCCCTTCCTGTGATGACTCAAGTTATTCTTTCTCTAATGTGTTTTTCCAGTCTCATCTTTCATTATCCCGACTCTCTCACTCAAAGCTCTCATCCAACCAAGGAACGTCTGTTTATGCAGATACCATATCTTTCCCATATCTCTGTGCTCATCAAGGCTCCATTGACAGAGAGCTCCTCCACCTAACGTCTTCCCCTGCTGAATCCCATTCATGTTCCAAGACTGAGCTTTGATAGCTTAGAAGTCAACCTTTAAAGCTTTGCTGTCTAACCTCTTTCATTCTTGAATGACTATAATGTGTTTAAATTCTCTTTTCACTGTGAACAATAACACAAAGATAAAATACTCGTTCGTCTTTGTCTTCCTTTCGGCTAGAGAATTCTACTAGAGGCTCTGCGTATGGGCAGCAGTGACAATATGTTACATCTGTTACACGTATCCTATGAGGAAAGGCACACATATTTCTAAAAACAAAACAAAACAAAACAAAAAAACCAAAACCAACTTCCTTGTGTTAGGTGCTGTGCAAGAGTCTCAGAGAAATACACATGCTTCCCAGTCTTGTGGGTATCAAGCATGGATTTCATAAACAAGCTGCTTGCCAGAAATAAAACGATTTCTCACATAGCCTTCACTTTTGGCATAGTTATTAACCTTATGTGATTTAGAAGCTTCATGAACCATAGGAAGAAACTTTACTTCAGGAGTTTATACATTCTAACAGTGTTTGATTTTGGTGTCGTCTGACCTTTTATCTTTGGATCATGAATCATTTGACCCAAGTTTAGGTCAACAAGAGGGCAGCATTGGGCAACCTTTTAAACTAGCAGTTGCATTTGTAAATGATTAGGCCTGGGGTCAATCTTTTGCTCTTTTATAGGCTTTCTTATTTGGTTCTTGGGCAGAGCAGTGACATGACCAATTAGGAAACGTAGGGTCTTCTTCGGTAATAGAGAACACTTTGCTATTACATACATTTTTGGCTCAGTATCAACAGCCTGGAGTCAATGAATTTATGTGAAAAATAAGAATAGTAACATCTCAGCCATGGCTATATGGGAAAACATGAAACATCTATAACAGGGTCCTGCAGATCAGACTTAACCTGCACTTTGTTTTCATAAATAAAAGCTTACCGAGACACAGAGTTATGTATTCAGTATGATTTGTTTGTGTCCCCTTTTAGTGACAAGAGTAGAATGAAGGGATAAAAATGAACACTGGTTGCCCCACAAAGCTGAAATGATTTTTCAATTTAATCCTTTACAAATAAGCTTTGCTCGCCCTTCATTAGAATATGCTTCAGCTACTGAAAGATGCTCAAGAGATACTAATTATCATAATTAGCCTCTTTTTTTTTTTTTTAAACCCAGATATAATCTGGAATGTGAATGAAACAGAAAGGGTCTAGAAGGTTATCAGAAGAGCACCGTGTTCCGGCTAATGGAACCTCAAATTGAAACGGAACTCGAGTCCAAGACCAAAGTGTAATAGAAACCTCAAAGAGTAAATTTGTTTTTCCTAATTGAAAACTTTCACCGGTTCAATGAGTTTTTTTTCCCTTCCTCCTAGAAAGCACGGTGAGTCATGGTTGAAGTTATTAGTTCACTCTTGATAACAGTTGTCACTGGCAGAGACCATGAAAATATCCCATCGGTGCGTAGCGCTGCGGCACCAAACAGCTTTGCTTGCGCTGGTATTGATTTCAATTAAAACATGTTATCTGAATCACAGTGCTTCCTGTTGGCTTCACTCTGTATCCAGTGATGCAAATGGAAAGTCACTCTCTAACCTGCAGTATCTGGTTACTTACAACAAGGTCCAGGCAGCCTGGGTATAAACAAATCCCTAGTGCCAATCAACGGAGAAGGAAATGATCTTTGTTCGCCCTGCATGATGTCATCCATCTTGGGCCTGACAGTGTTTTAACAATTGTTGACTGAGGGCAGGCAAATCTTAGGAATTCATCTTATTCCTTCTCAAGGCAGGTAGTCAAGCGTATCCCAAAACACTGGTTTCATTCCTTGTGTATACCTCCTTTTGTGTTTCTTCTTTTTTTTTGGGGGGGGGGGGGGGGGGGGGGGGGTTGGGCAGGGATTTCTGTGTTTGCCTAAAGCACTGGGTGATGGTGCCCTGGCTTTGAGTGGTATTACAGGTGTGTTTAGCATTTTAATGCCTATTCTGTTTTACTTATTAGTCCAACCCAGTGATCAAATGCCTCAGTTTTTATGAGAGGATTCTGCATTTTGTATCAGAACAGGTGCTTTTACTATCAAACCTGACATTTGTCATTGTTCCCAAAGGTATGTAGCACAAGAGGCTACATATGTAGAATATATTCTAATTCGGCAGCACAGATGTGAGCTTTTGACCTCAAGGCTTAAGTACTAAATTAATCCATCTAGGTGGGAAGTGAGCCCAGGCAATGACTTTCCAGACTGGCTTGGTGTTTCTCTGTTCTCCACACACATGGAGACACATGAACAGTTCAGAATACAATTTCGTCTTCACAGCCTTCCTTGAAGTTAGATGTAGCCTTGTGTTTGGTGTGTGTGTGTGTGTGTGTGTGTGTGTGTGTGTGTGTGTGTGAATGTGAGAGGGGAGTGATACACAGTTCTGTCTATAAAGCTTTCTCAGATGTTATCTTCTCGGTACTACAGCTGTATGGTCAGGACTCCAAAGACACAGAAGAGGGACAACAGGAAATAAAACTTTATTATGTTAAGTCACTGAGACTTTTTGAAGACCAAACCTAGGATCTTTTATATGCAAGGCAGGGCAAGCTCTCTTCCACTTAGTCATAGCCTTAACCCTTAAGGACTGGGCTTATAGGATATTTGTATAATAGTTAATTCAGCTCATAGTTTAAGTTCCATTGTATGTCAATGGTATACCTTTCTCTTTCTTTCTTTCTTTCTTTCTTTCTTTCTTTCTTTCTTTCTTTTTTTTCTTTCTTTCTTTCTTCTTATGTGTTTGTATGTGTGTGCCTGCATGAGTTTGTGTGTGTCACATATGAGGAATAGGTACCCACTGAAGCCAGAAGAAGGAACCAAATCGCCTAAAGCTGGAGTCATAGGTAGTTAGGAGTTGCTTAATAATGGTGTTAAGAACCTAAACTGGGTCCTCTGAAAGAAGAATCTACACTCTTAACAGCTGGCCCATCTCTTCATTGATAGTTTTTAATTCAAAGTCACCCTAAATGCAATAACCTTGATTATGCTGTACTTTTCTGTATGGTATCAATTAGATGTTAAGCTATAGAGTTACTGGGAGCTGTGAGTATCCCCAGTAGGTGTGGCCATACCCATGACACCTCTTAGGTTTTTTTTTCACCCACACTACCTATTATTAGGCTAACAATAGTCTAAACTTGACATCCCAATTCCATTTACCAACAGTACACTTTGTTTTTATTAGAAAGCCCTATCTTGCCTAGGTAGATACATTGCTGTCTATTTCTTGATGCTATTTGTATATGATAGGTTAAACTTAGCTGTTGGATAGAAGGTAAAAAATCGTGCTTTGTTTTGTTGGACTGAGTATTTGTATTTGACCTTGGTGGGAGATAGCGTTAACACAGAAGTAATTAGGAAGTAATGTTTCATCGATTAGGAATCCAGGTTTAGTTGATCATACTGTCAGCATACTCTCTTCCTTTCACACGTGAAAGCAAAGGAGAAAGGAAGGGAGTGAAGGAGAGAGGGAGGGAGGGAGGAAGGGAGGGAGGGAGGGAAAAAGAGAAGAAGAGAGGGAGAGAGAGGGAGGAGAGGGGGAAAGGGGGAGAAGGGAGGGGGAGGGAGAGAGGGAGGGAGGGAGAGAGAGAGAGAGAGAGAGAGAGAGAGAGAGAGAGAGTGCTCATGGGGTAGGGGTAGGAGGTAAGAGAGTTGGAATTTGAATCCAGGAAGTGTGGTTCCAGAGCCAGTACTTACTACCAGTCATGTGTAGGAGGAGGGATTTCCTGGCCTTTGTGTGTAGGACAGACTGGAACGGGAGCAATTAGAGACAAAAAGAACATTTAGGGGCAAGCTAAATGAGAGGTTATAAGACTTTGGAAGATGATGCTTATTTAGGGACCATGATTTGTGTCGAGTAGGTGCCTCTTACATAACACGTGAAAGGTGAACGGATCAGCTCTTCTGATCCAAGTGCCAGTAAGTGCTTCTGTCAACACCACATTGTCTTTACTGTAATTCTTTGCGTTGCTCACAGATCATTGCTGGCAAGGTCCCTGAGTCATAGATTCCCTGAGGATGGCACCCTGACAGGAACTGCTCAGCTCATACTACCCAAAGGTCTTTCAGTAGGTCCCAGTCAGCATTGCCGTGGTTCATTCCTCTGTGGATATGTCCCTGTCAAATGAAATTGATTGTATTCTTCCGCTATGCTTATAATGTGCTATACAAAATCCTGGTACTGTCTTTTCCTTGCCTGTGTTCTTAATTACCCAGTACTTGACAAAGGGAATGGCACAAGGGGTCATTAAAAGATAAAGAAAAATAAGGTTGATTTAGCTATTATACAACAGAAACACATGGTACAATTCCATATGAAACACCAGACTATATAAACTCTTATTTTTTTTTATTATGGGAATGGGAGGAAGAAAGGGTGGGACAGAAGGGAGGGCAGAAAGAGAGAGGGGAAGGCAAGGAGGGCAGGAGGAAGATCTTTAGTTTTACCAGTATAATTTTTTTCTTAAGGTAGTGTCCTCTGAACATCAGAAGCACGAATGAATATTTCAAATTCCATTCTCTGATGCCTAAATCCTCATACTAGGAAGAGTTTGTAAAACTAAGAGCCATAATTGCTCCAAGTAGGTCTCAACAAGCCTATAATAGCGTCAGTGCTTAGCAAAAATCCAGGGAATGGAGAAAGAATGACGGAAAGAGATTATAGGCTACAAGGAATCAGCGAGAAAGAAATAAGATTTGTGGGAAATTTAACACACCAAGCCATCTTGTATTAAAAGCACACCATTGTCAAGGTGTCTAGTTAGACCACTAAAAATGATTTGATGATGCCTACTCTACCTTCTGTGCATAAAATTGGTATGATAGGCATGAGTGTAATTCTTATAGGAACTTTATAAAATACCGAATATGGGCTTGACGAACCCAGCTAAATTATAAAAGGGATAGTTTAATTTTAAGAATCTATTTCTGGGAGGCAAGATGCCCTTCACAATAATGAGTCCTATTATAAATGATGGTAGAACATTCAGGAAGAGTCAGTGTGGTCTATGAGATCATCGTGGCTATAGCTTCTAAATGAACAGTTGCTCACTCATGTAGATGTTTATTTAACAGCTGCTGGATTTGAAGTCCTTGCACTTTGACTGGAACGTAGAGAGAGATGAAAGAGAATCGGCCCTTCACGAGCTGTGGGATCATGGGAGAGATTAGGAAGAGCAGAGCTGATGGTACGAATGCTTGAGAACTTCCTGGATGATGCGAGGCTATGACAAATTATGAATGAGGGGCATTTTTATCCCAAGAAAGGAAAGGTCTCTGAAGAACTGAGGATTGCTCAGAACGTTAACGTCAAGCATGGTAAGCAGCAAGCAGTAGGGCAGGAGAGAAGAGAGATCAGCAGGAGATTCCTGACTTCATGTGGCAGGACATTTAAGAACTATATTATTTTACAGCAAGGTATACAGTCAGTAATAATTTGGCCAAAACCCCAGAAATAAAAGGAAGTCTGAGGCATGTCTGATGCCATTGCCAGCAGGAGGGATTTTTTTTTTATGTTTTTACAGACAAATGTACATGTCTTATTTGTCTGTACAATAACCCATTGACCACTCTCTGTGTGCGGTAATTGAACATTATAAGAATTCAAGCATCAGAGAAATATATACTTAAATATTAAAGGTAAGGCCTGGAAACATCACACATGTTCAAAGGAAGGACCAAACCTTTGCAGGTGAGACATGTCCTTTCTTTGTTCATCTTTACATTCCTTCTCCCTTATTCCGTTCTTCTCTCCCAGGATTATGCGGTTAGGATACATACCAAGAACCAGCATGAAATTGTAAAGAGAAGTAGATAGATGTTAAATAATAATCTAATTGATTTCAATTAAATAATTAATTGTGCAATTAAATAACTAACCCTTAAAACAATTATAAGCTTCCCTGTGATGGGTAGGGCATTCACGTTGCCAATGGAATAAAAGAAGTTAGTACATGATAAAAAGGCCAAGTGGATTATGGGAGGTGAGGTAGACATAAACTCATGATAAGGAGCTGGAGAATATTGGCCTTCTAAAGGATGTGAGGACAGAGAGACAGGAAAATTCCCAAGGACAGCATGAAGCAGCCCCCAGCTCCCAGAGCCAGTGTTCTACGTTTCTCCATGGGAAGATCTTCTCAGATACTGTGTAAATCCACACTCTTCTTACCCTACTTTTGTTTTCATAGATTCAGTGAGAACTACTGGGCATTTTATTCTTCTCACTTCTTTTGTCAGATAATTAACTAGATTTCCCCTTATTTAGAACATGAACAGAGTAGGAAGAAGAACACATACATTTCTCTGTATCGAATGTACTACGCATCTCTGAATTCCAATACACCTAACACCGACCTACTGAGGCTGTGTTTCATCCTTTCTGTTGCGTAATTTTTACAGCCTCCCACAAGCCATGTTGAATGCGGTTGGCGTACTGTTTCTTATTAGACACACTCTGCAAGCTGGGCCCCAAGAATTTGAACATAAATTTGTTGCCCCGGCAGCTGTCCAGGCACCAACTATCCCGAGGCTGTTTCTCCTCCCCTATATTTAACAGACAGGCTTGTTACACAGGATTCAGAGTCCAGCACCTAGTGAACAGAAAGGGGGATGTGGAAGGACTAGGGTGAGTCATGTTCTAAGGCTTTGGGACTCTTTCTTATTTTGTCTTTTGCTCCAACCCAAGCAGCACTTAATTGGAGAACACCACAAAGCCAAGATGACTGATTCAGAACTCAGAAACTCTGACCTGGCATTCAACACTACTCAGGCATCCTATTTTCTCCATCTCTGTGAGATGACTGTACCATATCATCTCCTTTTCCCCAAACCTCCCACACATCCTCCGCCCACCAACAACCTAGACTCATGCTTCATTGAGAAAATAGAAGTCACTGGAAATGAACTCACCCATCTTCCCACCGCAGAGCCTGCCAACTCAACGTTTCTGCATAAAAGCGGTCTGTGAAGGAAATGGTCCTCCTCTTCCCACAAGGAACTTTTCTCCTCTTGGCGTCTGGGTCTTATGGCTTCTCAACCCATCAAACAATCTATAACTTGTTCCTACTTTTTTTATAATGCAACATCTTACTGTTACCCAGCCATTCCTTTTAAGAAAGAATCTCATACAGCGAAGAGTACCCTTTAAGTCCAATGTCATTTTGTCATTGGATAACTCAATTTATGGTTATCCAAATATGATGTTTACCTCATCATCTTCTTGTACTGTTCGGCCCAGTTCAGTGTGCCTTTCTTTGTCTGGTACCTAGAGCTGCCTTTAGGGATGTCAAGAACAGCCTTTCGGTCAACACATGCAACAGACCCCTTCCCTGCTATGGTCTCTAGACTTCTCAGCAATCTGTGCCTCATGGACACTCTGCCTGCTTGAAGTATGCTTATCTTTTGTCTTCCATTTTCATGATCTCCTACTCTGAAGCATCTTTCTTCAGTCATCCTCTTCTTGTTAACATTTCTCATAGGTTGGTCCTTTCCCTATCCTTAGTCTATCTCTATCTTTTTAACAGTCTCTTCTTAAAATTCTAACATCTCTAGTGAGCACCACACTCACATTTTATTTCCCAAATATTCACTTGTATAAATTATGAGTATCAAGTACTTGATGTCCAACACAGATCCCTGAGCAATTTTCTCCTCCCTGACTCAAGAGTTTCTTTACGCAGTTGATTCAGGCAAAACTCAAGACTCATTGTTTACATGACTCTAGTGAGACCCTAGTAACTACCTGTATATTCTTAGTCTCCAGGAATTTGTTTATTTTCTGAATGTTTCACATAAGAAGAATTATACAATATGTGGTGGTGTCATGCCTTTTACTGATGTAGTTCAACATTTTTCCCACATTGTAGAATTCCATTCCTTTTAGTAGATGACTAATAGTCCCTAATACGGACAATCATTCTTTGGTAACCATAGTGAAAGTGTTCGAGAATGCCTTTGAGGATTTGAAGTCTATAATATTAAAATTCCTTGTATAGAATGAGACAATATTTGCACACAACCTAGGCATACACTTCTGCATGCTTTAAACGACCACAGATTATTTATAATACTGCAATGTAGAGCTTACAAATAATTATCATACTGTATATGTTATGTAATAGTAACAAGAAAAAAACTACCTGCGCATGCTCAGTATAGATGTAATGTTTTCCTGAATATTCTGGATTCATTATTGATTCACCTAGAAAATATGCAATTCATGGATATATGTCATAATTTGTTTGTTTATTCATATAGAGATGGGGATTTGATTTGCTTAAATCATCTGAATATTCAAGTTATCTAAGATCCATTCGTAATATCCCCTCTTTTTACATTCATATACAATTCATCAGGAATTCCCATTGGTCCATGCCTGGAGTACACATTGCTCCATTTCTTTCTTTACAGCAGTGCACTGCCCTCCTAGGTCAGACCTTCAGGATTTCTGTTTAATCTTACTAAGTGTGTTTTTTCTTTGTATCTTTTTGATTACACTTTTTCTTGGGCTCCAGTTGTTTATTGATTCAACACCAAGGGCAATAATCTTATGATGATCAACTTTGTTAGTACATATGTAATGCTTATTTATGTTATAATATAGTCATATATTTTACATGAATATATATGTGCGTACGCTCATGTGCGCGCGCGCGCGCGTGTGTGTGTGTGTGTGTGTGTGTGTGTGTGTGTGTGTGTGTTTATGGAGTTTTTACTATAACTCAGCCACTGTCCTATAGGTTTTCATGAAGTAATTCATTTTAGTATTATAATGATGGAACAGCTATTACTGTTTTCTGTGGTTGTGAAACAGTAAGTCATCCACCTAATACTTGGCTCAGCCAAGGATTGAGTCTCAGTAATCAGATTCAAGAAACTGCTGATTCCTGTGCTAGTTTGTTTAAACCACATCAAGTCTTTCCGTTTATACACGCTGTTGTCTAGTAGGTTCCTACTCCGTTCATGTTGTAAGTCCCTGCTTTAGCTGGCCTTTCATTTTACGCATTGTTACCTGGCACACTTCCTGTTACTCCCTCTGCTTCAGTGACTTCCTTCAGGCCTTTATTATATCTGGCCTCCTTTGTCCTCAGCGCTGTGCTTACTTCCTTATCCAGAACCATCTATCCTCCCTATCTCAGTGACAATGACCTGTTCTCCTCCAAACCTTGAACATTTAAATTCATTTGTTGTTATTATTAATTATTATTATTGTTATTATGTTGGTGGCTTCTCTAACCTGTACATTAAAAGTCTCTTGAGATAAAGGGCTATGTTTATTCTGGCATAGTCCTATCTCCTAAATTTCTCATAGTTCTTGGCATGGGTTGGACAAATGAGTGTCTCAAGTTCTAATTTATGTGTGGGGAGAAATGAAACAAACTACTTAGACGTTTCCATCTCGAAGCAACAATACTATCATCCCCCGCCTTCTTCCTGTACCCTCAATGGGGAAAAGGAAAAAAAAAAAAAAAAAACAGAACTTCTCTCAGTTCCAGATGTTGGCAATAACTGTCAGCTTCCCTGCATTCGGCATGCATTGGTTGAATTTCTTCCTTGATCCCAGAGAAGATTAAACAGAACTTGTCCAAACACAAGACATTCTCGCAGGCATCTGGTGTCTTTGTGGTATGGTTTGAAGTGTTTACTGGCTGGTGGCTCCCTGATTCCCTGAAACCCCCTCCCCACATCCGTATTTGCTGTTTTTGGAGAAGCAATAACACTTGGAGTTGTTTGAGCCAGCACCTGGCACACTGGCCAGGCAGAGATGCTTCACCTTATAATCAGCCCATCATGGAGACAAAAATAACAGCGTGCTACACTGTGGCAATTGTAAGATTGGAGGAAGCAATACAATACCAGTCCTGTGATGACAGCCCACGTTCTGCCAACACCATAGAAAATGAGTCCGCAAATTGCCTACTCCAGCTTCTCCCACGAGTCTGTTCCCAAAGATACTGTTGTGCCTTAATTCTGAATGCCTAGGGAAAGGAAGAGGCAATGGTTACCGGGTGGCCTGCTGTCTAGGTTTTGGTCACAGACCTACACTAAAGTTCACAGTGGCTGTTCCTTAGGAGAATCTGAAGATTAAAGACCCCAAAACATTGAAAGCTCTTCTTCCATGACAGCTAGGAACTGTACATGTGATTGTAAAGATTTTTAAACAATTCTGATTTCAGAGACTTCTGGAAATCAGTCGACTTGTATACACTGTCATTAGCTAACATTCCAGTTTTAATCGTGTGTGAATGACTATAGAGCCACTGTGGTTCCTTCATGACACATAGTTTTCAAGATTAGGGGTCTTTAAATTTTTCTTTACTTACACAAATTTACAGATACGGTCTCATAATTTACGTATATAAGCACATAACGATCAAATTAAGGTAATTAACAGTTTCCTCTCAAACGTTGTGAATTTTTGATTGAAAACTAATTGTAGTTCTTTATGTAGGATAACATGATATTCAACTCGTATACTGCTCAGAGCAGGGTGGGGGTTGCTCTTCCTCATCAACTGACTGTACTGCAGCCTTTGAGTTCCTCCGTTCAATAGAACATTAGAACATATCACTGTAACCAATGGTGTCTTGTTGCTCATCATCCAGCCTCTCTCTCTTGCCATCCTCCATTTCAGTCTCTGGTAATCTCCAGTATTTACTCCAACTCACTTTTCTTGGCATGTATGTGTAGGAGATATTGGGCAATATTTGTCTTTCTCTATTTGATTGATTTGATCACAATAATAAACAATTTAGCAAAATTTCATCCGTTCCGTTGCAAATGGCAGGTTGACATTCTTTTTATAAATAATGTTGCTTTATCTGTCTACTGATCAATTGATCTATCATCTATCAACCTATTATTTATCTATATATCTTTAGCTATCATATATCCACAAATCACAAATCATCTATCTATCTATCTATCTATCTATCTATCTATCTATCTATCTATCTTTTTGTCTGCCTGCCTATCTCTCTATCCATCTATCCATCTATCCATTCATCTCTCTCTATATATATCTACATAGCTATCATATATCTATGAATCATGCATCATTATTTATCTGACTGCCTGTCTATCTATCTATCTATCTATCTATCTATCTATCTATCTATCTAATTTGTTATCTATCATCTATAAGATAACATATATCTATCTATTACATTTTTAAAAATTGCTCATCTATCCACAAGTGAGTAGGTTCACTGTTTCTTAGCAGCTGTGAGTGGTGACCATGGACATGTTGGTGTGTTTTTCACTTGCTGGTATTCCTTTGGATGTACGCCTAGAAAAGGGATGGTTGGATTGCGTGGTAGTTCTAATTTTATTCTTTTAAAGAACCTCCACACCGCTGTCTATCTTCAGTATGAAGAGTTCCACTCTTTTCAATAAAGAGATCACCCTCCCTGCACTTCTCTGATTCTCTGATGATGGCCATTACCATTGGCAGAATATCTTACTAGGCTTTTGACTTACATCTCCCTCTTAGCTTAGCTGAACATTTTCTCCCAAATCTGCTATTCACTCGAATTGACTCTTTTGAAATTTGTTGGATTACAACCTTAGCCTATTTTAAAGTTTGATTATTTTGTGATTTGTTGACTTTAAAGTTCTTTATATAGTCTATATGTCTGGACAGTAAATATGATGCTAATATATGTATTAGATGCATAGTTTGTATTTTTACCTGTTTTTCTATTGCCTCTACATTTTACTGGCTCTTTCCTTTGCTGGAAAAAGCTTCCTAGTTTGGTATCATACTGTTTGCACTGTAGGTGTCTGTTCTCTAAAAGAGTGGCTACTTACGCAGATGTGGCCCATCTTCCTATATTCTTGTAGTAGTTCTATGACTTAACATTTAAGTCTTTTATCTGAGAAACCTTGGAACATGGTCTTAAAATGGGATACCTCCATCAAATTGCTTTCCTCAGGGCTCAGGAAAGCCTGCAGAAGAAGAAGGAGAAAGATAATAAAAGCCAATGGGTATGAATGGAAGACACCATGGAAACACAGTCTTATAGTACTCACATGAGCTCACATTGACTGGAGCAGCATGCACAGGACCTGCACAGGTCTAAGCCAGATGGAGTCCAGTGCTCACAGGAGTCGACACATGTCCTCCTCCAGAAACAATTTTCAATTGATAATCACTCACAAGAGAATACTTAATTTTCTTCAATATAAACCACTCTTAAGAGCAGGCTCCATGTCCAGCAGTATATGGTCAACACAAAATGAACTCAATACTGTTTTTAGAGTTGTTATTTTTATTTGATTGTTTGTTTTCCCATAATCCTTTGTCTGGGCATTTTGTGCCCTTCCTTTGAGCTCTTTTCTCCATGTTCATTTGTTTGTTTTGACCTTTTAAAGCTTTCATTTTCTCTTATTTTATTGCCATTACGTCTACTTTTTTTTTTTATAGTGTAGAAGATAAGGGTCAAATTTCAATCACATACATGTGTCTAGTCTAATCTTAAGTAATTTAAGTGACTATGTGTTTGTGAAAACTAAGTTGAACAAACTAGTTTTTACTGGATACATCATGCATCATTGATACAGTTCACTGTAGCTTCTAAACATGTATTTGGGTTCTTGGTTAAGTATTTAGTGATGGCATAAATCTCTTGTGGTTTTGGTGGGGTTTTCTCTGTCTCGGTGGCCGTGCATCCTTGCGTTATCTTTGCAAACAGGTCTCTATGAGATAGATCCAATTCTTCGTCTTTTAAAGAGGGAAGCAAGGTTAAAGAATTTAATAGCTCTTGACTTGTAAATAGGTAGAGGATGGGTGGATGGACTCTCCATAGCATATTCCCACCCCTCTATGTTAACTGGCTCCTATACATGAACTGCGTTAACACAGCGCTCCATCTACCTCCAGAAGTTACACAGATGTTATCTCAGGTTTTAGCTGTTGATACAGATCATCCTGAAACTTCTTGTAGCATTAACCAAACCCGACTCTTTTCACAGAGTCACTTTAATATTGCAGACAAACTGAAGGCAATGGGACTGGGGATAACCAATGCCCCAAACTGGAGACTCTATTGAATATGATGGTCTGCACAAAAACCCCACCTACCAGCAAGTAGAAAAGATATGGGAGCCAGGTTATGGCAGTGCACACCTGCAGTACCAGCACTCATGAAGCTGAGGCAGGAGAATCAATGGTGTGATAATATGATGAAGACCGGGGGAAGGAGACAAGGAGGAGAAGATTTGGGAGTTGCAGACCCAGTTATCAACTAGTTTCCCAAGTAAAGAAGCTAATGGCGCCATCTTACTTTTGACTTAACATCTTACTGCTCCAAATATATGGAAGCAATAAATCTATATGGTAGGACTGAGCAATAAATCTATATGGTAGGACTGAGCAATAAATCTATATGATAGGACTGGTGCATGACTTGAGTAGTGGCCTGAGATTTCTAAAATGGAAGAAAAAGTGGAGAGGAAACAGCATAAGCAAGATTTCAGATGCAAAATGGAGCTACTGAGCTAGCAAGGGAGATACTGTCACAGAGCCAGCAATGCGAAGAGGGAACGAAGCCAGGCTTGAAGCAAGCTGCTGTGATCTCAGAGTGGGCAACGTTGTGCCCTTGAAATAACTCCAGGCATTGTTGAGATGAGCTAACCTGATGCTGCTCGTCCTGTGTCACTCTTCAGGCCTCTCCATGACATAAACACGAGGCTGCTTCCTTCCTTGGTCACATATAATTGGCAAATGTTTATTCTCTACTGTCACCCCAAATACTAAAGAGCTTCCCAGGCTCAAAGAGGCTCTGCATCAAAAAAAATTGTTGTATGTCTCCCATTATGAAGAAACTGTCTCCTATGGACCAAACACTGGCCCTCTGTGCTCATGCAGTCAACCAGCATGCCTGTATTGTACCCATGATGATGAGGCCCTGGGGTTAGGTTCTTGCCAAAAATTAGACGTTTCATTAAGAAAACCAACCAACCAACCAACCAACCAACCAACCAACCAACCAACCAAAAAAACAAATACTGAGAAATTATTTTTTCTTTGACATCAAGAAATGCCAAGTGAGTTTTTTTCAGCGTTTGTTAAAAAAAACGATGAAGTTTGGAACTTTCCAGACAGTGAACGTAGGTGTTAAGTGGGTTTTCAATGGTATTTAAGTCATTACATTTATCATGCTGTTATTATAAATTATTATTTCTGTCTTTTAAAGTTGAATATTTGGAAGAGGGGTACACTTCCTTTGCTTTTCAAAATGATTTTTGTATTCCCGAGGATAGAAATAATGAAGGAGGGGAAAAAAAATCATGCTTTCAGTAAATCAGGATAGAATTATTTTATAATGTAAATACAACTGAATGTGTTTGTTCTCATGATGCATAGGTGGGGGCATTCAGCTCAGCTAGTGGCCACATTCTCACATTCAAACCCAGCTCTATAAAGCCACCGTCAGCCATCTTAACTCCGAGAGCCTCACTCCCTGGAGCAACGACATCCATTGATGCTGAGGTAAGGAGCAGATCCGCGGCGTTCTCACAGTATTGCTATTATATTCTCACAGGATTTTCTAATATATGTGTTAAATAAATAAATATACATGAAGGCTGCACAACACGAGCGCTGTGTACATGCTCGCTAATAATAACTATCATAAAATAATTAAAAAAAAACACCTTTTAAAAAAAATCTTTCTAGAAAGATTGTTTAGAGGAAGTACACGTCACAGTTTCCCCTACCCCCCCCCCCCAACACTCATTTTTCTTCCTTCTAGGCTAGAATTTAGGTCACTGAGCTTGGACAAGCAAGAGGGTTTTTTTTCCCCCCAGTGAGCCACTTGCTAGTCCTAAGATATTTTTCTTTTCCAGGAATCATTTAGGATGTGTAGACCAACCATCCTGACATTAATTCCAAAGATGGACTTTGATTCATTTGTCCTTGGTGTTGGTTTTTAAGAGGAAAAGTTCCTAGTTTCTATCTTGCTGTGCATCTTCGAGGGAGGGTGACGTAGTTTACTTCCCAGCTCTGATCTCATGTCTATGAAATTTGCACGCATGATGTGAAATGACCTTTGAGTTTATTGAGCTCTTGGGCAGAGTTTCCCACCTCCTTGCAGGGCAATGAATCTAGACAGCTGCATGCTGGGATAAGGGGAAGTTTAGTTAGTACACGACTCCTTCCTACCTCTAGCGAGAAGCCCTTCCAGCAGGCACCAAAGACTCCCGGGCATTTTGCACCACTCTGACTTTTCAAGGATCTATTGGCACGTTCTCTTCCTGCTTGGTAATTAAGACCAGCTGTCTCCATTTGAAAGGAAGGAATCCCTTTAAAGTCCTCTCCATCCTCCTGAAAATGTGCTACTGAAACATGCTAATTAGTAACTGGACTTAGGACAACACAGACATGTGTTTCCTGTGAGACTGGAGAAGGAAGAGGAGGAGGAGGAGGAGGCAGAGGAACATCTGCTTAGTTGCATATGCGTGTTATGTTTTTCTAATTTTCAAAATGACATTTTAAAGGAGAATCTTTCTACTTAAGTGTTGGATCAGCAACCAGGATGGGAGGCCCCTGGGGGTGGGGCTGGGGCAACGAATTGACTTTTCAGTCTTGGTTTGTGTTCACTACTTGAGCTCTCCAGTATCTCCTCCATCAGCAATGCAGGCTCCCCCTAACGCAACTTAACATCCTTACTCTTGCCACCTTGCCTTTCACAGTCATATCAGGAATCACTGGACTTCAGAGATGAAAAAAAAAAGTTCTGTTTTCTTTGAAGACCTCCATTCTGTAGTAAACTGATAGCCAAGTGTCATTATAATAGTTATCACACTGGGGGATTTGACAAGAAGGCACAGTGGTGAAAGGTGGCATTGTGGTAAATGTCCTTTGCTAAAAATGGGGGAGCCACCCATTGTTTCCCCAGCATAATCTTTGATTGTGTGAAAAATCTGTGCTCTTACAAATAGCATCACTGCTTGGAGGCACAAACTACTCAGGACACAGGAAGGGAAGCTGGTTGGCAGACTCGTTTTATAGGGAAGAGCGTGGGGGTTTACTTAAGTGGATATGGGAAGCTGGGAGTTGGGGAAGCTGGAGGTCCATGCTTGGGAAAAGAGTGGGCTGCATCTTCCACCTCCAAGATCTGTCTCATGGGGGAAGTGGGGCCAAGAGCCTGCCCCAGAATTCCTGCTACTTGTTCTGCTATGCCTCTGGACAGCTCAGAGGCTGCTGCTGCTGTAATGTTCTGCATCACAGTTGATCTCATCATTGTGCTTTTACCAGTTTCAAGTCTTAGTGTGGGAGTGGGATAGATAACACTCCACATGACCTGTCTCTACTGTAGGATGGGAAAAGACCTATTGTTTATGGGAGGTAATGTTTATAGGAGGTACAGCTGAAGGTTTGGCGACTGTTCTTCCCGAGACCCCGACAGCAAACTGTACAAAGTAGTAATATCATTTTTCTGTGAAGTAATTATCAGATTTTTAGTAAGAAAATGTGATCAATAGCTACCATGTTGTTGTATGCTATATCTCGACATCACAGAAACCGAATGCTGTTTGTCCGATGTCCATCGATTATGAGTAGATAAAGCCTCGCAAGGTCCATAAACACAGAGTCCACCACTCATTATCTGTACACCTGGCCACCAGTCTTCCTCTTAGCGGCCAGCTAACATCTGGGAGTCTTCTGCTGAACCCCAGTGAGTTATAAGACTCGGAGGGGAAGCAAGCTTCATTCCAAGAATGCTGGATCTTTTGTGCAAGGACCTACCTTAGCTTTCTGGTAACCTGTTTTGATAGGCCTATTTTCCCTGTTCCTTTGCCCTGCTACTGATGTCCCTAGATTCCAGAGTGTTGGCTCAGCTGTGATTTCCCCAATAGAATAGCTGATCGAGAGTGACAGAATTGCTGGTTTTTCCCTAGATGTTGGCTCTTTTAATCTGCAAACATGCTTTTCTCCCTGGACTCTTGGACTCTATTATTAAAACAGACATTTTTATATTCTTTCTCTCTCTCTTTCTCCTCCACCAACTCAAAGGGGAAGAGAGAAAAAATAAATGTGTATGTGGTATTTCTTTGGCGAACAGAGCAGATTTGTTCTCCAATCTCAGCATCTGCTCTTCCTGGTCTCCATCACTTTAACAATCAAACTCAAACCACCAGCCAGCGATTCACATAGGCACACCTGCACTCTCCTGAAGGCCACTGTTTTTTTCCTCTGCTTCAAATTCTAGCTTCCAGAGTTATTTATTTATTTTTAATCTCCGTAACAAAATGTACTTAATCCTCCTCTATCTAGTCCTAAACATTCACAAAGCCCAGATGTTGGGAATAAATAGAGACCACACCTCATATTTCTAAATTCTTAAAATGTATCCATGAGGCTAACATAGAAGGAACAAGAGAAGGGGGCGGGTCAGAGAAGTTAAAAGATGATGAAACTAAGGCAGATTAATTAATGCAAAAGCGATACAGCTTGCTTGGAAAGAGGAGTGCTCCACTCCCAAGTTTATAATAAAATACATAACCTCCATTTTTGATCAAAAACTAAGCCACCTTTAAAATGCTTTGTAAAGCTAAGCTTAGATTCCAGATTTTTTTAGACTCCGGAGTTTAGCATCAGAGTGTCAGAGTCCAGGAGAACATAGAAAATACTCACTAGTCTTTGCTTTTTACTTTATCTCTGCACAGCCCCTCAAAAGGATTTGCATGCGGGTCTGTGGACATTCAACCTGTACCTTCAGGGGCCATTCATGTCACATCCCTGAAGAGGTCATTCTTCATCAGCAGACAGCACCTCATTTCACTCTTACTAGGTTAGATAGAAGTCTTAAGACATTTGTCACAGGGCCTCAGGCCACTGAAGTGGGTACTTCTGGCATCCTGGATTAGAAAGTGGAGTCTGTGGTAGGACAGGTGTTAGTCTGAGGGGGGGATAACCTCTTTCTTGGCTCTGTAGTTTCCACAGCCTTAGAAGAGGACACGGAAGTAGAATTCCTGTAGCTGAGGCACTCTTGCCAAAGCGAATGGTGATGATATTGATATACGTTTCCTTCTTCTTCTGTGTTTTTCTTCCTCTGCAATATCTAATGGAGTCAAGTTCATTTGTCAAAACAGCATGGCATGTTGGGTCTCCTTCCAGGAAATCTTAGCTCTCCTAGTACGTAATTCGTTTGTTCTAAAATGGCAATAGTGAAAACCTGTAAGTGACTTAAGCATTGTGCACCCTGTCTTGTTTTCTTTTAGGACTATCAAGAGATTTGGAAAAGTTAATATGTGTAGAAATTTAGATGACTAAGCTGTATCAAGAAGTATTAAGCACTATAACTGCTAACTGTATACTCACACAACACCCCGTTCTTACTCAGAAAGGCTTCACGTTGCTTTACTATATGCTTTTCTAGCTCTGTCTCTCCCAGTAACATGCTATTGAATGCACAGACTTAATTTCATTTACTTTTGTACTCTGAGCATAAAACCCAATGTACATTACTTAATAGCTGCTCAGTAAATACATTTGGGATAGATAAACCACCTTTTGGTAACTAGAATTTGCTACTGCAAATGCTTATGCTATTGTCTGCGCATACCTATAAGGAAAATGACTAGGGTTGAGCTCAGCTTTCTAGAACCTTTTAACTCCAGGCTCTTAGGGGTTAGATGGAGGAGGTAGAACCACCCATGTCACTGGGTGACAAAGAGAAGAAATATTCAAGTGGCATGCTCAAGGATTAGTTCCATCTCTACAAGATGCTGATGTGTCACGACAAAAATTTCTCATCCACAACATCCCTTTATGGAATGTTGTATATGTGTTCATAGGAGCGGACGAACATGCGGACTTCTTTTCCAAGGGCTTTGTGACCACCTAGTTTCTCAGCGTCTTTCCTCTGAGGTGTTTGTGTCCCTGTTATTCTTAATTGGACCTGCTTATTCTGATGACTTTCAGATAAGCAGGGCCCAGGAAACGCGGCCAGGAGAGAGACCGTAATGATGTTGGCCTGATTACGATTGCGAAACCACTCTGTCAAGTTTTCCCTATCATTTACTCAAGTGGTTGCTAGGTAATTTCTAGTTCAGCTCCACAATTAAAGTGAAAGGGCCTGGCAGCCAGCTCATCATGCACTGGTTCTTCCATTCGAGCTGGTCCTGAGCGGTGATCAGATGAAACAGAAGGCTTTGCCTGGAACCTACAGAACCCAAACGTAGGATAGTAGAAACCCTCCCCAGTAAATCCAAACCTCCTTCTTGGAACATCGTTCTTTCAGTTGTCCATAGAATAATAAAAGTGTGTTCTTCTAGTGCTTGGAGAACTATGATTAAATTTCTTCCTTCTCCCACCCAAAAAGAAAACAGAAGAAAAAAAAACCTACTTAAATTACAGAGCATGTAAAAACAATATTAGGTGTGCTTTGTGCCTTCAAGTAATTATAACTATTCTAAAGTAATTGGTCTTACAACAAAGACTTGTGTAGCTAAAGTGTGGAGTGTCCAAGCCTCAGAGCCATTTCTGTGTTTTAACTCATTTAGTATTCATGAGCATCCTACTAGGTAGGTGATTCTGTTGTCTTTATGTTACCAATGAGGAACGGAGGCATAGGAAACTGTAGATTCATTTAGTTTCAATTGTTCTAAGTTTCAATTGAATCCAAGTCCTTGTGTAATACTGAGCATGGTTTGAGTAACTGAACTGTATCTCCATCCCTAGAATTAGGGCCATAGATTAAGGACACAGGGCAAGTATTCAAACCCAGCTTGTTTTGGTTGTCTGATTATTTTACAACCATTTTTTTTTATATGAGGCAAAGATACATTTTTTCCATTTTTTTTTCACTAGAGAGACTATATTTTAAAAGAAGGAAATTATAAGGGCATAATGTTAGTGAAGACTTTGTAGTTTCTGCTTTTTGTTATATATTTTTTAATTCTTAATTTTTTCTTTGTTTTGATTCAGGGTATCACTCTGTAGAGCTTGTTACCAGAATCCCAACAGATCCACTTTGTCTCCCTGGGGTTAAAGTGGTACACCATCATGTCTGGCTTAATTTTTCATTTTTAAGTCGCATTAAATAAGATGTGATGTAAATGAATTTGCAAATTTTCAGTAATGGAATTTTACATTACCATATTGACCAAATTGATATTTTGGTTCTCGTAGGATTTGGGGCTAACCTCTTAAAATGAAGACTTTTTTTTTTTTTTTTTCTGAATGAAATACAATCAAGGTTGAAGGAAATGCAAGACACATTCTCCATTGCTAGAATCAATGTCAACCTGACATAGGGGTCTTGTTTCCATGGCAACACATCAAGGCTTTAACCATTTGTTTGCAGAGCCGATATGAAGACAAGATTTTCAGTCTGGGTTTATCAGCTCTGTTAACTTCTGCCCTTGGATCCTTTACTTACTTTTTCTGACCTTCAGTCTTCTCACAGATTAACAGTAACCAGTTATTATTCGGCATTCAGTGAAATTTCGTGCCATCTGGCAAAAACGGGCAAATGTTGAATGAACTCTGAGCTTCTCAAAGGAAACATCTCAAGGGCTTCAAGTGTCTTTGTGTGTGTTGTGCTTCTCTTTACTCTGTGGCTCGAGTGTTGATGGCTAAACAGAAAGAAAAAAAATTCTCTTCTCCCTCCAGTCTTTGCACCTGTTGTTTACATAGAAAGGAGGGGGCAAGGGTATATCCTGAGGCAAAAGCCAGACAGAAGATGAGGTGGCCCCGTTATGATTGTCTTGAGACAGCTTTGAAATTGAGCCAAATTCCCCAAGTCTCTCAACACCCATTGAGTCCAGTGTGTTCAGTCTGTTGCTTTTTTTTTTTTTTTTGAGAAATAGCATGCTTTAATACTTTAGAAAGAAAAATCTCGTCTAGTATCTAGTTTAAAACAAAAGAATCTTTGAATTGGCTTACCTCTAAAATGATATAATTGTGAGTAATATTTAACAGGCTAATACATGCCAGGAACTGCTGTAACTGCTCTTCTGTCCACTCATAAAGACTACTGTGTTTACAACTCTTCCTTAGTTGAGATACAGGACATAAATATATATGTCTCTCAGAGCTTCAGGACAGTGATCTGACAGGGACCATTTTCACCTCCACATAGCCCGTGATCAGACTTGCATAACTGGCCTCTCTCCAGTCTCCCAAAATCTACGTTTTCTGATATGATGCTTCAACCTTTCCGAGTCATGGGTTTCTTATTTACTGGTGTGGACTGCATCACTCAGATCCACGTCAAAACACTCGTACAGCTTTTTGCTTGTTTATACTTCTATGTGTACATGTGGCTATAGGTTAAAGAAAAGTTGAAGTGGTTTTTGGACAGAGATTTTCACTCTTATTAGTCATAATCATGGGCAAGGGGGGGGGTGTCGCAGGACCAATCTTGGAGATAACTTATATAATGTTTGTCTCCACAGTTGTTAAATTTACATCAGAAGAGAAAGTCGTTGGGCGTGTCTTTAATCACCCTTGCATCTTTTCTCACCAAACTTCCTCTTAGTGTCTCTTCAATGCCTTTGTTATGGAACGGAATAGAGATATATTTAAGTATGTCTTACATTATCAAAGCTGGTAATATAACATTTTTGTTACGTCTACTCTTCCGTAGTATGTATGATTAGAAACATGAGAACTGACATTTGGGTTGTGTTTGCTTCAATATCAAAACTATGCTATTTTTTTTCCAATGTGGAGTACATTGTAAAGTTTCTGTGCATACTCTGTTTTTGATAAGTATATCCTGGTAGATAAAATTCCCCAGACGTATTTGCTACAAAATACCCCACGGTAGAATCAAATCTGTGTAAAAGAAAGCATCTTCCGAGCACAGTCATGATACGTTATTAAAGTTAAATAATAATAGTCCTAATAGTGACAAGGCCATCAACAGCTACTAAATCTCCACTTAACACAGTGGTGAGCTTAATTACTGCCATGTTTCACTGTTCAGACATGATGGGAATTCAGGTACATCCTGAAACCAGTCTTTTAAACTGCAAGAACATATATGTTCTTAACAAAACTATTCAGAGAAGCTTTAAATGTTTTAAGGACCGGTAGCAATTTAACATCTCTTTTAAATTTACATTACTAAAGTCTCCACCGCTAGCAGGCAAATGCTAATGATTCATAGTGTTTTTCTGCCCCCTAGTGGACTGTTGCAGAATTGAACAGGCCAGTACAACGTTCTCCAGGCTCAGTTACCAGTGTGCTCTGAGGTCTAGATTGTGAGATCTGTATCTGGTTTGACTCCTAAAGGGTAGTGGTGGAGGCAGATTAAGGTCAAGCCTCTAGTTGACTGGGTCTCACATTCCTAATGCTACGACCCTTTTATACAGTTCCTCATGTTGTGGTGACCCCCAACCATAAAATTTTCAGTGCTACTCTGTAACGCCATGCGCTACTCTTACGAACGGTAACGTAAATACCTGTGTTTTTCCGATTGTCTTGAGCAACTCCTGTGAAATGGCCATTCAACCCCCAAGGGGTTCTCAGGTTGAGAACCAACCGTCTAGTGCAAGGTAATATAAACATGTTTTGTTGTCTCTGCTTGGGTTTCAAAGCTACAGGGGAGTCATGGCGATTGTCGAAATGTTTTTCACATCTGATCTAGTGGCATTTTCAGTATGTTGTAGCAGAAGGGTTTCTCATCAGGTTTTTATTAACTTCTTGGGCTGGTAATGGGCAGCTTTGTACATTTGAGGATGCTTGTAGGGTGGCTTTCTCTCTATAGATGCTGGTGGTACCTGCACCTCAGCCCCAGCTAGGATAAGAAACATGTCCCCGGTGTTTAATTTTGCTGGAAACCTTTCCCCTGTTTGAGGACCATCTTGTTCTTCATGGTTCCTATTCATCTGAAAATGATGTGCTAAAAATATTTTACCAGATAGTTCACAGCTGGGAGGCCTTATATTATTTAATGTAGTCTGTACAAGAATCTTCAGGGGTAAGGTAAATTCTAGACTATAATTTATCTGCATCTTCCACTGAGGTTTCTTCCTTTCAAATGACTCCAGCTTGTGTCAAGTTGACATAAAACCAACCAGCACAGGGGACAATGGGAATGGCGGAGGAGTGGGTGGGTGGGAGGAAAAGGCCAGGCTGGGGTGAGGCTGTTCAGCTCTTATAAAGCCTTCAAAAGGATATCAACTTTTTCCATGAGTAAGAAGAAATTCTACTGGAAAGAGAGGTGCTGTGATCTCATTTAATCTGTCAAAGAATTATGGCAGTCTTTTTTTTCGTCTTGGGAAATAGTTTGTAAGAATGGCTAGGACAATACGTTCTGGCTACAAGACTGACATAGTTTAAAATGATAGCTCTAAGATTTCCCTTCCAGTGTACAGGGTGACAAATGATTTAACTTAGCTGAGCCTCTGCTTTCCAGTCTGAAGAAAAGATGTAGCAAAATCCCTGCTGACCGAATCTAAGTGCCATGGGACAGGTGATGCCCCCGTTAATTCATTTACCAGTTAGAAGGACAAAACGCAACCTGGCTGGTGAAACGCAACGAGGTTGTTGGTTCTGCTTTGGTTTTGCAAAGCAGAGAATAAATGTCCCCATCAGTTAATCCAAGTACTGTGTTTGGAAGTATCACCAATCCATGCCTGGGGATTTGATAATTTGTCCTGCCCTCACTTAGACTGCTTAGGGTGTGAATAGCGATTATTTTGCATAGCTCTCAGTAATTAACCGAGGTACACCTTCGTCTATTCATTTCTTAGGATCTCAGAGAGCATTTGATTGCTGCTTTCTGAGGAATAAAATAATGCCTTTCCGATGGCGAATACTTACATAGATGAATTAATGCCCCCAAATTTACTTACTTCTTTACTCAGTTCTTATGCTGAAATATAAGCTTTAACTTGAATACTGACTGATAATGTAAAATACTTTAAATCTGCAATTAAAATCAAACATTTACAATGTCGATGTTACAAGGCCAACTGATAGGGGTTTACATATTCATAGACCGTGACAGAATTACATCCTATCTGTCCTTCGACTTAGAGTGGTTATAAGGTGATATTGATCCTCTGTTAAAATGGTGTGTGTACAAGTGTGTGTGTGTGTGTGTGTGTGTGTGTGTGTGTGTGTGCGCGTGTGTACTAGAGCTGAGAGAATGTGTATTAGTATTTGCACTATAAAGTCCTATAGAATACAATACAGGGGACTTGCCTCGCAGACGGAAAGTTTTTCATAACCATCCCTTTCATAGCCATTGTCTTCTCGATGAAGACTTTCTGTGACCACTCCTTTCCATTAGATACCTGAAATGAATGCTCAAACTATGGTGTTTTTCTAGACCCAGTCTTCCCATTCTCATAACTCTGGTGGCTTCCTCTCCTTCTGCACTTCCTATTCCCAAAAGAAAATAAGATTACAATCTCTATGTCCCTAAGTGTTCCCTTTCCCCGAGCCACCAATCAATAGCACATCGGGAGAATGTAATTCTCATAGGTCTCTGGGGACCCTTCATATGGAGTAATAGATTTTTCTTATTTTTGCCCTCTGAGTTGTTCTTCATTCAGAGTAGACATTTGCCATGGGATTTTTGTTGTTGTTGTTTTTGTTGTTATTGTCATTCAATTGGTGCTTTAAAGAGCTGAAGGAACATGACCACTTTCTTTCTTCTTTCTTCTTGTCAGCCTAGGCTCTCTCTCTCTCTCTCTCTCTCTCTCTCTCTCTCTCTCTCTCTCTCTCTCTGTGTGTGTGTGTGTGTTGGTTTGTTTTTTTTTTCAAGAGGGTTTCTCTGTTTAGCTGTTCGGAAGCTCACTCTGCAGACCCCACTGGCCTTTGCCTCCCAAGTGCTGGGCTTAAAGGAGTGTGCCACCACCGCCCGGCCACTTATTGTTTTTTAAAGGTTGGTTGCTTCATTCCTCTCAGAACATGTCAAGGGCAAGTGATAAGCTGGTTCTCACTGCAGTTGGAACACCATCTGAGATCATTTAAACAAAGGCTCAAGGTGGCCAGCCACACTACTCATTATGAATGAACCCGGGCCATTGATATCATCCTGGACTGATGTGCTTCTGAGCCACCTGCCTTACTACTAAACAAGAATGGGAGCAGATGGCAAGGGAAGCAGAAAGGTCAGGAAAAGGCCTCGGAGGAGAAGGGCATCTTGGAGTCCGCTTGCTCTTTGATCTCCTATCTGTCAAGTGAAAAATGTCCTGCGTGATCAGCTGCCCTGGAAGCTCAAGCCCACCAGAGTGGCTGACACTATTAGCCCCAGGTGGCTGACGAAGATGTCTTTAATCTTATAGTGAAATCGCTGTGAGATCCTTAAGGGCAGGTGGCCTTTCCAGGAATAGAGGCTGTACAAATGTGTCAAAGTCAGGAGATAACTGAGGGAGGGTGGGCTGTTATAAAAAGACTTTATACTGTTGATGACTCTGTTACGTCATCACCTGAGCACACAGCAGTAAGTGCAATACTGGGTTCCTTGAAAAATGCTGCTTCTGATTTGAAAGAATCTTTCTAAACCACTCTTTCATCACCATTAAACATGTTCTAAGCAGCTTAATTTATTCACTACTTGCCTGTAGGAATATGGACAGAAATTTGCTTCAAAGGTCGCAGAAACCCTAACTGGTTTTCCTGGATGCTTTGAATCTTACATGTTGGTGCTCTAACTATTTTCACAGTCATTTCCCAGTGGAGTCTCTCCATGAAAAGTATTTTTCTAAGCATCACTACCTTTTGCTATTTCTTTGTTTGATTTTTTTTTTCAAAGTTGGCATGAAAATGAAGCTGGAGAAATTTTAGACTTCCGTTCTTATTTGGAACGTCCTGAGATGTGCTTTGCCTTAGAGTTTTTGTTTGAGGTTTGAAATGCCAAACATTTTGAGGCTTTTGATACAGAAAATGGTTCTGAAGTACGAGAAATTGTTCTTCGTGATCCTTGCCTACGTATTGATTCAGTGCAGTGAGGGGGTGTCTGTTCATGAGAGATGTATAGTCTAGACAGGAAGAGGGAAGTGGTGGGCAGGAGGAGACAGCCGGCAGAGCTGCACGGGGTTAAGCTCTGCGGACAGCCACCCACTGGAGGCCTAAATATTGCAAAAAGATTAGTGAAGCTGGGGTTTCAAAATGAAAAATCATGGCCACACTAGGCAGGTGACTAGAAATAGTCTTTCTTGGTTAAATGTGATGCAAGCACATCATATGGTAACACCATTGTACTTCCTTTTATGTCTGTATATATTTTAGAAAGCTTTTTATAATAGTAGGCTTCCATATGGCTTTTCAAGAGACCATTAGTGTTCGTTGTCCCTCCCAATAGTCTATCATCTGGCCTATTTTCCCATCCCTCACACCCCTTCATTCTCATATTTTGATTTCCTCTCCATCTCCTCTTAACATTATATTCTGCGCGCCTCTCTGGTCCCTAACATGTCACCTAAACTCTGTGACTCAGAGAGTATCTTGAATGAAACACACAGCACTAAAGCATAAAAGCTAACATGTACGTATCATGGAAATCATGCAATGTTTGTTTTTCTCGATTTAGGTAACCTAACTCAGGGTAATTATGTCTAACTCTGTCTTAGTTAGGGTTTCACTGCTGTGAACAGACACCATGACCAAGGCAAGTGTTATAAGGATAATGTTTAATTGGGGCTGGCTTACAGGTTCAGAGGTTCAGTCCATTATCGTCAAGGCAAGAGCACGACAGCATCCAGGCAGGCATGGTGCAGGTAGAGCTGAGAGTTCTACATCTTCATCTCAGGGCTGCTACTAGGATACTCTCTTCCAGGCAGCTCAGGCTAGAGTATCAAAGGCCACACCCACAGTGACACACCTACCCCAACAAGGCCACAGCTTCTAATAGCAGTACTCCTTGGCCCAAGCATGTACAAACCATCACAAGCTCCAACCATTTGTTTGCAAATTTTATTTTTCTTAATGGTTTAATAATATTGCATTACATAGCTATACCATATTTTCAATAGCCATTCAGAAGTTGATAGACGTGTAGGCTGTTTCCAGTTTCTGACTCTCATGAATAGATCAGCAATAAACATAGATGAGCAAGTATCTTTGTGGTATGCTCTAGGGTATATGCCCAAGAGTGGTATAGCTGGGTCTTATGGAAGATTGATTTTCAGCTTTTTGAGAACCCTCTGCACTTTCCTTAATAGTTGTACCAGTTCACACATCCCAGCAGCAAGGAACACGTGGTCCCCATATCATCACCAGCCTCTATTGTCATTTATTTTTATTAATCTTGTCTATTTGGACTGGAACAAGATGAAATCTCAATATATATATATTTTAATTATATATATATTATAAAATATATATATTTTATATATTATATATATATATAAATATATATTATAAAATATATATATTTTAAATTTCCATTTCCTTAATGGCTAAGGATGTTGGACATTTTAAAAAAAGTGTCTGTCAGCCATTTGTGTTTAATCTTCTGAGGATGCTTTGGTTAGTTCTATACTCGATTTTTAAGTTGGGTTATTGGTTTTCTTGATGTGCAGTTTCTTTTAGTTATTTGTATATTGTGTTATTTATATTTAGTTATTTGTATATTTAGTTATTCATATACTTCTGTCAGATGTATAGTTGAGAAATATTTAATTCCCATTCTGTAGGCTGACTCTTTGCCTACAGATACGATATGACAGTACTAGGAATGGATTATATCTTTTTGAGTTGTTAGTCAAAGGGGTTCTATAGATGACCTGAACATTATAGGACATTGCTAATATTATTTCTTAGTTACCCTCCAAAACCTCATAGTAAGAACTATTGCTGAAGACACTGTATATACTTATATCATTGAACATGAGAAAGTTGAGTTGGTGATCAACTGTAGGCTAGGGTTAATAATGCTGGAAAATATAATACAAGTTATCAGAGGAGAAAAGTAATGAACAATCTCACCAACTACAAACTCTATGAGCTACAATCTCGAGCTGCCTGGGTGATATGCTCACTAGGTAACATTGGCACAGTGTTATGAGAGTAACCAATCACATTTAAAAAGTTGGATTTCATGTCTGCTCTATGGGTTAGAAACAATATCTGGCACTGTTAATGAGGTCAAGTACCAGAGGCTAGGTAGACCATGAGGTCTAGGGGAAAATATAATTCTTCTGCTAAATGAACAAAGCAATAAAATGGCCCCTAATGACATATTGTTATGCCCGTAGATCAGTATATTACCCATCCCTCATCAGGGAAACTTCTTGCTGCAGTAGATGGCAATCAACACAGAGATCACAAGTGGACAGTCATCAGAGCGTGAGAAACACTGAGACACTCAGCTCTAAATGGGATGTCTTTATGACACCTCTCTACTCAAGGGTCAGGATTCTATGTAGAAAAGGAGACCGAGACATTGCAAGAGACAGCCATGGATGGCTTCAAGGAAACAACATCTTGTAGACACGACAGGACTGATACATAAACAAACGTATAGAGACCGTGGCAGCATGCACAAGACCTACACTGGTTCAAACCAGACAAAAGTTTAGCCCTGGAAAGAGAAAGTGGGCACAAAGTCCCACCCCTGGCCAAGAAGCCATTTGCAATTAATAGCTTTGAATTAACAATTCTTCAGTTGAGTAACACTGGATATCTCAAGCACACTCCATGGTCTAATGGTTAAGACTATTTGACCAATGGAAATTGAACTGTTGAACTTCTCCCCCTCTCTCTCTTTCATGCTTTGTTCCCCCCCCCCAAGGGAGAGAGAAAGAACATGGAGGTAGGGAGAGCTGGGGAAAGGGAAACAACATAATCAAAATATATGTTATAAAATTCTCAATCAATAAATAAAAAACATAAAAAAGAAGCAAAGAAAAAATTGTTACTAGCACAAACACCTACACCCCTCAAGAAAACAAAACAAAACAAAGCATTTTTCCTGGAAGGAAAGTGGTTGATATAAGGATTCTTACTGGTCTTCAGAAGACACATTATTTGCCACATATAGCTAGCATTTTGTTTTGGTTGGTTGAGTGGGGAAAGACCCTTCTTATGTAGGCAAAGCTGGCTTCTAATTCAGGAATCTCTTGCCTCGTTTTCTCAGTTCTGGAATTACAGGCATGGATCACCATGCCTGGCTATCAAATTTAGAATTAGGTTTGGAAGAATCTCAAGTTTTTCTGTTAATTTATGTTAGCCACATGTCTGACGCTTTAACTTCTCCTCACAGAAACATCTTGAATGCCTTTTCCTTTCAGGAGAATATTCTCAAAAATAGTCTGTTGAAAGAGAGTTTGAGGACATCTGATGTTTAACCAACTGAAAACTAATCTACAAGAGGTGATTTTGATCACTCACGATTTGCTTGTTTATCTAGTTACTGAGGTAACATCATTGAACATGGAGGATTGCATCATCGGCCTTAAATCTTCATCTACTTCCTGTGCGGCACTCTTTGCTGGATGATTTTGCAATTTATTTCACTAGAAGAGCAGAGAGAAGTTGAGTGGCCCAGCAGTCTCAGTTTATGTAAGAGTTGTCTGGTTTTGATACTGAAGTATTTCACATTCTAGAAAGATGGTAATACACTCTCTTATATCCCTTTACTTTGGTCTTCACCATGTGACATATTTGACCAGTAGAGTAAGGTGAGAATTTCATTGTGTCGGTTCTGAGACTTGCTATTAATAGACATGCACATTTGTGCTATCTGTGCTCCTGCCGCCACCATAAGAAGGACATGCTAAGATAACTCTCAGGTCCTCAGAAGGACGAGGATATGGAACAAAGCTGAACTCAGCAGCTCAATTAAGCCCAGTTTACATTAGCTACAGTTAAGCTACAACTGATACATGAGCGGTAATAAAAAATGTCTGTGTTTTGATCACTGAGTTTGGCACACTCTAATATACAACATGAGGGACCTATGGAAATAAATTTCACTACTCTCAGGCTCGGGTTGATATAGATATCATATAGACATAGATATTCTTGGTACTACCATTTGAAGTAGTATGTCTTGTCTTGCTATTTTACAACTGGAGAGACAGACACACAAGAAGCTAGAGTAAGTGTCCATGGTAAGCAATGGGGGATGTTTCCAATTCTTTGACATTATTAAGAAATACAAGCTCATTGTGAAAGACTGTCTTAGGTAGGGTTTTACTGCTGTGAACAGACACCATGACCAAGACAACTCTTATAAAGACAACATTTAATTGGGGCTGGCTTACAGGTTTTGAGATTCATTCCAGTATCATCAAGGCGGGAGAATGGCAGCATCTAGGCATGCATGGCACAGGCAGAGCTGAGAGTTTTACATCTTCATTTGAAAACCGCTAGCAGAATACTGACTTCCAGGCAGCTAGAATCAGGGTCTTATAGCCCACACCCACAGTGCCACACCTACTCCAACAGGACCACACCTACTCTAATAAGGCCACACCTCCTAATAGTGCCATTCGGTGAGCTGAGCATATACAAACCATCATAAAGACTCAAGAAATCTAGCAATATAAACAGGCAAGGCAAACGGCATTTGCTTCCCTTCCTGCCTCTCGTCATTCTCATGTTCTTCCTCTGTGATGTAATTGGTTTTAACCTTTTGGATTAACTCTTTGGAAGTGGATTTTCTATGCCTTTTATAAACACGTTTCCTTTCTTAAAATTTTATATAACTGGAAATTACATGTCGTCTGCAGGATTCTTCTCTCGGATGGCGCCGTTCTTTCTTGGCAATCCATATGGAGATATACTATGTTCTTTTTTTAAACAACTACATGTCACTCATAATTTGGAGCTGTCCTGATTTGAGCATCGCAATGGATTCTGGTTTTCTTCATCCCGAATGCCAGTTCTATGAACTTTCTTTTGAGACAACTAGGGGAGTATATGTGTATTTGTATGGGGGTAAAAAAATCTCAGAAATGAATTCGGTTCACAGCCAATTACATCTCACTGTTAAACATTTTAAAAGAAAATATGTGTAAAAGAAAGTGACAGACTAGTGTTTGTGCACCATAAGGGAGTGCTCATCCGATACTGTGCTTTCCTTTCTCTCTGGCAGGCATCTGCACGGCATCCATGGCAACCTGTGAGCTACATCTGCTGAACCTGCTTCTCAGATGAAGGAGGCTGTGGTGCTTAATTTCCCACATCATGCTCTATGGATACCTCTTTGGAAGCTTTTCCTACCATCCTGAAAGACTCCACCAACTACTAATATTTGCTGGTTATACAATTTAATGGTAATTTCTGCAGAAGAAACATTTGTCTAAGAGAGGGTGGAGTCATGCTGTATAACTGGGTATATTCAGTTAGTTTAAGGTGGTTTCGTTCATGAGTCCTTTCTGGGCTGTTAGTAAAAAGGCCTCAATTGGATAAGAGTCTCAAAGTCTCGTTCAAGTTTGTGGAAGAGAGAATGGGATTAGTGTGTATTACATATGCGTTCCTGTTGTGCAATACAAACTTCTTCAATTCAGAGTTACTAAAAATCAATCATGTGTCAGATACAATCATACATACTGGAAAGACAGTATAAATAAAAGAAAGGGTCCTTGCCTTCAGGAAGACGGGAAATACGCACAAACCTTGGAAGTTACTATGAAAGTGTATGATACAACAGAAGCAAGCAGAAAGGTTGTGACCCTCACACAACCTGGATGCTGTGTAAAGGCCCAAGGGTAAGTGGCTTAGAGACTGTGAGAAGCTTTGAGCCTCCTTGTCACAAAGACCCCAGGACATGGATATCACAGTTCATGCCACCAATTATAAATTATCGGTATACATCTCTCTGGATTTTTACAAGTTGAGTCTGGTTGTACAACCATAACCCAGATAAATGAAGCAGCCCTAGCATCTGGGATGTGTGCTTCTACTCCCCAAAGTTATTCACTGTTCTGATGTCTGTCCCTTGAGTTCTGACCTTCATGTAAATAGAAGCATGAGGCATATTCTCTTTTGTGACTGACTTGTTTGGCTCAGTATTCTACCTGCAAACTCTATCCACAGAGTCATGAATGGTAGCAGCTCACTGATTTTTATTTTTGTTAGTATTCCACTCAGTATGATCATATTGAGATTTAATTACATACTTTACTTACATAGAAGGAAAGTTGGTTGTTTCTAGTTTGGGGCTGTTATGATTGGCAGTACTATTCTAACAATATATTGTGTAGGTGTGTATGTGTGCATATATAATATAATAATATAATAATATAATAATATAATATAATATAATATAATATAATATAAATACATAAACAAGTTTGGTATTTTTGTTGGTTTATATACCTAGTGAAATTTCTGGGTTATGAGATATGTTTATTTTGAGATTTGGAAAGATTGTCAAACTATTTTCTATTGTTTCACATCTGATTTTTTTCCCTACTCTTGTTAGTATCTCACTTGGCAACAATCTCAGCACATATGTCTAGGTGATGTCCCTACATCTACTCTTTGAAGACCATTTTAGAGTCCTAAGTGTCTGGACTATGTTCCAGGGAAGGGAGGGGGGACACAGATTTGAGGGTTACAAGTTCTTTGGCTCCCTGGATTCCTTACTCTCTGGTAAGAGGGGACCACAGTCAGTGTGGACCCATGTTGTCTCTGCCTGAGGACAGAACCATACTTACTTGTAGAAGAGTCCCAGGTAGTTTGTTTCTTTACCAAGCCTTGACATTTTTAGTCATCTTCAATTTGGCTGTTCTTCTGAGAATATTGTATTCACTGTGTGCTGAATTGATCAAGGAGGTCGCATAATTTTATTTACTTCCCCCCCCCCATTATGCTGCCTTAGTAAGTATCTATTTCACACAATTTCCTGTTGCCTTCTTGGCCAATAATTGTCTTCCTTTTACAATGGGGAATCTTAAGCACAGAGGCAATAAACAATTTGTTCAAGATGCCGTAACACTGAAGTAGAACTATCTTGCTTTGATTATAGGCTGTCTAACTTCATAATCCACTTTTCCAGGCTACTCAAGCAGTCAGATAACCAACACCAACCACTAAACTGAAGTTAAACACCTTTCACGAATCACTTAAATACAGCTTGGGTTCCTCCTTGCTGGACGAAAAGTTGGATTTAAAATGTCCGAGTTAAGCATTAATTTAGATAAGATGGATTCAGGGGAGAAGGCAATATTGAGGAGCAAGACAATAGCAAGTAAATAATTAAAAAACAGCCTCTGATTTGATCTGTATTCTCATAGCACATTTCATTAAGCATGGTGCTTAACAATTAAATTTATGAAGATTCTCTATCATCCTCATAGCAACCCCATGGGGACATTATTATTTCCGGGTCAAAAGGAGACTCACATTGAAAGACGCATACATCACAAACTGGGGTAGAACCAGGGTTCCAAATTGAACCTCACTCTGGCTTCACAGGTAGGCCATCTCTCCTATTTCTTCCACCACACTTGACTTATATCAAAGTAAAGTCCTACACAGCTCTAAATGGGAAGTCTCCATCGAATCCACTCCTCAGAGCTCAGGGAACCCTACAGAAGAGGTGGAGAGAGTGCCAGAGCCAGCGGGGACAGAGGACACCAGGAACGGTCTGAATCAACTGAGAGAAGGTCATAAGAATTCGCAGAGACTGAAGCAGTGTATTCAGGGCCTACATGAGTCTGCACCAGGTCCTCTGTGTAAATGTTATAGCTTTCAATGTCGTGTTTATATGGGGCTCTGGAGTGTGTGAATGAGTGCATCTCTGTCTCCTGTGCCTTCTCTTGGGCTCTTTTCCTTCTCCTGGCTTGCTTTGTCCAACTTTAATGTGATGGCTTTTGTTTTAACCTACTGTATTTTCTTCTGTTGCATCTCATTCTATCTTAGAAGCCTGTTCTTTTCTAATGAGAGTCAGAAAGAGGATGGATTCAAAAAGGAGAAGAGGAGGAGTAGAACTTGGAGAAGAAGAGAGTCGGGAGCTAATCAGGATATATTGCATGAGAACAGAATCTATTTTTAATTGGAAGAAAAAAACTTATAAAGGGCTTATGCTTTCTGGGTTTCCCTCTGCCTTGTAGGGAGTTTTTTCTCTGTGTGCCTGCTGTATTTGTATGTTTCCTTGCCACTAATAAACCTTTCCTTTGGCTGGGGTAGAGGGGCAGAGAGTAAAATTCTGTGACTCTACCTCTAGCTGAGAGTCTATGAACTGACAGATACAGAATAAAAATGCTTAGGCCTGTGGGACATGAGCCATGGAATCGACAGAAACTTGTAAGGCAGTGTCATTGGGAAGAGCCAGGGAAGGAGAACATTTGCTATCAAAATGAAATGTCTGCTTGAGGGAACCAAGCCGAGGGACACAGGCAAGGTTTGGTCATGGGACAAATGCTGTAGTCACCAGGAAAACATACATGTAGGGTAGTATGTGACAGTAGATATACAGGGAAGAGGTCTAGGGGTCCTGCAGATTGTCCTGTATCAGAGATGTGCCCCTTTTCTATCCAGGACCTTTAGTCTTTGTGGGGTCTGCATTAAAAGCCTCCTGTGAGGCTTTGCTTCCTACAGTTGGTGTCCAGGAAAGTAATGCTCTGTGGCTTGGTCCCTTATATAAAGTCTTACTGGCTGCCATCCCCATAGTAACTGCCACTATGACTGCTTAAAACAACATACTAGCTGGGCGGTAGTGGCGCATGCCTTTAATCCCAGCACTTGGGAGGCAGGCGGATTTCTGAGTTTGAGGCCAGCCTGGTCTACCGAGTGAGTTCCAGGACAGCCAGGGCTACACAGAGAAACCCTGTTTCGAAAAACAAACAAAAAAAAAAAAACAAAAAAACAAAACAACATACTATTTCTTTATAGTTCTGAAGGACAAAATCCAAATGGCATTTTAAGCATCTAAAGAATTTGACAGGATTAGTGGGTCACTTCGACCCTGGGCTATAAGAATAATCTTCTCCCTCATCCTTGAATCTTCTAGACTTATGGTTCATGACCATTACTTAATCACCAGATCAAAAACATCAGTTTTCTCTTGGCTGTTTTTTTTTTTTTGGGGGGGGGTACTCCTCTTCTGTGGTTGAATCTCACTGCCCCCCATCTTATTAGGACATTTGTGATTATATTTGGTGATTGCATGTAAGGCCCAGTTGATAGCACAGAATTCTCACCCCATCCTGTAATCTTTAATTCAATCATGTCTACACATAAATATTTTTTTCTATAAGATACTGTGCTCAGTTCCTGGGATTGACTGTTGAACCTCTCTGTTGGTCATCACAAGTCTACTGTACCCCCACAACTTAAATTCACTTTTCAGTGTGTGTACCTCATCCCCTCCCCACCTCAGTTGTATTTAGAAATAATAAATCAGCTTGTTGAGTTATCCAGAAAGCAGAAAGTTTCTGCTCTGCATGTCCACCTCGGTCGTTTCCATGGACCATGTGCTTTCCCCAGGATGTGGTAAAGCGTTCCAGGCATGCACAAACACGATTAGCATTTCTGTTTTACCTCAGAGAGAGACTCTTTATGAGCCATGGAGTGTCTTACTCTGAAATCACCTTTCTCTGAAGCTTCCTTTTCTAGGAACCTGATATGCGTTCAGAATTTTCTATTTAAAACACTTCTTCCTGCACCACTTCTGTTCTGCACACGTAGCGAATCCCTGTCAGCAGCGACAGGAAGCTCACTTCCGTGGAGGACGGGCACACCTGTCACGCTAGGGGCGAACATGAGCTGTCAGCCATGTGCTGTCCCTGCCCACAGGCCGCCAGCTGGAAGGCTCAGCTGTGTTTCGGATGCAGGCTCCTCTCCAGAGCCCGGGGCTGCCCTCCTTTCCTGCTTTTCATCTTCCACATCGTTCAGATTGTGTGAAGCTTTGCTTCGGGGGCCCCGGGGACAACTTTTTTTTTTCCTGTAACCATTTGTTGTCGGTTCATTCAAGGTGTATTTGCTGAGTGTCTGCTGTGGAGCTGGCATTTTGCTGCCTGCTGAGGACTTAAGGAGGAGAAAAGCATGGATCTTGTCATCAGAATATCATGCTTAGTTAAGATATGAGAATTGCATATATTAGTTCTTTTTAGTAGCCAGCGATAGAAACCACATTCACGCTGATTAAACATGAATTGTATAAAGGGAAATGTCCAAGGAGAGTAATGGGTATCACCCAGAGTTCAACCAGAGAAGGATCTAAACACCACACACACACACACACACACACACACACACACACACACTCACACATACACACACATTCACATATACACTCACATAAACATTTATACACTCACACACATACACACATTCACACATGCACACTCACATACTCTCACACTGACACATACACACTGACACACACGCACACGCACACGCACACGCGCACGCACACGCACACGCGCACGCACCCTCACACACAGACCTATATGAATTTGACAAGATGGTTAGCTAGGCTCCATAAAGCTGTGTTTTTGTTTCTAATGCTAGAATTCAAAGACATTAGAACTTGCTGACAGATTGAGAAGCTAGCTGGACAGGGGGAAAGAATGGAAGACTGGGGAGAGATTGGTACTCCTGAGCATTGCTGGAACCCATGAGAATGTACAGGAGCCCTGGCCAGTCCCTGGGCCATCTCCTTACTTCTTCCTGCATACAGAAAGCAAGCATCCTTTGCCATGGAACTAAGCATGTGCTCCCTCTAGGAGCTGGTGAAACTTTATGAGATTCTAACTGAAGTAAATGCATATCTGGACTTCACAAACAAAGATCAGTAGAGGACAGACAAAGGACACATGCTTATCAGTCCCTGGTGCCCTTCCCCGGCTCTTACATGCACAAAAACCATGGCTGTCTACAGTTCTACCTTCTTAATCTTACGTGAAATGCCTTTTATGTTCTATGCTAATCAGAAATCAAAGGGATCTTGGGTCAGAGTGCCCTTTATTATGAGGCCACCACCATATAGTGGCTTATGAGGTAACTGACTGCAGGCAGTCAGCATTCTAAGAGATCTCAATGGCTTTGCGTTTTGCCTGCTTTCTCTGAGAGCTTCATCCTTCAGTTCCATTTAACAAGTTCAGGGACTATCTCCTTCTCTCCAGCACTGAAAACCCTGGGCTGAAATTGTCCCTGACTTGCCTAGCAGAATAGCCATGTGAAACTCAGGGCAAGGTGTCGCTGTCAGACACAATCATGTCAACTATGAAAGCAGCTGACTGTAGGATTTGATTACTAGGAAGACTCTGAAGGCCCTTCCTGTCTTCCTTTATGGGCTCTTGGATTGGGTTGCCGTGTAACCTTGGATAAGTGGCTTAATCTGGCTAAAAGGCCTCAGCTGACAAGAGAAGAAGATAGTCTAACTGCATTCGTCCACTGGAGAGCAATCATGTTCAACACGTGCTCGATCCTACGATAAACAAAAGCCCTTAAGTGGCTTAATACATAATAAGGGAGGCAGACAAGTAGGTCTGTATGTGTGTAATGGATGCTTCCCTGGAACAGGGAAAAGGACTTTCTGGATCTAAGTGGGCTTTTTAGAGAAGGGAAGCTGGAAAAAAAAAAAAAAAACCTTTGAAGTAGGCTTTTCTAGGGAGACAGGCTGAGGTAGTCATTACTATGGGGATAGAAGACACACGTTAGCCAAGCATCTAAGGAGTCAGAACAGCCAAGAGTGCACACTTGCTCAAAGCCAGAAACAACTAAGCTCTCTTTCAGGAATCTAAGAAGAAATGGCCTCCTATCCTGTGCTGACATGTGTAGTCTTTATCCTTTCTGGAATACAGGCAACAATACAATTTTGAGCACTAGAGTCTCATGAGTGATAATTAAGTAGCGAGGTGTCAGCGGGGAGCTGAGAATTCATGTCCACTGTCCACAAAGTCAAAGTTACATGCTTGGACCTGAGTGCACACCTTTCTAACTACAGGGATTGAGTTTAGGGGGTGAATTGCTAGGATATAGCGGACTGACTGATCGTGAAACAAGATGGAGAAAAAAAATAAGCTTATGGGTTCACAGGCATTGTGAAGAGGCGGGGCTGCTACCTATAAGGGGGACAGCTGGAAGAATGACTTGGGTGGACCTAGAGGTGGGCTGAGCTAAGAGAGCATTGTCCACAAAGACCAGGACACCCACTGCACATGGAGTCCTGAGTCCTGTGTCTTATAGTTGGGCTAATTTTTTTCATCTATGCAGTTTTACTTATGAATTTTTTTATTTGGTTGTTTGTTTTGTCTATCCTTATACCAGCCAGGGGCAGAGCAGATGGCAGTCCTTAGTTCATCCCAGCTTGATGCCTGCCTCGGTGGCCAAAGCTATTTTATGCCCAGGACTCATAAAAATAAAATAAAGTTAAGATGAAATCAAATTTTCAGGCAGTGCAGTGCAGGAAGAAGACAGACAGAGACACGAGGATTGACATTCCACCCACAGAGCTGCCCTCAAGCATGGCACCGGTGAGCTATTGACACTTGCCTGCCATCGTCAGCACACTGTGCAGAAGGAGGTATCACCCAGCCAGCTACATGGCTAGCCTGCAGCAGGAACCACCACCATGTGTGAGTTTGTGGTGGACAGATGGGAGAGAAAGAGAATTGGAAGTCTGAGCATTATGAAGAGAGATGGAACTGGAGACTCGGGGGTGGAGAGGAGGAGCCATTGTGAGTGGCCAGCCCTCCCACCTGTGTTGAGGTTCCATCCTGCCAAAGGCCATGATTTTGTGTTCATGGCTACACAGGAGCAGGGCTTGGTGCCCATGTCCATGACACATGCTACCTCTCGAGAACATAGGAAGTCCCTGGTAAGGGCAACCGCCTGGGACCACATGGCTGTCCTGTGGCTGTGCAGAACTGGCCTGCCTCCTCACTGGTTGTGGCACTCTGGAGCGCTGGTCCCATTTGTCACCAGAGGCAGCACTGAGGAAAAGAGGCCCCGTGCCTCACCCAGGTAGTACAGTAGAGGTGGCTCTGGCAGCAGCATTGTAGGTAAGCCGCCCCGAGAACGAGTATGGGAGAGCTGACTCCGCCAGTCATCTATCACGGGGTGGCATGGGAGCTGAGGTGATGGGTGCCCCACATGAGATTAGGAGAGCTAGTCCTGTCCCCTCACTGGGAGAGCGGAACCTGCACCTCACCTGGGCAACACAGTGGACCTGGTCCTGATGTGAAGGCATGGGTGAGAGAGGGAGAGCTGTCCCAGCCCCTTGCAGGCTGCAGCACTTGGGATACTGAGTCCCAGGCCTTGATTGGGCAGCGGTGGAGCTGTTTCTTGAGGTGTGCGTTCAGGTCAACTGGCAGAAGGCATGGGGAAAAAAGAGCTGACCCTGCCTTCTGCCGATGGTGTCACTAGAACGCCTAGCTGGAGCAGTGCTGGAGAATTGGCCCTTATGGTGCTGAGCTGACCACCTCAGCTACCACCCAGGTTCAGACCCAGGTTGATTGACCCCCTGATCTATATCCTCTGTGAACAGTTGGGATGTGTGAGGGGGGCAGTCCTGCTGCTTCAGAGCTGTAGGATCTCCATGACACAGGGCAACAACAGAAGAAACGGGAGCAGTCTCGATGAAGATCCAGTATTGATGGTGTCATAGAAGCCAGAGATCTCGAAACAGACCAATGACTCATTGTAATGAACATTTGCAAATTAAGATGTGTAGAAAAAATACACACACACACACACACACACACACACACACACACACACACACACACATGGATATGCTGTGACATATACATCCTCCACGATGAGATTTTTTTCTATGCTTTGTGTGTGTTATATTTGGGGATTTCGAGGTCAAAGGGCAGATATGAGGAATGGGGAGATGGATGGGACTGGGGTGTATGATGTGCAACTCACAGAGAATCAATAAAAACTTTTAGAAAAGCAACAACACAAAGTCCTGCAAGGTGGTTGGTAGGTACCATCAGAATGTCTACTTAAACACCCCAGTCCCAGTGCTAACTGTGAAGGGAGTTGCATTTTCTGATTGCAACACCAAAGGAGAGAAACCAACCTACCCATTACTAATTTTCCCTTAATTTCTATTATGGAGAAATTGTTTGCTGTTAGAAGGAAGTTTTTTTTGAAGCCTTCATAGAAGGCATTCTGTATTTCAGTTTCTGAAATAGTCTCTGTGAAAATTTGATTTTTTTTCCAAAATAAAGAATCAAGTTTAATGGCACATCCCTGTAATTCATTTTAAAATAAACAATAAACAATAAAAACCATCACACAAGTTAGCAACGAAACTATAAAATCTCCAGTTCTGATTGGCACAACACTGACCACCTGAGGAAAACCACACATGAGGACCTGGTGGAGCTCTGTGCAATATAATCTATAGGAACGACTCTGTGTCGAGACATTCCACTGCTGGGCCTAGAAATCCAACAGCTTGCTCCCACAGTCTCCAAATGACCAGTGGGGTTTTCATTGCTAAAATGTTAACATTCACCATGACTGGCTCTGTGGAAGCAGTCAATGTTTATACTCAGCAGGTTGGAAGCTTGTGCATTCATTCCTGGACCAAAACCAGGACCTCACGTGGGAATCTTAAGACTATGCACACAGAGCACACACACTCCTTATAGACAGAGAAGTGTCCTACGTACATAGTCCTTTTCTGTGATGCTCATTTATAGGTACACTAATGTCTTAGCCAGGGACAAAGGGTTACTAGAAATAACGTCAGCTTAAATAGAGCTGGGCAAACCTAGAAATATACTTGGGAAATGACACTGTCTTTAGGAAGATGTTGAATCTGTAGAAGCCTTAATCCCAGAATTGGTCTTGTGATGCAGGTATGTATCATCTCAATAAACAGCTGCGACTGTGGGAAGAAGCTGGCGCTTTGATGGAAACGTGACCTCCTTCTGGATCTTGGAGGTGGGGGAGGGGTAATAGAGCTTTGGTTAGGACTGGGTCTTATCTCTTGGAGCTGAATATGTCTTCAAATGCTACAGCTTTGATATGGCTTTGTTGATGGAAATAGGCCAGTGGTTGCTACAGCCTGTGCTTGGCCAGGTGGCATCACACTCAAAAGTTCGCCAGGTCTGATCAAGACTGGAGAAGGGCTGGGAAGATGCTAGAGGGGCTGGATTGAGGAAGGGAGCCAACATCTGACAGGCCTGAGCATACGGGATCACCAGTGGCAGGGGCACTGACAGGGCCATGACCTCCTGTGCTGGTATACTGAGGTCCAGCTCACAGATCTTCTCAATGTTCTTGGAGATGCTTTTTGTATTTACTCCGACAGTTCTTAAGTAAGCCACGCCTGGATCTTGTTCTCCTCCATGTGAAATCCTCTTGCTATCTCCATACGTTGCTCCAAGGTAAGATACTTGCACACTCTGAAATATTCTTCCAGCTCAAGCTTTTCTTCTGTAGTGTATTTCGCACGACCTGCATCTGAGGGACATGAGTTCACTGGAGGTCCTGAGGGCATTTGTAGATCTGCAGGTAATGGGGAGCTTTGGGGAATTGGGGGACCTGGAGGCACTGGGAGACCTGGGAACACTGAATGTCCAGAGACCCAACGTGTATGTGGAGACACTGAAGGAGCTTCCTCTACTGGGAAGGCTTCAACAGTGGCTATAGCTGATTTCCCAATAGTAAGCACTCTGAGATTTTGATTATGTCAGACCACTATGTGTGGGTAGAAGGAATCCCTCTCCATGATGTGTGTTTCTCACAGTCCAACTCCCCCACAATGGTCAGCTGTGAATGGGAAGTCCAAGGATCTGGTAGTTGCTTAGTCCCACAAGGCTAGTAGATCCAACAGATGTTCTGGCAAGTAAATGCAAGCGGGTGAAGACGAGCCTTGATTTTGTTTATAAACACTCTTTGTGTTATATATCTCTGTAATGTGATGAAACAGACTATGTTAATAAAGTATGTGGTTACTAATAGCCAATAGGAAAAAAGAAAGCATATTTGAGGTAATATATATGGAGTAAGTTTTATGTGAAATGAAGTATGCACCCCATAGGCTCATAGGAGATGTCACTATTAGGAGGTGTGGCCTTTGTTGGAGTGGGTGTGGCCTTGTTGGAGAAAGTATGTGTCTTAGTAGGGGTTTCTATTCCTGCACAAAACATCATGACCGAAAAGCAAGCTGGGGAGGAAAGGCTTTATTCAGCTTACACTTCCACGTTGCTGTTCATCACCAAAGGAAATCAGGACAGGAACTCACAGAAGGGTGGGAACCTGGAGGCGGGAGCTGATGAAGAAGCCATGGAGGGGAGCTGCTTAATGCATTGCTTCTCCTGGTTTGCTCAGCTTGCTTTTTTATAGAACCCAGGACTACCAGCCCAGGGATGGCACCATCCACAAGGGACCGCCCACTTTGATCACTAATTGAGAGAATGCCTTACAGCTGGATCTCTTGGAGGCATCTCCTCAAGGGAGACTCCTTTCTCTTTAATAACTTCAGCGTGTGTCAAGTTGAACACAAAACCAGTCAGTACAGTGTGTTACTGGCTTTAGGTCTCAGATGCTCAAGCCAAGCCCAGAGTCACTCTCTTCTTGCTCCCTTTGAAACCAGATGTAGAACTCTCAGCTACTTCCCCAGCACTGTGTCTGCCTGCATGCTGTCATGCTTCCTGCCATGATGACAATGGACTAAACTTCTGAACTGTAAGCCAGCCCCAATTAAATATTTTTCTTTATAAGAGTTGCTGTGGTTATAGGGTCTCTTCACAGAAATAGAAATCCTAACTAAGACAATGACCATATGGATACCTTGTAATTCAATCTCAGATGTGTCACTTAATGGAACTCCAGGGACAGGCAGGTAAATCAGCAGATTTTTAAGGTTTAGTTCCCCTTTCATAAATTATAGGCAACCTAAAAGTTAGCAGAGATATCAGATACCGTAAGATGAAGTATTAATATTAGGTCACAGCAAACATACGGGAAGATTCTTTACTCACAAAATGAAGAACGAACATTTTCTGGAATACATTTTGCAATTAAGAAACATACAACATTGAAGCCATCAAAGAATAGAACCTTACAAGATCAGTATCCCATAAGGTAAAGAATATTTTTTTCTTCAAAGTTCCTTTATACGATATACCAGTAAACAGAGCCTCACAAGAAAACACATTAACTAGCCCTTCTCTTTCTAAACATGACTATTACTGAAGATGGAGTTGTTGAGCTGAGCTGTGACAGTTCCCTTGAGAGACTGTGAGCACTATTGTAGTTTTAAAGGAGCACTGATGGATTTGCCCAGCCTTTTGTGTGTGTGTGGGGGGGGCTGCGTTCAATTTGGAGGCACTCTGTTCCCGTGAATCTTGACTTGATAGATCCAAACGAACACTTGAACATGATCGAGATTCCTCAGCAATGGTCCCTAAAGTTAAATGGCCTTTTCTTATGTCTTTAATAGACAGAACTGACCTTCATGCCAAATTCTGTTTGGGACTCAAGAAAGCAAAGAAAGGAGACAGAGTGAGACTGGTTCTGACATGGGCATTTAAAACCCAAAAGTCCACTCCCAGTGACACACCTCTTCCAACAAGGCCACACCTCCTAAAAGTTCGTAAACAGTCCACCAGACGGGAAGCAAACATTCAGACAGATGAGCCTATGGGAGCCAGTCTCAGTTAAGCCACCACAGCATCTGGATCTACTCTTTCTGCTAAGGAGATTGACATAAGGGTGAGGGCCATATGGAATAGTTCTAATGTCAGGTTCAGGGTTTATGCAAACATTGGAGGAGTCAGAAGACAAGATTTGACCTTCTTTGCCAGTCACTTGTCAGACAAGGCCCTTCACAATCTAGCCTCAGTTTCTCCATCTATTAAGTGGGGGTATTTACACAGAGTATAAACAAAAACAACTCAAGTGATACATAAAACTTAAAAAGCCATTTGTACAAAGGATTTGCAAGGCGTTGTTCTCTGTGGAGATGGTGTGGAAGAGAACAAAGCAGGTGTTGGTTATCATTGTCAAGTTGACATGTTCTGCAGTCATCTAGGAGATGAGCAACCTGACACACCTGTAGTAGATTATCTATAGTAGCATATGCTCTGGTCATCCCTGCCAATGACTGTCTAGAGTAGGTTAACAGAAATGGGAAGAATTGCCCACTGTAGGTGGCACCATTCCCTGGGCTGGAGGCCTAGACTAAGTGAACAGGAGAAATCATAGCAGGCCTTTAATCCCAGAGCTGGGGAGGCAGGAGCAGGTGGATCTCTGAGTGAAAGGCCAGTGTGGTCTGCAGAGTGAATTCCAGGACAATCATGGTTACTATGAATTAGTTGTTTTTCAGATCCGACATGGGCAATCAACCAGGTTATGTTTTTTTTGGAAGCCATAGAGAAAAGGCTATTACTTTACTGTGTACCATGTAGGACCCACTCACTCCTTGACTTGTGGAGCCTTCCCTTGTCTTCCAAGTTAGTACCATTGCACTGGTTTGGTTGTTCAAAGTCTCCCTGTTCACCCGGAAGGACTTTCCAATCCTGGACAACAATGGTGCTCTTTTTTGTATCCAAGTTGGTGCAGGCCCTTTTGTCACGTAAGAGAACACATCCATGGATAGATCTTGGGGTACCATTATTGTACCCATCACAGTGAAGAACATGGTGTGCTAGTCACAGAGATCCTGAAGTGATTTTTTTCTAAATTCCCATGCAATTGATTTCTGATTGAAGCTTGGTTCAACAATAAATTGCTATCCCATTTAACCTGCCACAGAAATCAATCGTTTGTCTGAGACTATCAGCCTGCCAGTCTATAAGCTAGACATTTACTGCTCTTAGCAGCTGCAGGAAAGAGATCCTTACACGAGCTGGCAAAAGCAGCAACAGCCAGTAAGAAAGAAGAGCAATTTGAGAAAACGTGAACGGGAAATTGCTAAAACGAGGAGGTGGGAGTAGGGAGCTCCCTGCTTAGTACTGTAGACTATTTTGGTGAAGCACTTGGGGGTAGATTCATCGATTATGCAATTGCTGGGAGCATTGGCAGGAACCTTCATGGAAGTTGGTATGATTTTTCCCTGTGTATAGTGGTACTTCTTTTTGGTCTCTGGACCATGGAATACTCTGCTTCAGAGGATTTTCCATCTGTGGATTGTAATCCCTTTGAGGGTTGCAGATCAGATATCTTCCATATCGGGTATTTATACATTACTGTAACTTGGAACAGTAGCAAAATTACAGTTATGAAGGTGCAATGAAGTAATTTTATGGCTGGGGTCACCACAACATGAGGAAATGGATGAAAGGGCCACAGCATTAGGAAGGTTGGGAATGACTGGATTAGGGACTAATCCTTACAAGATGGCTGCCAAGGGTGTCCATGTTTTCATTGCCCTTCTTTGCCCCACATTCCTGTTGTCTGTACCTTTTGATCCTACTCTACGAGATATATCTGCTAGGATGCAAGTTGTCACCATGCCTTTTGCCCTGACTGCAGCGAAATGTCTTAGTCCCATGAATGAAGTTATTGGCTAAACGAATGGAAGCCGGCAGTCATCAGCTTTGCTTACCTTGCAAACGAGGAAGCTGATACTCAGAAAAGTTTAATAACTTGGCCAGAGACATCCAGTTCGTAAACAACAGAGAATCCAGTTTGAGGAAGATTCACTGGACTTCATCGCTCCATTTCACAGATGCAAGATGTGAAGTCATTTAATCGGAGAGCTGTCAGGCTACTGTAGTTGGTCTGGACAGGCCAGGTGAGATTTTAGATAGAAATCTGTATTTGGAAGACGAACAATGAACACACACACACACACACACACACACACACACACACACACACATTTAAAGTAAAGACACAGGGAAGTTTGAAACAATCTAAAAGAAGTAGGGGGCCTTGGTTTCCAGAACTAAGATGATCATGAAGAGTTAGCTGATCTCAATGGTTTCTTTTTTTCTGGTTGTGTGTATATATATTTCATCAGTTCTCCTTAGCCAAATTTCATAGTTAAAGAGTAATCACATTGAGGGATAGCTATTGTAGTGTTGTTTCTAATTGAGGTGTTGGAGTTGTCAGTTGTCTTGTCTGGGAATTGTTTGTAACACTTTGTAAGAACTGGCACCAAAGTTAAAATGAGCACATAATCTAATTTAGTGTTCGATTGGGTCCTTTCCCAGTACCAATTAAAGGGAGTTTCACTTTCTTTTAGCTAGATAGTAGTTTGTGTTATTTATAGCCAAAGACTCTGTTCTTCTCTCCTCAGACTTGGGGAGATTCAGGAGTCTCAGAGGGGAATGTGGAACCAGGCTAGGTAGTATAGTTTTTGTAGATGCAAAATTGGCCTAGGTTATGGCCTCATAGGAATGAAAGGACCAGTTCAAACCAGAGGTTGGATATTAGTTTGTGCACCTATGACTATAAATGTTTTCATGTTCATTCTTGGAAGTAGGGTGGGGCTTATAGGCCAGATAACAGTTTTCCAGTGATCTCCAAAACCAGTAAAACTTTTGGAAGCACACAAGGGACATGAGGACACAGGGGACTAAAGAACATCTGGAGTGTTGGAATTCCAGATGGCAATCATATGAATCAAGAGGAGACAGAGAAGATTATTTTCTATTAATGTCTCATTTAATGGAAATGATGGGTCATCTCCAAGCAGGAGGAAGGCTGGCCTATCTTCAACCAATCGTGTCATTTAGACAGACTGCAAAGAATTCGGGAAAATGGGAGTCTCAGAGGGCAAAGACGACTGAGTGGGCAACTACCTTTTATGTGCCATATTTCACAATAGGCAAAGGGAATTTACGAGATCAGTCTAGGACACACTGGTTGCTTTAAAGTGTAGATGATAACCAAGAGCCTTCACTCCTACTGAAGTGTCTTCATGGTACTAGAAGATACTCTGCATACTACTGAAGAAGTGTAAACACCGCCTGAGCTACAAGCCCTTTGATCTACAATTGTCACCTGCCTGCAAGATATGCTGGTGCAATGGTGGCACAAAAGTTGTGAGTAACCAACCACCATCTGGATTGATTTAAGGTCCTCTTCAGGACTATTTAAAGAGACCCTGTCTCAAATTAATTAATTAATTAATTAATTAAGTAAGTAAGTAAGTACAGGTAATATTGAGTACAATCAAGTCTCCACTAAGTCAGTTGAACGTTGAATTTGTCAGGATGCAGAATCTCCCCCTGTAGACTTTCCCTCACAAGTTCGGTTACCTCTGCTCAGGGACTGGGAGACCTTGTAAGTACCCTGTACTGATATGTGTCAACGTTGAATAAGAAATGACTGTGAACCACACACTGCAAGAAACACAGGCCTCTGTGCTTCTCATACAATGTGGAGAGGAGTTCTGTTTCCTTGTCAACCCAAAGCCTCATCCCTCAGCAGTTTAAAAAGAGAAAATGCTTATTGCTTTGATTCTCCTCTTCCCTGGATTGTTCAAGAGATTAAAACAAAACAAACAAAACAAAGCAACCCCCAAACCAAACCTAACCAAACCAAACCAAAAAAACAAAACAACTGAGCCCTGGACGAAAGCATCTTAGAAAAGAGTTAAACTGCTTCTGCCCCGAAGTTGATGGACTGCTTTAACTGCCAATAGTCAATTAAAATGTTTTTATTAATTCTTTGAGAAGTTCATGGAATGTATTTTGGTTATATTCTTTCCCTTCATGTCTTTCCAGATACATCTCACCCTGTTACCTACACAATTTTCTGTTCCCTCTAAAAAGTCCATCAAGTTTAATCTGTGTTGCCTGAATAGCAAGTGGTCCACCTTGCAGGGGCTACACCGTTAAAGAATCTGTGTCTTCCCCTAGCAGCACCTAGGGAATCTCAGTAAGTCTTTAACTAGGATTGGACTTTGTGCCTACTTCTCCCTCTACATAATGGTTACTTTAATTTCAAAACCAACATAACACCAACATTTAGAATTCCAAGCTCCATAGTATTTTGGGGTCTTCACTGAGTCCTTGTGATCTGGCATGGAACATTTCATATTTTCTTCCGAGAAACATTGCTAAGAGCAAAGAGAAAAATATATGTTTCGTTATGGGGAGGCAGGAGTTGAGTTTGTAGGGTTTCACAATGCAACCAAAGAGAGTTTATGTAGGTGAAACTTCATTGATATTTAACATTTTAACTTAATATTTTGCATCAGCTCTGCAATGTATCAAGATTTAAGAATGTCAAGATATTTTAAAAGCTTTTTCTCCCATCTCTCTGGTGTCTGTGTCTAATTCCAAGTCCAGGAAAACATCTCATGCTCCTCCTGGGGTGTCACATTGTCACTTGAAGTTAATGTTCTAGCTTAAAATGTTAGAAAAGATCTAGGGATTCAAGTTCAAAACCACATGGTTAGGGTCTAGGGAGATGACTAATTGCATAAAGAACTTAACACATGCATGATGACATGAGTCTGCAAGTCACATAAACAGCCAGGTTTAGTTTAATCTGAGAGCCCTAGGCTAGTGAGAGTCCTTGGTCATCACTGTATACAGCAACAATTACAATAACAATGAAAACAAGAGCCAGAAAAAATACCACATGTAACGTGTAACACACACTACACACACACACACACACACACACACACACACACACACACACACCCTTACCTTTAAAAAGTATTCAATAATCAAGGACATATCTAGATACTGACATCAGTTTAAATTCTGTGTCAGACACATCCATGCTGTTATACAACTTTCTATACCTCTTTAGGAATAAGACATGTTTCATTCACATCTACCAAATAAAAATTAGATTGAAGCGAAACTGAAACCTGCATCTGAATCCAGTTTCATCTGCTCGTGAGTTTCCAGGGAAGAGTGTGCAGGTTGCTGACCTCAAGCTGAACTCCATTCTTCAGCATGGTCCTTTGCAATTTTGTTCTCTCTTTCATTTGCTCCAGACCCATCTCTCTCTCTCTCTCTCTCTCTCTCTCTCTCTCTCTCTCTCTCTCTCTCTCTCTCTCGTGAGACTCAATTAACATTTCGTCTCCTTCAGAATATCAGATGTCTTTATGCTCCTTAGTCTTCCCCTCCGTTCCTCTCCTTTAGTAATTTAAAATATGGGATATTTTATAGTTGAAGTTCTAAAATAACAAACAAGACAGCTGAGGTTAAATATTATTTTCTGAAGCCGAATGTGGTGATTTCATTGATTTTTTTTCCCCCGCTTAAAGCAGAAACAGCTCCCAAAGGCTCCTTGCTATGGTTCCACATTTGAGAAATGAAGATTAGATTAATTGCACTATAGTGTTCACCCCAGTCAGTAATAAGGGTTTGAAAACCAATTTCTAGAATAGATGCCTTTTTTTCTAGTCTTACACTTTCATCTCACGTGTCTCCCGAGAGCCACTCAAGAACAGTTTCAGCCCATCCCACTTACACACACTTCAGAAATCAGCACCGAAATGCTCACCGTTCTGTTTACCCACAGGAAGAAGTCTCCATTAGCACTGAGCTATGAGTGCCTTCTCATCATCTCCAGGAGTTCCACTAAAGCAAAACTATTCAGTGATTTGTTAAAGCATGGTACCCAGATGCTTTAGTTAAAACAATCTATAGTCCATTAACTGCTAATATTTTAGAAGTTGGTGTATTTACTTATGAACTATGCATATGATGTATATGTGTATGATGTATATGTATCATGTGCATTCCAACATATATGTCAAGATTTGTAACTACACGAACAATATTAATAATGTATCAAACAGAAAAAAAAAAAACCAGGGCTAAAGTCTTTTTGAATAGCTTGATCTCTTTCAAAAGTTTCATAATTACATTAGACAAATCCACAATGACTTATCATTTTGATGGGAACTTGTAACCTTTACAGGAAACCCAGAACTCTTCAGAATTCTTTAATTGGAATGGAATGTTGTCTGCTTACCTTTTCCCCTGCTGACCACAACTTTTGTTCCTCTGCTCTTGCTTCCCAATGTCCACAGCAGCCAAATGTGAACTTGCTGTCTTCAGAGGCTTGCAAACAATATTAGTATCTCAGTAGTGAATATTCAGAAAATTAACAAGTATTCTGGAATCATAATTAGACAATATAGAGAGACAAAATCTTCCTGTGTAAAGCTGAGTGTGATAGCACATGGCTTTGACCCTAGCATTCAGGAAGCAGAGGCAGACAGATCCTGAGGTCAGCCATGACTACACAGTGTGACTTTAATAAAAATAGTATTAATAAGTAATATCAATAATAATTCTTAGATACAGAGATGAAAAATTTTAAATACCTTGTTGTTTTCTCCCAGTGACTGATAAAATGGGAAGAAAGCACATTTCTCTTGGCAGTAACATCCCAAAGTCATGAATGAACACACACACACACACACACACACACACACACACACACACACATCTTAGTCCTAAGCTCTGTAACTTCCTAAAGCCAGTGAATACATTAAACAGGGTATAATCTTTTTTTGAATAGCTTGATCTCTTTCAAAAATTTCATAATCACATTAGACAAATCCACAATGACTTATCATCTTGATGTGAACTTGTAACCTTATTAAAAAAAAACCAGAACCCTTCAGAATTCTTTAATTGAAATGAAATGTACTCCTGATAGCTACTTGACAAACAATATATGTATGTATGTGTATATATATATACATATATATATATATACACACACACACACACATATATATTAATGATTTCGGGCCTTGGTTCAGTCTGTCTAAAGCAGGCTGGAAATAAAAATTTTATAAACTTTCCTAAGTGGTTGTGATACATAACCAGGTTTGAGAGCCACAGCCTTGGGGGATTTAGTATAATCCAATTACTTCCTGGCAGTCTGGAGGTGAGAGGCAAGGCTGGGTTTGATCTATTGTGTGAAACCAGATTTCCCAGAAAAGCTCTCCTTGGAAGATATTTCAGAAATCGTACAGTCATTTCTCTGGAGTGTTTTGATTGTCATCCTCGAGGCATGGCAAAGATTGGATAAACTTCACAGGTCACTTGAAACTATTCAATTTTAGAAAAATGCATCTAGGTCTGTAATGCTGTTGTAATCTTCGGGGAAAAATTTTCCTCTAGAGACAAAGTGCATCCACTGTACACCCATTAAACTAAACAATCACGACGGGTTCACACCCAAGTGCCCACCGTTCTTGATAGAAAACGAGACATTTAGCTTCTCCAGGGCTCTTAAAGACACTGCAGATTTTATTACATGTTTCGTTTCTCAAAAATAAACAGATCTCTCTCTATTTTAAAAACCAAAGCTAATTTTACGTGTTTCATTTCGAAGATAATGTTTGAAAAGATTTCTCATTCTAATGTGAACTTTTGTTTTTCTCCTTCGATTTCTTCATATTCATTTTTTTTTTAAATAAAAATTACTTTAACCTCAGAGTCCATGTGTTTGATAGTAGGCCAGGAACTTCGTCTCAAAATTTCCAACCTTCATAGCACCTTAAGCTAGGGATTCTTGTTACAGAGGGAAAATAGACATTTTTATCTGTTTCCTGCTCGTCTTGGCTCTTATCCATGATAGTAGTCCCTGAGGTCTCCCAAGCACTGCTTTTACCAATTTGGGCTCAAGGTTATCATGTGATTGAAGCTGGCCAATCAGAACAGCCCATGCTTCCTGGAGCAGTGATTGGTCCAGGAGTGAGACACGCCCTAAAAAATCAATGAGGCTGAGCAGTGGTGGCGCATGCGTTAGTCCCACCCAGCACTTGGGAGGCAGAGGCAGGTGGGTTTCTGAGTTCGAGGCCAGCCTGGTCTACAGAGTGAGTTCCAGGACAGCCAGGGCTATTCAGAGAAACCCTGTCTCGAAAAACCAAAATAAATAAATAAACAAATATATGTGTGTGTGTGTGTGTGTGTGTGTGTGTGTGTGTGTGTGTGTGTGTGGTACAGAGATCCTACTCCAACCTCCTGACCTTCACAAGGCAGAAGAGGGAGACTCCGGGTCAATTGGAAGTAGAACTAAACTTTCTTCCATCTTGTGATGAAATTGTTCACACACAGTATTTGAAGATAGGCAGAAGAGAAGGAAGGAGTCACATTTGTGACTCCATTGGGATGCCTATTGCTCTACAAAGTTTTCGGCTTTTACCCTTTGAACTATGTCGAGTCTAATCTTCAGATAAAATGATATTGAATAATAATCTCCAAATCCTGGCTAACCGAATTATTTTCTTCACGTTCCAAAACGAGTAAAATGAAGCCTGGAAAGGTTACCTTGACTAAGTCAGTCAACCTGATTTGAAGTCATATTCTCAATATTTAAAATCGCATTCTCTCTTCTTCATGCCATTATCTTCTCTGTCAGCCTCTGTTGAAGATGTCTGTCATTGGGGAACGATGAAAAAAAAATAGGTCTAATCAGCTGCCTGAGAACGTAACACCAAATATGCCCGAGTTAGCTGAACTGCTTTTAACCCAAATTCATGGGATGTTTGCACGAATTTCAAGGGCATAGGATGCCAAACATAAAAAAAGAGGAGGCAGAGGAGGAAGAGGAGGAGGAGGAGGAGGAGGAGGAGGAGGAGGAGGAGGAGGACAAAGAGGAAGGGAGGGAGGAAGGAAGGAAGTTCTAAATACCTAAAATTAAACTAGAATTCAAACTCTATATTATACAAGGATGAACACATTTGCTCAACGGTCCTTCAGCGTTTCAATTAAGGACAATAGTAGTAAAGAATAGAGTCTACCATTATGGCATGTCTACCAAAATGTCCTCTGCAGGGTAGGGGAGACAGGTTGCTGCAGTTTGAAATCCAGAGGGGCAGGACCATACCACCTGCGTAAACATGGAGCATTAATCTGAAGTTCTGAAACCTGTGAATGAAATGTTTCCTAGCCTAACAAGAAGTTCCCTCTTCCAATCAGAGGGAGATGGACGTTGGTCGCTTCACCCTTCTTTATTTTCTCCTCTCCCGTGTTATTCCTGTCCTCTTTAACAGCGTGTTTTCCCACCAACAATGAATCTGAAACACATGATGTTTAAAATTGGAATATGTACAGCAGTGATTCCAAAATAGAACTGAACATGCAAGGAGAGCAAACAGCTTGGTATGCCTCAATAAATAAATAAAGTGTTTTAATTTTATTTTTTGTCTAATTTAGCAAATATGCTTAAAAACTAGTAAGATTCAGACGTGATGGCACATACCTATAATCTCTTCTCTAGGGGTGCATAATTATGAGAAATTACTAGGCTGGGCTACATAGTTCAACTTTATATCAACTTTATATTAAAAAAATGTATGAAAGTCATGGTAACATTCCTATGAGTTGTGTACATGGTGAGAAAACCTGGTTCTGTACCCCTGATATTAAGGAGTATGATTCACTGAACCCTACGGCAATGAGATTATTTTTCCCCAAGACTATCAGTAGCAGTAACAAATCTCCTGGGTTTGATAAGCTCTTTTGCCTTTTGTTGTTGTTGTTGTTTTTTCTTTTGAGACAAGTCTTATCCTATAATTTAAGATAGTCTAGAACTTTCTATGTATCCTAGGGTGGCCTCTAACCCATAGTAATTCTCCCGTCTTAGTCTCCCAAGTTCTGAGATAACTTCTCTAACACCATTCGGGGTGTGTGTATGTGTGTGTGTGTGTGTGTTTGTGTTGTGTGTTGTGTGTGTGTGTGTGTGTGTGTGGTGTGTGTGTGTGTTTGTGTTGTGTGTTGTGTGTGTATGTGTGTGCGTGGTGTGTGTGTGTGTTTGTGTTGTATGTTGTGTGTGTATGTGTGTGCGTGGTGTGCGTGTGTGTTTGTGTTGTGTGTTGTGTGTTGTGTGTGTATGTGTGTGTGTTGTGTGTGTTTGTGTGTTGTGTATGTGTGTGTGTGTGTGTATGTGTGTGTGTGTGTGTGTGTGTGTGCATGTTGAGATCAGAGGGCAACTTTGAGTACTGTCTTCAGGAACTATCCACTCTTCTCTGTGGGATAGCATCTCTCACTGAAGCCAGAGCTGGCTGGTTAGCTTAGGCTTGTAGGCTGGTGAAGCCCAGGGATCTACCTATCACTGCCTTGCCAGGGCTGGGATTGCAAGTGTACACCCCCATATTTGTTTATAATGTGAGTACTGGGATCCAAACCAAGTCCTTATAGTTGACTGACCAGCACATCACTGTTTGAGTCGCCTGTCCAGCCCTGCTTTACTTATGTTCTTTCTTCCTCTCTTTCTTTCTTTCTTTCTTTCTTTCTTTCTTTCTTTCTTTCTTTTTCTCTTCCTTCCTCCTTTCTTTTTTCCTTTATCTTGCCTTTTTTTAGGGTGTGTTCGTACTATGGTATCTGTGCTATTAGGGATGTATTCCTCTCTCTGACTTAATTATTTCGGTTTACAGGATGCTGAGAAAATGCGTCCATGTACTTTCTAACAGCTGTAGCTAACTAGTTTTTATTTTCCCCCGTCGGACTATTTTACACTTTCGTGTTGTTTTTCAGTAACTAGAAATTTGAGGGCATTTTCTTTTCAGTTTTTATTTGTGTGAGTGATAGTTTGATAAACATCTTTATTCATTTCTCTTAGTATACCCATCTCAGAATATTGTTAGGTCCTCAGTTATAATCTTGGTTTATTTTGATGTGTAAAATATTTAATTTGTGTTTGCAGTACTGTGGATTTTGCCCAAGGCATTCTGGGTAAGTGCTTTACTACTGAATTACATCATCAGCTCAAGAACATTTAACCTGATATGGATACAACAAGCTATTTTCCAAAGTGATAAACCATTGAATATTCTCACCAGCAGTATCTGAGAATCTGTAGATTTATATATCTACTTGGATTTACCATTATCTAATGTCTGCATGTTTGTATACTTAGTGGTTATGAAACCTAAGTTCTTTATTTATAAAGTTGAGCGTGTATGTGTGTGTCTGTTTGTGTATGTTTTTCCTACATGTACATCTGTACCACTTGTGTGCCCGATGTCCAAGGAGGTCAGAAGATAGTGTTATAATGTGTAAGCCTTTCTAATCCATGAAACATACTTGTTTACGGATGTTGCCTAGAAATTTCTAGTTTCTTCGGAGACTCCATTGTGTCACGTAATGTTTTTCTAGAACCTGCCTTATGAGAGGATATTTTGCTGAAGCAGACCTGTGAGAGCATGTTTTGTACAGAACAGACACATGGTATTTTTCTGGAAGCTGCTTGGGCAAGGGCATGTGACGTTTTGCTGGAGCAGACACGGGAGAGGACACATTTGGAAAGAGTCTAAGTATAACCCAACAGACAGTGGATGACACTGTGGTACTGGTTCACCTTGACATTCTTTGCTGGTCTTTGTTGAGCTTTGCTGCTGATGGCCATGGCTTATGCTAGTCTTTCCTGATGATGCTCTGGCATTGGTTCAGCCTGCCTTCTTCACTGATCACCATCTGTCATGACTTTGTAGAGAGAAATGTACCAAAGAATTTCTCATGGTATTCCAGTGGCTGCTTGATTCTCCCATGGACTCAGGCCCATTGTCAGAGACTTCTGGATAGAACTGCCATTGCTAATTCATGAGTGGTGTTTGTGGATCGAGCTGCCGCTGCTGATTCATGTGAGTTGAACTGCTGATATCCTGACAATGAAGATGGGAATGGCCCCAAAGAGCTATTTCTAAACAGGTCCACACTGCCGTTTGTCCTTTTAACCTTTTCTTTCCACTATCTTTGGTGGCTGATGGGCTAGAAGGGAGGTTAAAGCTTTTAAGATTCCTTATTAAAGTAGGTTTTGAAAATCTAAGCCTATAGCTGTTCATTTTCCTTTTGAGCTATCTTTCCTTATTGAATTGGAAGTATTTTTGAAACACATCCCGGCGTCTGGTCTGTTTCCTTATTGACTTTGCACGACAGATGCCTTTGGTTTGTATCATTTTCTCTTTCCTTTCTTCCCAAAGCATTTAAGAATATTGTAAATTTTAATGTAATTGACTTCAGCATTTCCATTGTGATTTGTACTCATTATTCTTCCTAAGGAAAACCTCACTGAATAAAATCTTTAATGCTCTAGAAATTTAAACTTTATTTCTTCTATCTTCATCTTATCTGAAATTAACCTTGATATATTGATATGGAATAGAGAATGATTTTTTTTGATATGATTAACGAATTCTCACTCCCTCTGATTTGTGCTTTTGTCTTTAATATGCATGGTCTCATATGGTTTCTATTTTGTTCTGTTGGCTAAAAAAAAATATGATTGTTCATAGGCATCACAGAGCTCCTGGGTATTCTACTTTTATAAAAACTCTAAAGTGGTTGAGCATTTACTGTTATTATTCTAATTTGAGAGCATTTTGACTTTTCTTGTTCCTCTGAATTCCTGTTGACAATCATCTCAATAATAAATTCTCAAATTCTTCAAAATGCATGCCCAGGAGTCAGGTTTTCAGAGGAGCCAATGGCAGAGCTTGCGTGTGGCTTTCAAACCTGAGCTGTAGTTCACAATCAGCCCTTTCCCCTGAGTCAGGCATCAGCCCTCGCTAGAGTCCTGTACACTACCCTAGCTCTACAGATGCCTGCTCCCCTGTCTCCGTGAATAGCTTCCCTCAACAATGCTCCAATGAGTTGCTCTGTGTGTGTGCCATTTGGCTCTTCGCACTTTATGTGCATGATATTGTAAATATGCCAGTTTTACCCACCTGCCATCCCAGTGATGAACAGTCATCCTCCCGCTGCTGGGTGCTATAACTCACACTGCCTTCTTTTCATGCCTGTACTTTGTGAGGAGCTATGGGTAAGCACGCAGGAAGGAGCTCTCTGGATGGTAGGTTATGAGAATCCCTCATCTGCTTCAGTGACACTAGATTATCCCCCAGGCTGCTGTGCTAGTTAAAAATTCCACATGCTTCTCTCACTGCCTGGTGGTTTTTTCTATGTCGCTATTTATCTACATATATGTAACATCTTGAAAGTTTGGGCTTTCATGTATTTCCCTTCGCATAATTCCCAAATGTTTCCCAATGAGTATTCTTTCTTGTGTGACTATGACTGTGAACAAGTCTGTTCTCCAGAATCGATTACCCTCAATACATATGTGCCAATACAGGCATGCAGTTGCACGTACATACACACATATACCACTGTTTTGTTTTCCTTATACATGCAAAGTATGCAGAAAGCTCTTTTTTCCCCTTCTGCGCCCCAAAATTCTACTGAATCCTAGTAACATAGAAAAAGCATGACTTGGTTTAATGAGTATGAATATGAATATATGTTTGCGATAGAAAAATGAATTCTTTTTAAATTCAGATGATGAAACTGCTAAATTTAACTAACTTTAGGCAGTGTGAACTAGCAGAAGAGTGGTACCCAAACTGACTTAGCTGAGTTCCTTGTCCAATAGAACTATGAACCCAGTCTCTTCTTGGCAGATGATGGAGCGCCATCTGCTGGGTGCCTTGTATTACTGATCTCCAGACATGTTTCCACTCTGCCACCTGGTGGCCTTTTCTATTGCTACAGACACACACTTGCTCAGAATGAAATTTGGGATTTAAACTGTCATCCATTTCTAACTAACCCCTGCAGTGCCCTTGAGATTTACAATAGAGAGATTTCTTTCATCTAACCTGGTAGGAGAATAATGTTTGAAGGTGTAATGAAATCATCTTTAAATCTTACTGATGCAATTAAGACAGATGCTTGAATCAATATTGGTTCATTGTTAATGATTCATTATCATCTGTTCAAGAGCACTAACAAATCACTGATTCTGAGAAATTTGTTTAGAACGTAAAGGCAAATAATAAGCTAAAATGTATGCTTTTCTTCTCTCTGTTTACGGGGCTCTGTATGCCTCTCTGGGAACGTTTTGAGGTCTTAGCATTTTAATGTTGCATCCAGTTTGTCACAGAGGCCCAATGGCAATAGAGTAATTCCTCTGTATCCCAGGGTATTCGCTCCAAGGCCAATCTACAGGTGTACTGTTCTTTTTTATATATATAAAATGGCATTAGTACTTTTATATAATCTATGCAATCCTCCCTCATGCTTAAAATCACTCTCAAATAATTTATAATACTTAATATGTACAAATACTATGTAAATAGTTGTCCTAATGTGATAAAAAAAACCTCTTCGTGTGTATATTCAGTACAGAAACAACAATATTTGAATACAATAATATTTGAATAAGTACAATAATATTTAAAGGTTGGCTGTGACCACACATGTCTGCAATCTCAGCAATTGGGAGGCAGAAGCAGAAGGATTAATTAAAATTTCAGACCAGTCAAGGCTTTCTAGGGAGTTCCAGAACAATTAGTTCTAGAAAGAGTCACCAACTCAAAAAACAAAACAATACAAAACCATAATCCTCGTTTGGGTGGGTCTATTCATGTAGACATCAGGAATATGCAAGGCTACTCATATTCTATTAATATTTGTTGAGTGAATGAAATAATTTCTACTAATATGAATTATGATTTAATGTCAAGAAGACCAGGTAAAGACTCCATTTCTGGTTTCAGACTAGAGTGTAACTGACTTCAAGTTTGTAAATGAAAATGTGAGCGGAGGACACAGGAGACGAAGCATCTCAGAGAACATGAGCCAGTTTGTAGAACGTAGCAGAGACACTTGCTAGTTACGATCACACATCACTGGCCTTTTACCTTTCTAAATATTTTTCAGATGTTTTTTTATATATTTGCACGTAAAATGCACAGAAACACGTATGCAAGAATATACAGACCTAAATATATTTAAAAAGTAAATATGGACTTAACAAATATAAATGGCATACGTTTGTTGGAATTCCTTGAGTTTAAGTTTTCTTTGTACTTAATGGCAGATCATTTTATGACATAGTCAGACACCTATAGAGCTCTGCTTAACACCCTGTTTCAGTTAGTGTTTCATGGCTGTGAAGAGATACCATGACCAAGGCAACTCTTATAAAGGAAAACATTTAATTAGGGCTGGTTTACAGTTTGAGAAGTTTAGTCCATTATCATCATGGCTGGAAGCATGGCAGCCTGCAGTCAAACGAGCTGATGGAGAAGTAGCTGAGATTTCTACATCTTGATCTGAAGGTGGTAGAAGGAGATTGTGTGTCATACTGGGCATGGCCTGAGGATATATAAGACCTCATATCCCGCCTCCACCGTGACACACTTCCTCCAACAAGGTTACATTTCCTAATAGTGACAACTCCTTATGGACCTATGGAGCCAATTATATTCAAGCTACAATCAATATACCCACAAAGCTGTCTACAGTATACATGTGTCACAGAGCTAAGATCATTTCACAATTTGGTAGGTTTTGTTCTTACAATCCTGCCTATACCACTCTTGGGTTTTCCTCTTCCTCTGAGACAGGATTTCTATGTATCCTAGGCTGTCCTAGAAAACTCACGCTGTCGACCAGGCTAACCTTGAATTTACAGAGATCCCCCCCCCCCCTGCCAGCCTCTGCCTCCTGTGTGCTGAGATTAGAGGCTTGTGCCACCACAGCCCAGTACAATCCTTGACTATTGTCTTCAGTGCACACATGTTTCTCTCTGTTATAGTCCAAGAAATAGGTCAAAAATATGTATGTATTTAAAACTTTGGTGACATAAGCCTGTGTTTATTATGGATTGATATATGAAATGACAATAGTCTTTCCCACTTAGTATGGTTAGTGAAACTGATGTGTTTTTATTTTTGAAGTGTTTGATATAATCCCATTTAATGAGACAGAGTCAGTTTTCTCCATTTGAATACTTGTTTGAGTATCTTGTTGACACTGCCTGAATTTGCTAGTCTTGCAAACCAGCCTGGTGAAGCAGCTGGACTCCCCTCCCTCTCACACCCCCCTCCTGTCCCCACCTCATCCCATCCCCATGCTGTTCTATTCCCCCATCCCTCTCCCCTCCTTCCCCATTCCCCCTAAGAATTCTAAACTGTTCCTAACTCCTAGGAGGGCTCTCCATACACTCAACAGTGGTAATAATACATGTGGTGTCTGCTTTATAGTATTGCATGAAAAAGGTTTTTTTTTTGTTTTGTTTTGTTTTTGTTTTTGTTTTTTTGGTTTTTGGAGACAGGGTTTCTCTGTGTAGCCCTGGCTGTCCTGGAACTCACTCTGAAGACCAGGGTGGCCTCGAACTCAGAAATCCACCTGCCTCTGCCTCCCAAGTGCTGGTATTAAAGGCGTGCACCACCACTGCCCGGCATGAAAAAGGTTCTTATGTGGTTAGAAATAAATACACATTTTAGTGAAAATATTAAAGATGTATTATTCAGATTAAAATCAGCTAAGGTTACATGGCTCAGAAATAATTAGCATTATCTTTTTGGCTTAGATCTTGCCAGCAATAGACTACTTTAAACCAAGTTGAGGCTTTGCTATTGCGGTAGCTTGCAATCTGTTTTCCCCCTACACTTAAAAACATATAAATTTTCTGTCATATCAATATGACATCTCTTCAGAGTTTGGCTGACACAACACACAAACATTTACAACTTTCCACGGACTCTGAAAATTAACAAGGACCTGTGCATTCAATTTGATTGTGTTACTAATGAATCTAAGGCATTGGAGCTGAAGTATATGTTTGTATTTTCTCAGTTACTAATTAAGAGATATTCTTTTACTGAGCACCTGCTGCATTCTAAAGGATTTGCAACGTATGTGATAAATAGGTAATTACCATCACAACCACTTTCCTAGGCAAGGGCAGTTATCACTGACACCAACTAGTATAGAGATTCCGGGAAACTGGAGAGCAGCGGGCAGAGCCTGCAAATGACCAGGTCTCATTTAGAACACTTAATGCCTGTAATTGACGTCCGCTGCTCCCGGGTTTACATCCTTTCTTCTTTGTTCAGAGCGCGCAATTTTTCTTTCTTTCTTTCTTTTTTTTAAAATATTGCTACTTAAAAATTGCTCGCGTCTTTGCCCCTCAAAATAAATGTCACATGTTCCAAGAGCTCCAAGAGCTACTGAGTTTTTATTCACGTCATAATTTTTATTGAGAGTAATTCTTATGGGGAATTAAATAGCATTCTTCAGTTGTTCTGGCTGCTTACAACAGCCCAATGACCCGTGTCTGTGTTTATTCTTTTTTTTTCATTAACAGAAAAGCTTTCAGGGATAGAATAGCCTGGGCTGTCGTTGACCATTAAGGCTAGAGCGCCATCTGTCGGCGATAGAGCACTAAGGCATTTTCTGTGTGACCATCTCAACCAACAACAATCACCGTCCTACCTGAGAGGAAAATTCTTCACCCTAACAAGTTTAGATCAAACAGGAGCTGACAGTAGGAACGAATAAGACTGGATTACATCTGACTTCAAATTTTAGTTTGAGAGGAAATTTTAATAGAATACGTTTCATACATGTAAACTGCATTTTTATCATACACCTCTCCCTCTCACACCCCAGGTCCCCAAGCACATTCCGACCCCTTCATGGCATCTCCATTTTGTTTTGTGACTTGCTGTTTGAATCTCCCCCGGGCTGCCTTTTTGGTCCATCAACCCGTCCTCAGAATGCACTTAGCCTGACCACTATTCATAGTCCATCTCCTCTCATGGTGGCCTCCTCTCTCTCTGTCTTTTTTCTCTTCCTCTCCTTCTCTTTCCTGTTCTCCCTCTCTCTAGGTCCCTACCTGAGACCCCCAGACAGTAACCAAGCCCTGCCTAACTCTACTCTCTTCAGGTACTGGCTGTAGCTACTTTTATATAGCCAATAGCTTTAAATGGGGAGCAAAGTTTACACAACAAAGGCTGGGATATGTGAGAATTCGATCTTATGGGGGCAATCAGATCTTGGGATCAGAATTAAGCATTTGTATATACATCAACACCAGACCAACCTGCTCCTCCCTCTTCCCTGGAGATGTAACTCTATACTGTAAAGAGAACCATTTCAAAGTAGACTATTCTGGGTAATCATGACCCCTATATTCATGGACATCAAAGTCAACCCTGTCACCTTCTCCTCTGCAATCAGGAGGACAGCCAGTCTGTGGTGTTCTGCCTCTGTGACTTTATCTATTCTGGGTATTTTATATACACAGAATCACAGAGTATGTGCAGTTTTGTTTAGCTTCTTTCCCTTTGCATCATGTTTTGTAGGTTCAACCATTACATAGCATGTGTTGTTGAGGTCTTGTCTTTTACTGTCTGTTGTAATGCTAGCCCCCAAGTTAATTCTGATTGGTGAATAAAGATGGCAACAGCTAATAGCTGGAGAGAAGAGACAGGTAACATTGAGGTTTTCTGAGCTTGGAAAGGAGACCACAGTTGTTTGTAAATATAGAGATAACTGATTTTAAAATGTAATGTTTATGTGAAAGAAACACAAACTTCTGGCAAAAGTGTTGGAACGTTTAGCTGCTCCTGTGAGCTCCTGCAAGGTCTGTGTCTAAGGAAAACCATGTTGTTATATCTTGCCAATTTGGTCTGAATTCCAGTTTCTAAATTTCAGTTTCTAGTGGTTGAAGGAAATACTTACCTGTAAATGGCATAACTTGGTAAGCACTCTTACTTCCAAAAATAAAGCTAACTTCTTTATTATAGTATATAATAAATACAATATAACATATATAATATACATACAGGGTTAAAGATGCGACTCCTAATGAATTTCTTATGTAGTATTCACAAAGATCTTTTGGATCTCCAGCATGATGGGAAAGAAATGCATGTGCTGTTTATTTGGAGACATATGATTCTCTCCCTGTCTGTGATGGTTTAAATATGCTTGGCCCAGGGAGTGGCACTGTTGGGAGGTGTGGCCTTGTTGGAGTAGGTGTGACCTTGTGGGTGTGGGATTTAATACCCTTGACCTAGCTGCCTGGGAGTGTCTTCTGCTAGCAGACTTCAGATGAAGATGTAGAACTCTCAGCTCCTCCTGCACCATGACTGCATGGATGCTGCCATGTTCCCGCCTTGGTGATAATAGACTGAATCTCTGAACCTGTAAGCCAGCCCCAACTAAATATTGTCCTTATAAGAGTTGGCTTGGTCATGGTGTCTATTCACAGCAGTGAAATCATAACTATGACACTGTCCATCTTCCTCCCCTCCATCTGTGTGTGTATGTGTATGTGTGTGTGTGTGTGTGTGTGTGTGTGTGTGTGTGTGTGCCTGGTGTGTCTGTATCAGTATGTGTGTGTGCATGCCTTAAAGATCTCCTAGTGATAAATGAGAAGGGCTGAGCTAATATCAGAGAAAGAGGAGGCAGCATGAACAAGAAGCTGTAAAGAACAAATGTTCTTTACAATTTTGGTTAACAAATGTTTTGACATAACTTCAAATATTTTTCTTGAAGGGCAGAATAAGACAAGTGACTACCCAAGGAACACAGCCTACATATCCTTCAACATTCATGTTCCACCTTCATCGTTAGTTAGAGCACACTACACACACTGATAGAAAACGCCAGACATTGAATTCTTTATCTTTCATAGAATACTAACCTTTAAAGTAAATATCACACACTATCCCTCCAACTTATGGGCAAGATGATCAGGGAATTCTCTGTGCCAATTATTTGGCACAGCAGCTAAGATCTTATTGAGTCAATTGTGATATCTAGGATATTAGAGAAACTGGTAGCAGCGTTCTTTTCAGCCTTGGCAGTGCATTTTCCCCACACTCTGACTATTGTGATTTTGAAACCTGTAATTCTGGTTAACTTGAAAGTCATCCCATAACCCAGGCCAGCCTCAAATTTATGGCTACCATTCCACCTCAGCCCCCAGAACTCAGCTGGGGTTCTGGGAGAGGGCCACTACACCCAGCTATCGATCCCTTTTGTTCTTTTGAGCTCTTCTCTTCGAAGTTCCATAGGAAAATTCTTCAAATTCATCCAATAAGATGGAGAGAGGGTGCCGTCTGGCTCATTTCTTCCACACAGTTCAAGGATCTATTATAAATAAGGTGCTATTCACCACGAGAACCAGAGAGTAAGGGGAATCATTACTTTATAAAATCCATCAGACATTTGGAGATACACTTTCGAAGAGATATCATGCAATTCTTTGAATGACTATTTTTGTCTAGTAAAGCTTGTAAATTATGTCCTTGTTAAATTCCTTAAATAGTTTCTTTGTTCCTTTGCTCAAAAATATTAAATATTAGGCTTGACCTTAATCAGCTTTGACGTTACAGCTCTGAACAATAAGGAATTCACCTTCCGAGTATTGCCTTCTATTTTTTTTCTTTAACAATGCAGGGATGGAGCATTAAATTATTCAGTTCTGACCTTCTGTTAACTTTTTGAAATCTGATTATCATCCAAGAAAGCACTCTAATTTTCTAGTAACTGGATAAATTGGTCAGCATGCCTTCTGTGTCCTCGTTTATATATTCATTCAAATAGTGAATCAAGGGCTGGCAGGATGGCTCAGTGGGGAAAGGCTCTAGCTATGAATATTTGATGCCCTGAATTTGATCCCTGGGACCTACATGAAAGTGGATGGAGAGACCTAATTCCAAAACGCTGTCTGTTTATTTCCACACCCACATTGTTCCTTTCTTCTTTTCTTGCTTTTCCTCTTGGAACTTCTGTTCATTCTTAAATATTTTTTAAGTCTTTTTCTGTTTTTGCTTGTTTGCTTTTGTTTTGGGATAGTCTCACTGTGTAGCCCAAGCTGACGTCACGCTTACAGCAGGCTCCCGACCTCTTGTATGCACTGCATACCATCCCGGTCTTAAATCTGAAGAGAGCATCCTTGTCTCTAAAGAGTCCACCGGTGTCTCCAGGATTGGCGTATCACCTTTGCAGTTCTGTTCTGATTATAACTGTCATAGTCTTACTGCCTCGTGTTGAGTGAATTCACTTTAGGTCCTTCTCTTCCACTGAGATTGAAGTACTGGCAGAGGACATCGACCGGGCCTTGACTCTTTAGGAGCAGCACAGGACAAGGCTTAGGTTTGTTATGGGATGCGTTCAAGATGAATGCACCCTTTTGGTTTCAGTTAGCATACATGAATGATGAGCATAAAAACATACCCCATAGTCTGATTCTTATAGTCTATGAATATTGCTCTGTGGAACACGAGAAATCTCTCCTTAAGTGGAGAGGAGAAACCTACTGTGGGTGGTCTAGGGAGAAGACTTTTGATAAGAAAGAGAAACAAACACAAAGGATAGGGGACTGGGGTGATGGTACCTCAAACTAAGGAACACCCAGATCCATCAGAGGTTGAAGAAGCAAGGAGTGGGTTCCAGGAAGAGACTCTGGCCCTCATGAGACTTTCTGAACTCCTGGCCTCTAGAGCTACGAAAAACAAAAGTTTATTGTCTTAAAACTATCCAGTTTGGGGCAATTTGTTACAGTGTCTCAAGGAAGCCATGTTAATCTCTTGTGGTAACATTTCTGAAGTTAAGTTCCTGTCAAAAATGAAGAGTTCTTTGGATGGACTAGCATAAGGAAGGTTAGACATACAAGATTTTTCCTGAACAGATTTTCTGATCCTGTACAAGACAAAGGTGCATTGTGACCTTCAAGGCTCTAGAATTTCTCAGCATCTTTGGCCATAGGACGTGCCTTTCTCTTCCTGTGAAATGTGTGTTACCATAAGTCTATAGGTGTTAGTGTTCACTAGGACAGAACTCTAGGGTCTGTGAGACTTAGAGTCCATTTACAATCCAACAGAGGAGGGGCGTTAAGGAAGGTGCAGAGGGCATTGTTCCTGCAGTGTGCACACAGGAAACCAGACTGAGGAGGATGGAATGCCTTTGCAAATATCTAATGTTTGCTTGGCACAGCTTGTCCGGTTGAGCTTTGCAAAAATCTTCCTCAGGCTTTGTTTTCCTGGTTTCTTTGGAGCCAGTTCATGTCTCAAGGCAAGTTGGGGCTGGGCTGGCTGGAAACCACTGAGGAATTAGGTGAGTTGACTTGGTCTCCAGGTACATGCGAAGGAATGGCTCATTTAAGCTATAGTGTGGGATATTAATGCTTGTCTGGGGTACCCTTTCCCCTCATGGCTATTAGTTTCTCTTCCTCAGTATCCTGGATTCTCTTTCTTCTGAATGTCAGTAACGGCTCAGTAGCTCAGGATGTAGCTCAATTTAGTTGTATATGAAAGAATTAGTCATTGTATTTCTCTTGGCAAACCTGTCATCATGTAACCCTGCAGCAAAATGAAGGGGAATCAGGAAACCCAAGGATTTGACCTTATAATAGAACAAACATAGCCCCCAGCAATTAAATTCTAGGATGGAGTAGTGGCGTGAAATGTTAAGAAGTAAATAGGTCTACATGGATTGATTTATTAAGTTTTTCAAGTTACAGTCAATATTCGGAATAAAAAAACTCAAATAGTTCTGTGAAGAGAAAACCATTTCCAGCCATTATGCTACTTTAGCAGACTAAAGATGGCAGGAAAGCAAACAGAAAATGCTCAAAATATTGTTTTACCAGTATTTCCTTAGCTTGACCTTACAAAGGTTCAACTATTTATTTATTTATTTATTTATTTATTTATTTATTTATTTAATGTGCACATGTGTTCATGTGTGTGTGTGTATGCATATGAAAGTCGGTCACATACATGTGTGAATATGGTGGCCTGAAGTCAACACTGAGTGTTCACTTAATTGTCATTCACTTATTTTTTTTGGAGTTAAGAGTCTGTCACTGAACCTGAAACTCATCAAGTTGGCTAGACTGGCAAGCCAGTGATTTTTAGGGATACCAATGTCTTCATCTTCCAGGCCAGAATTACAGGTGCATGCTACACCACCACATTCAATTTTTTTTTTTTAAATTATGTATTAATTGGATGCTGGGAACTGAACTAGGGTCCCTAAGCTTCCAGGGGAATCTCTTTACTGGCAGAGTCATCTCCCTACTCCCTGCTATCTCTATTAAACACTCAAATTATTTTGTGGCCACTCCCACTTGAAAGATTTCAAGACCGCATGTCTTAAATTACAGCTACTCTCAGAAATCTCAATAATCTTTAATTCTGTTTTTCTCTAACATCCCATCAGGTCACCTGCAGTCATCTTGTCTTCTCAATACTTCCTGTCCCGACTTGGTTCCTATGTATTTGCATTTGTTGCCCAAGAAGCTTAGTGGAAATGATTTTTTTTTTCAAATTTGTATGTACCATTTTTTTTCTCTTTTAATGTACCACGGATATATGGCTTTTGTTTAGAATGCCATCTTGTTGCTCAGGGATGAGGGTCCCAACAGAACCTCAGTCCTGGGAGATATCACTCTACCTGTGTCTGATGTCTCACATTCATCTTTGTGGCCTCTGACCTTAAGGTTTCCGCAGACAAAACCTAAGCACAGGAATCCATATTACCTACCCCTCCTCCAACCTTTTCCCTCGTAGTCCAGTATACAGCAAATATGAAGTCTAACTTGTGATAAGTCAGAGATATCTCTTTTCTTGGAAGCTGTGAGTTAGCTGGCTATAATGACTGTGAGTTTGTATGTAAGCATGTATGTGAGGGAGGGATGTGCATGTATGATGCAATACAAACCATATGATACCTGCTTTTTCATGAATCAGCCAGATAGGGCCTTTAAGTCACTTGAATGTGGAGTTCAGCTGACACACTGGAGAGGAGAGGTCACGAAATGAGGAAACTTGGAGTTTATGGATGAGTTAATGGGTCATCTCTCTTTGCAGAGAGAAGGGGTGAATTTCTACTTTATCATCTTGGAATGTGAACTCCGAAGGTCTCTATCACTGGTCCTGATGCTATTGTTTAAATCATATGCTGAAAGCTTAACCTCTTGTGGTATTGAAGGGGTCTTTGGGAGACAACCAGTTTACATGGTCAACACCTTTGGGAGTAGGAATTACGCATTTATAGGACAGATGCAAATGAACTTGTCTGTCCCGCCACTATGAGAGGCTACACTAAGAAGCGACGTTTACATCCATGCATACAAAGCAGATTCTCAATCTGCAGCCCCTTAATTTTTGCCTTCAGAAATGTGAAAAAATACACATAGGATTTTTCAATCTATCTAGTCTACATTATTTTGTTGTAACAGCAGAAAGGGATACAGATGCTAAAAGCACAACAACACTTTGATCCAGGAGTCACTATGTTCTGAAGTTCCTGCCTAAGAGAGAAAACATGAATTACTTCTTCATATCTTGGCTAAGGTTAAATAGAAACAGCACAAAAAATTCTTACATAATGTTGAACCATGAACGTTTACTCCTTTTTCTCTTAAGTATAAAGAGAATGGGGTATAGAGACCAACTGTAGCCACGTGTGTGAGGTTCTAGATTTGAGATCAAACACCACAAACTTCCCAACAGAAAAGGAAATAAAAAAGAAATGACATTCCTGAGAAGTTCACTGGTTCAAAATGTCCTAATATGAAATTTTGGAGATGCAGAAGAAACTGAAGTTTAGGTGAAACACTGGCCCCCATGTGGCACAAAGTATGATGAACTTAGACTCAAACATTCTTGGATTCAAAGCCACATTCTGCCATTTGGCTACTTGGTTTTAGGAAGCCAAGGGAGACTCTGAAAAAGGCAAGTCTTCTACACTCCCAGTCAGAGTATAGAAAACTAAAAATAGAACTACCCTGCATATATCCAGCAACTGAGATCACTATAGCTTTAGGTATATATCCAAAATAAATGAAATTATTACACTGAAAAGAAACTTCATCCTCATATGTGTGTCACATCATTAATGATAGCCATGACATGAAATCAACTAAAGTACCCTTCGGCAGATGGATAGATAAAGAAGATATAGTCTATCTGCATAATAGCATAGTTTTCAGTGGTTAAAGGGATGAAAACCTGTCATTTGTGTTGACATGCATGGAAATAGAGGATACTGTGTTATATGAAATAAAACAGCCATGGGAAGTCAGTCGCCCCCTGCTCTCACTCATTTGTGGAAGATGCAAAAGTTGACCTAACAGAAAGTTCACTAACACAGTGATCTTTAGAGACTATAAAGGCAAGGGGGATGGGAAATAGAGGTTGGCCAGATAGAAAGTGCCAGATACAAAGGGAGGAATTATGATTATTGCACCACAGGGTAAATGTGCCTGACAACAGTTCACTCAACATTTAAATGTGGTTAGAAGACTCAGCTTCCAGCACAGAGACATTATAAGTGTTCGAGAAGCCAGAATGCTACTACCTTGATTTGATCATTATTACTATATGGAGTTATCATACTATACCTCATAAATGGTATAAGTTTATAAGTACTGGATGTCATTGACTTTAAAAACATCAGGTTGTATTCCTTCAAAATATATAATGTATACTGACTAATTCTTATCTGTAGCGGGATATCCCCCCCCACCCCCACAAGTTGGGAGGAGTAAGGAGAGAAGAGGAGAAGGAAGAGGAGTAGCCTTACTCCTCCCAACTTGTGGGGAAAATATTCTGCTACATTATCAAACTGAAAACATTAAGGAAATAAAAGTCAAGGGTCAGAACTGTCTCTGAGCTTCTCCATTCCTCACAGGTACAGATAGTACCTGTGGCTTTCTTTCTTAACTCTTGCTAAGTTTTACTCTAGAATGGTCATCCACTTGGCCCTGGGTATTATCAGCCACAGTGCTTATCCAATGATGGACTTCGTTTATAATTTTCAAGAATGCTGGAAACTTTTGATTAGAGTCAAGAAAGCAAAGGGTCCAGTGTCTAAGAACATATGCCACTCATGCAGAAGATCCAGGTTCAATTCCCAGCACACATACAATGGTTGAGAGCAATCACCTATAACTCGACTTCCAGGGAATCTGGTGACTGTTAAGTCCTCTGCGGAGACCAGAAACAATGGCACACATCTACATACATGCATAAAACACTCTTACCCAGAACATTACAAAATTTAAAAATTAAAAAGGAGATAAAAAGGAAGGATATTGGTCTTTTTTTTTCTTAGACACATTATATGTATGAATTCTTACCACAATTGCATGGAAATATTTGATCTGAGAGTATTGGAGGCTGAGGGAAGGTAAGAACCCAACAAGAGTTGCCTGGAGACTCTCAAATCATGAGATGTTAAAAGCATAAAAGTTGTGGTGGAAGAAAGAAAAAGAGCTTTAAAGTTGTCTTAATTCCATAGGTGACCTTTTAAGATAATTTATTCTCTAGGTAAGATAATTCAAATATATTCTGTTTAATTAACTGTGCAAGCACTGCTGAGGGCCCATGTCCTTACTCTTGCCTGGGGCACACAGCTCTTTGGGGCCATAAATTTGGTTTGCTATCTGATTTCTCATTTTCCTGAAATATACTGAAACTACACGGTAGGTATTTGCTGCGGTGAGTTAGCGTTTTGATAAATGTCCGTTGAATTCAATTGGTTACCTAAGGGCTTAGGGCCAGGGAGACGGCAAAATATTTATGAGAACGTTTCTTCTGTTAAAAAGCATAAGAAATATAGGCTCATGGTGCTGTTAGTTTTTGCAGCAAAGATGGATGTGTGTGAGTCCACCCATAGCTGAGGATAGTCTAGGCCTTTGAGAAGCAACTGGCCATATTAGGAGAGAAGCCGGTGGCTGAGAATAGACAGGCTAATCCTTTAACAAAGGTGATGCCTGAGACTCTAATACCCTAAGAGGAACTTTTAAAAAAAGGAAGAAGAAGCCAATTACACGCATTTTACAATGTGGGGGTCCTATGAAATGTTTAGTTTAAATTGGCTGTAGTTTAAGCAGGGTTTTTTTTTTCTCTGCTTTTAAAAGAAAGAAGCATACTCAAGAAGTAACCCTGGAGAAAGGATTAAGCTTAAGAAGGTTCCATACCTTCTATAGCTAAGGATTGGGGCAAAGGAAATTGTGGTTTCTGAGGATGTCCTGAGGCACAAAGCTCTGACTCATTGACTCATGAAATAAAGATTCAATTGTGCTCACCAAGGTCGAGTTTCCTCTCACAAAGTGGGAGTGGCATATTTGTAATTACTGCCAACTACAAGAGCTGGAAAAAAAAAATCAGGGACTCCTAGTTAGAATATACAGCTAGCTTTTAGCCCTCCAGTGGTCCCAGATTTCAGGGGCTAGGTGCTGAGGAGGAGTTGATGAAATCTGTCTTCTAGAAAGTTCTGGGGTAAAAGAGACAACATAAAACACCAGTGCTTAAGCAGAATAAACTTGTTTCACTTCTGCATATTTTTATTTTTGCACATTTGTCATTAGTTTTGTTTGTAATGCTTCCCATTTTTCCCCTCTCTTCTTAGAGTAAATTGGTTTGCTCTACAGAGAGTTATGTGGTCAGTATTAAAAGTGAGATGACATTTCTGACTGCTAAGGCCTTCTCCCTCTGTTTTTGTTTTGTTTTTCGAGACAGGGTTTCTCTGTGTAGCCCTGGCTGTCCTGGAGCTCACTCGGTAGACCAGGCTGGCCTTGAACTCAGAAATCTGCCTGCCTCTGCCTCCCAAGTGCTGGGATTAAAGGCGTGCGCCACCACCGCCAGGCCTCCCTCTGTTTTATTACTAGTCTTTGTTAACCATTGAGAGTTACCTACTTACACAATGTCCAAGTTGTGTGAGCTCTCAGCAAACCATAGGGATGGTTTACAATTAAATAAATATTAAAGATTTACATGCTGTTTCCTTACCAAATTTGAGTTTGCTGGATAATAGATCCACACAGGAACAGTATGAATATAGTAATTCTAGCAGTGAACACTGTATCTTTCAGAAAACTAAGAAACTTGAGTTAGAATTTGAATAGAAATAAATATTGCAACCACTTAAGACAATTATTCTTCTCCCGATGTACTAGAAGCATATAACAATTTGGAGAGGCTACATTTCAAGCTACAGGTAATGATGACATTATTTATATGTTTGTCACTCCCCAATAGATGTGGTGTCTTGGGATGTCTGAGTGTGTGCATGTACGTGCAGGTGCAAATGTCTGCGCTTGTGTGTATAGGACAGAGGACAATCTTGAATGTTCGCTTCCAAGTGCTGTCTTCCTTAATGCTTTTTTGAGACAAGCTCTCTCATTGGCCTGGAAGTCACCAGGCTAGGCTATCTGGTCAGCAAGCCTGAAGGATCTATTTCTGCCTCCGCAGCACTGGGGTTATAAGAGAGAAACATCACACTTTGTTAGGTAGGTACTGAAGATTGAATTTAGGTCCCTCTGCTTGTAAGGCAGGTACTTTACTAGCTAAGTTATTGCCACTGTCTTGTAAATTTAACTCTATTTATTTTTTATTTTATTTTATTTTATTTTATTTTGGTAGCAGAGGATGGTTTCGATCCATCAACCTCTGAGTTAAAAATTATGGACCGCTTCGTGAATTTGCATGTCATCCTTGGGCAGGGACCATGCTAATCTCTGTATCATTCCAATTTTAGCATATGTTCTGCTGAAGTGAGCTGGCCCGAAACTCACTATGTAGTCCAGGATTCATGACAATTCCCTTGCTACCGTATCCTGAATGCTGGGATTGGAATACTACTCCTGACCACAAATAAATGTTTTCCAAGTAGTTACTTTTTCCAAATCACTCAAGATAGGTTGTTTCTAACATAGCATGTGGCATATCGTAAATAGATTTGGGGTGTTACATGTGGTAGTCTGAATATGGCGATTTTCCTGGAGGAAGTACTGTTTTAAATTTCTGGACATGTATGGGGGGCTGGTAGTGTGTGTGTGTGTGTGTGTGTGTGTGTGTGTGTGAGAGAGAGAGAGAGAGAGAGAGAGAGAGATCTGTTTATGAGCTAGATATATTAACTATCCCACCAGTGTGGGACAAACCTGCTCAATTTTCTTATTGTTTAGGTGAATAGTCAGCCTACTGTATTTAGGTCAGTGTGTTCGATCTCTGATTCAAAACATAAGGAAAAAATTGTAACCGTATTAGACATGCCTAGTTTTTTTTTTTCTGTTTGTCACCATTTCCTGAGCAATACTGTTTAACAACTATTTACACAGAATTTAGAGTGTTTGCTGTTTGCAAATAACCTAGCAATGATTTAAGATCTAGATACAATGGGAGGGGGGGCACATGTAGGTTATACACAAAGACCATGTCATTGTACATAAAGAACTTGCACAATTTGTTATTCATGGGGTCCCCAAGAATCCTGAGGAATGGCTGTAATCTCTAAAGATGCCATTGGATGCTGAAAATCTTATTTGGGCCCATCAAAAATAACAAAAACAAACTCTAGACATTATTGTGACCACATACACAGGTGAAAATGTTCACGACTGCTTCCCCTGGCCAGCACTTGTGAAAACCTTCAAGCCTCAGATAACTATTGAATCTTATATCTATAAATTTGTCCCAGAAAAAGGAGAAGCTCAATATTATGGAGAAATTGTGCATAATGTTTCAGGCAAGATGTCCAGGTAAGATGCTGTACACTGTCCCCCTTTTAACAATGCAGTTTCCTCAGTGTTCAGTGTCAAACAACTGTTCTGTCGGCTTCACCGTAACACACCTCTCCCTTCTGGTGTGTTAGGGCTTTGAGATGTTTGGAGATACAGAAATAGATGTGAAATTGCCTTCTAAGGGTTTAACTTCAAGATAGCTTTTCAGAATGGCTGGTATAAATTAGGGGCAGACATATATTCCTTAGAGAATTAAAGATTAGGAGATTCTCTCTCTCTCTCTCTCTCTCTCTCTCTCTCTCTCTCTCTCTCTCTCT
>JANHMN010000021.1:21238330-21270387 GCA_030674055.1 Rhabdomys pumilio
TCTCTCTCTGTGTGGTTAGAGAGAGGAGCAGAATCCAGGGCTTGTAGCTAGGAGGCGATTCTCCAGAAGAGTGTTGATGCAGATGGTTGCTAGGCAGTGTGTTGGATATAGGTTCTTCTTTTCTTCTTCTTCCTATCATCTGGCTGAGAGTTAACTTTTGACTGGAGGATTAAATAGGAGATTTGGTATAGAAAAGAAGAGTGAGCCATCAGGAAGATAGATCTCTGGCCCCAACTCCCCTTAAAAAATTCAAAAATGCAATATAGGGAAAATAAGAAAGTGATTTGTGATATCTCAAACTAGTGCTAGTTTTGAAAAATTGGGAAAAAAATCTGTACAAATCAGTAAGGAGTCAAATAAAGATAGAAGTATAATAAAAAATAAGAATGAGAAAATCCCACTGCATGATTAGCAAGTATGAAATGAATTCAAATCCTTGCAGATATACAACTGTAAACTGTCTTGTATTGAGATAATATTTTATATCCAGCAGATAATGATGATGATGACGATGATGATGATGGTGGTGGTGGTGGTGGTGGTGGTGGTGGTGGTGGTGGTGGTGGTGTGTGTGTGTGTGTGTGTGTGTGTTTGTATAAACTTGTATGAATGTGTTTGTCTTTTGTAATGTCAAGGCCTTGTAAGAATGGAGATCAATAGGGGCTTGTATTCTAATGGTCCCCATGTGGTTTGGCCCAATCACTACAAAAACAATTTAAAAGTAGTGTACAGGTCATGAAACTCCTCTCCTAGGTGTATTGAACAGATACTCTCCTGCCATTCGGTTGTACGAGGTTATGCAAATGGGAATAAGGATTTACACTACAGTTTTGTTTTCAATAGTGAAAAGGCTAGGAAGCTGTCTCTTGTTTGTTGCTAGTTTGAAGACACCCAATCATGATATTTTGGTCCAACAGAAGGACATTAATTAGTGCCACTTCTCTGGTTCCCCTCTCAGTTAGGAGAAGGGGTATAACCTAAGAAAGTGAGTGAGGGCACCATACTGAGCTTCTTTCTTTCCCTTGGAGGTGTGCCACCACAAGGAAGGGCAACCAATGCTGTGGCCCTCTCCTGCAGCTTTATTGGTGCTAGTATCGGTATGGAGAGAACTGCCAAGAGTGACCTCAGCTTCGCTGAAGTTCTAAGCTGTAGCATTAGTAAGCTCATTTGCCCATGGATATAAAATACATCGTCCAGTTCAGTTTTTCCTTTCTCTGTTAAGTGAGTCAGTATGCATATAATTTATTGGTTCCCTCGACCTTTAGCCCTGGAAAACAAGCAAGAAACAGAACCTTGGAAGTAAAGCACACATGCAATAGTGGTACTGTTAGTTTAGGTAGAGGTGGGTATCCCTAAATTTATGCCTAGGGTATATAATGCTATTCTCTGACTGGGGCATTTTTACCTTAGTGAGGTCTTTGAATGTGAAGTGCCTTTGCCTACCTGCCTGTGTGAACTGATTTTAAAAAGGCTGCGTTGTGCAAATGCTACCTGGCCCCTGCCTTGATGGAGCAGAAGCTGTTGGAAGGATGCTACAACAACCAGAGAGGACCCAGACAATTGCAGTACCCCTTAAACCACATCTTCTGGCCATCGCCCTTTAAAATAAAAATATTTTTGATGTTCTTTTTTTCTACTGCCTAAGGAGAACTGAACTCAAGGAGGACTATTCCACATGGAAAAGAAGAAGAAAATTGTCTGTGTTTGTCATTTCAGAATCCCTCAAATGAGAAATAGCTTTTTGGTATAGACTAGGCTGAGTCCCTCCATACAGCGTGCACATGAACAAGCATCAGCTCTGAGGATGGAGCTCCCTGGGCCTTGGGATGCTTCAGCCGTGCACTTCATGAAGCTGTCTTGCCAGTTTCTACTCTGGCTTCACTGGGCATGAGTCAAAGAGAAGAAGCTCTTATCTTTGTATTCTCTTAGAGATAATAATAATTTTTAATGGATGTCTTCCACATACAGTATTATGGTATTTTTTTGAATTATAGCTGAAGATATACACTCTAATTAGACGGTAATACACTCATGGTCATTTTATCTAGATGTTCTTGTTGAGCTAATGTGATTTAAAACAAATGATACGCAAACCTGAGTATGTCTGTGTGAGTGTTTCCAGAGAGCATTCGTTGGGGGCGGCAGACTTGCTCTCAGACAGACCCTAGGGAAAAGCAGTGTCCCTGGCCTGTCTTCTTTGCGTTCTGAGTGTCTCTACCACTTCAGCTGCTATCAAACCTTCCAGCATCAACTTAATATCGGTGACTGGCCGGGGAGCTTCTGAGACTCCAGCACTGGACTAGAATTGCCAAACCATTCATCTCTGTGGACTGAGCAGCTACTGGCTTCTCTGATGCTCCATCATGTAGGAGGCCATTGTTGGTTTCTACAACACAATCTAATAAAAAAACCCTCTTATTATAACACACACACATGCATATATGAAACACATACATGAACTCTCTTCCTTTAATTCTGATCAGGAGAACTCCATTTCAGACTGTGTTTAATGCCCTCTAGGATTCATCGTAGTGACTCTCATGGAAACTTTGCCGTGATGACTAAAATCAGAAGAAACCACAGAGTTTACTAGAATTTGCTGGATATTTACTTAAGAATTTTCCAAATTCTTATTCCTAGTCATTATAGTAAAAACAATAAATTCACCCTTAGAGCATTCCAATGGCTTTTACATGTCAGATAAATGCATTTCAACACGGTGTTCATCTTTATCTGTCTACAGATGCATGGGTTCAATCCTTCCCGTCTTGTATAACTGTCTACATCTACTGATCAATACCAAGGTCCTACAGAGGTGCCTCATACATTTCCATGCTGAAAAGTAAACAGGGAGAGGGAGCACATGATGAGAAAGGCCAAGGCTAGACATTCTCCAAAACAGATCTACTTGTTTGAAAGCATGGGCAAAACAAGAACCATTTAATATATAGCTATTTATCCTGCATGGGCTACAATAATGCCTTCTCAGCTCCACTTGTGAAAGCCAGCCTTCTAGCTGTGAATTCTGTTGCTGTCCTGAGGCTATGTGCCAGCTCCCATGTGGCAGGCTTCCTGGCACACCACTTGGCTGGACATTTGGATGCCTGTGCCATTGATGGTTCATGAAGTGGAAGGAGCAGCTGTGTGAGGGAACAGGATACCTTGAGCCCACCCAGGAGCAGGTGGCAATGGAAAAGACATGGGCCTGGCACGGGAGCACATTATTATTTAATTCAAAAGGTATATGGAGGTGAATGAAAAGAGAGGCTTCTGTCAAATTGAACTGGGAGATTTAATGTGCATCCCTCCCTAAAACGTCTGCTTATATTTCCTTGTATTCCTGTCCTCCGTCATTTATGCTGCTGCTGTAGCCAAGGCAATGCTGTTTTATGCATGGATAATGGTCCAAGTCTGGGAATTCAGTTCAGACTTTCAATCAGCACGAGGGCTTCAAGATCCAGCAGTTATCCTCTGGAGTTCCAGCTCATTCCCTGCCTGCTCGTGGCAAGGCTCCACAAATCAAATGCTTTCAGTTCTTCTAAACTGCTGTGGTCTCTTTTGTTCATCTTCCTTGGCAACCACACACCATTTGGGTTGGAACATTCTTCACTTAGCTAGCTTCTACTTTTCCTGTAAGGCTACTTATCATGGGCCCACCCCGGGGACTCTGACAAGCATTCGGACTCAGTCTGCAGCTGAGAAGCTGTGGGTAAAGTTTGAAAATATTACGTGTTAATCGCTAACATGCAAAGTGTATACATCACATACATCACAAGGGTTTACTTGTCTATCTTCACTGGACAGAAGTTAACACTTCAAGGATAGAGAATTTCTTGCATCTATAATGCTTAACATGTATGGATTACTTAATAAATAGGAAGACTATATAGTTTACCATCCAAACTAAATGGTGCCAATCATTCTATTGTTAAAACAGGTGCTAACTGGGCCAAGCAGCTCACTCAGATTCTCCCTTTAGTTTGGACTGCTAAGTATATTAGAATGATTTCCTTCCTCTCTCCTTCCCCCTCCCTCTTTTCTTCCTTTATATTGAATAATATAACTATGGCCTTGTGTGTACTATATAGGTGTTCAACCACTGTATTATAAACCAGCCATTTTAAAATTTTGAGACGAAACCTGTTTATTTCCCAGGCCAGTTTTGTACTATCCTGTATCCCAGAATCACAAGCTTACCTTGTAATCCTCCTGCCTCAGCCTCTGGAGTAACTAGCACTACAGGTATGCACTGTAGGCTTTGTTTTCCTGATGATGCCAACACCCAGTATATTTCAAGGCACACTGAAAACGCATCATGTTGAGAGGTGCTTAAGTCCATTCTACTAACAGTTAGCTACCACTGGTACTTCATGTAGGACAGGTCATTCACCATTGCTATATGACAGGGACTTGGTAGTGCTTGCTAGTGGTAACAGAAAAAGAGTATTTTCAAATGAATATACAAGAAGCTACATTCATAGAACAGGTTGTACCAACTACAGTATCTTCTACTGTGACAGTCATCTCTCTCAGAAGGTTCCTTTTCCAGTCGCCTGGTTACACTCATGGACTTTTGTAATCTTCAAAGTTATTCATAAAGCTAGTTGTGGTAACACACATATGTAATCCCAGCCCTCAGGAGGCCGAACATACCTTGAGCTTAAGGCTAAGTTAGGCTACGTAGCAAGACTCTTGTCAAAACTAAGCAACCAACTAAACTAAAGTCAATGGTAAATATGTCAGAGTCTCAAACTTTTGGATGTGTTGTTCTTTTCTTGAGAATATGGTTACTGTGGAAACGGTGTTTGGGAGCTGTGAACAGGAAAGAATGAAGTCTGGGATGTCTTTGAGTGGGATGTCAGAAATATCAGAAACCCTTCATTCACGAACAGTTCCTGGCTAATGACTCAGTTTAGTTGGTTCAAGAGAATGTTTCTCAGTTCTCCCTTGACACTCTCTTGTTTTTGTGTTCTCACCTCAAGGAAGACTTTTTTTTTTCTCTTGTGTGGGAGTCCTCTGCCCACAGGATCGTTTCAAGTTAGAGTTAAGAATCACTCTGAGATGAAAAGAAAATGCTTTAGCTGAGCTACAGAGATCTTTGTTTAAGCTCCGAACTTTAAACAATTTCTTCTAAATATACACATCGCCTATTAGCTCTTCCAAGTTTTCAGAGAAACTATTAAATTTGACAAAAACCCATGAACTTTCTGGTACACGTCTATTTCCAGACACAGGATCAGGTATTAATGCCAGTGTTCAGTAATAGCCAAGGCATGTAGCTCTTCGGTGGCCAGGTTCTTGAGATGATCAAGTGTTGTAGAGAGAGGGCTGAGAACTTGGGATAGCATGCTAAGGTTCTACTTCCCTGCTCAACAATAACTTTGTTGGAGATGCCTCAGAGCACATGTGCAGGGCAGAATGTACACAAACCATCTTTTTTTCCCCCAGAGTGTCGCTAGACTGTCAGAAACTAAGAGAAATCTTCTTTAGAATTCTTTAACCAGGCTGGTCTCAAGTTTCTCACTCTTTGTTTCCACACTAGTTAAAACTCGTCCTTTCACAAAGAACCAAATATTCTAAATTCTATGAAAGGAATTTGATCTAATTATCTTACCCGGCATCTTCCCAACCAAAGAAAACGAAATCTAGGAGGATATGTACCAGAAAAAGACCTGGATCTGACACAAAATATCCAGAGAACCTTGAGAAGTATTATTTTCCTTCTCCTCTTCCTGGTCTCATTAGGTCCAGCAATACATGTAAACTAAGGATCAGAAAAGCCGATGGCACCGCGATTCTGCTGGTTCCAGGCTCTAACGTGGAGTGGAGAACGCGCCCTTTGACCACTAGTCGTCCTTCTTGTGCAGAAGATGAGAAAGCTTCCTCTGGCTCGGCAAAGCACTTGGGCTGCTAGAAGAGAAAACTCGCCCCTTCACTACGGTGACCTTCATTTGCTTATCGTTTTCATATTTTCCCAGAGAGTTCCATACACAGAGATCTGCATTATAAAGAGGATGGCATTTTTAAATAAGCTAACTTCTCTGTAGTATGGTTAGCCATTAACTATTTCCTCCATAGGGAGTGTGCATTAAACTCCAGGTGAAGGGGTCGAAGTCCCGCCGGGTAGTAATCAAATGAACATAAGCGGGGTATATGGGTGGGTTTTGTTTGTTTGCTTTTTTTTTTTTTTTCTAAAGTGAGGTGTTTGAAAAATGGAGTACTTGTTTGGAAACACATACACTCACCCTTCTGGGTGCAAGAACAGGAGAGAACTACAGAAGCAAAGAACTAGAAGCTTCCTTGTAGGTGTATCTGCCTGTAAGGCTAGGAACTCAGTTTTTTTTATTTACATGGTTGCAGACATCAACATCCCATTCTGAATTCTGAAGTGAATGAATGAAAGACACACTCAATGAGGACAGTACCTGACACCCATTTTCAGGTAGTTAGAAACTCTCAACTATCACGGAGAAAAAAAGTGGCTTGGTCTTTAATGATGTAGTTTCCAATCAAGTTTATTGCATGATGGTGTGCGTTCTCTAGAGCTAATGGTGGAAAGACTGAAAATATGTGAAGATTGATTATTATCACTTTAACCTTGGGAACGTACCAATGAAAGTGAATTTAAATTGCCAAGTAGCTCGATAATCTATTATTAAACTTTGAGAGCCTGGTTTTTAAAAAAAATTAAGAAAAAAGAAAAAACATTCGCATTCCAACTATTAAATGTGTGACACCTTGTAATTTGCTTCCATTCCTTTAAAATGTGAAGTGTACCTTGTCTGTTTCTGCTCTTCATCAGTATAACAAAAGTTTATTCTTTGCCTTTGTGCAATCTACTGGGAGGATATTTTATACCTCACCATCATTAAACGTTTTAACCGTATTTAGGCTGTAATCCTAGCTGTTGGGTCTTCTCTCTTTGGGTAAATCTCTTTGGAAACACCTTTGCTGATGTTCTAAAGCTGCATACTTGAAACTCTTCTGTAGAATCAGTAGCCAATGTTGAATGATAGTTTTTAGATATCCATGGCTGTATGTTAAGTGCCAAAATAGTTTCATAGGCCCCCAATATCAAACCCGATTTTCAGGGAAGAAAATAATATACTTAAAATTATTATATTATTATTTTATGTATATGGGTGTTTTGCTTGCAAGCATGTCTGTGTTCTACATGGTTGCAGTACTCACAGAGGCCAGAAGAGGGTGTTGAATTCCCTGGAACTGGAGTTATAAATTACTGTCAACTGCCGTGTGGGTCCTGGGAATTAAACCTTGGTCCTCTATAAGAGGTGACAGGGCTTCTAACCACTAAGCCATTCTCCAGGCCAAACTATTTTTAGTTACCATTTTACATTTTTTATTATTAATTTTTTGAGATTGAATGTCTTTATACAGCACTGGTGTTTCTGGAACTCACTATGTAGGTCAGGCTGGCCTTGAACTCACAGAGATTCACTCACCTTTGCTTCACAAATGCTGTGATTAAAGGCATGTACCTGGCTCTGGGTCAAACTAGTTCTGCTTAAACTACTGTAAGATTTTCTAAGAACTCTAAGAACAGTCATGAAACTTGATGAAAATGATAAAATTACATTGGGTCTTGTTTATTATGCTTAATATCTTATTTAAAAATTTATAGTTTATTTATTTTACTCTATGTACATGACTGTCTTGTCTCCGTGTATATGTGTACACCATGTGCATGCTTGATGGATCTGGGGTCACAGATAGTTGAGAACCACCAGGTAGGTATTGGGAATTGAACCCAGGTACTCTGCAAGAGGAACACATGCTCTCAATTGCTGTACTGTGTCTCCAGCCCATTATTCAATTTCTTAACTAGATCAATCAATAGTGAGATATTTTTTTAAAACTGGAATGATTATCATAACTGCTTCATGGTAGAAGAGTTATCTAAATGAAAGAGAAGGCCATCCAAATGTCCTTAGTATATTAAGAGCACTTACAGATTATGCACGTGATATCTAATCTCCACTGTCAGTTTGACCGAATTTAGAAGGACTTAAGGTACAACTTTGGGAGTGTTTATGAGAGTGTATCCAGAGTAGGGAAGACCCATGGACTGGAGTTACAGCCTGAATGAAGAGGTAAGAACAGACAAAGCCACACGAACACACAGGTATCCCTGTTCTCTGCTTCCTTCTCAGTGCCATGGACCAAGCTGCCCTTACCTCCATGCCTTCCCAGACATGGCAGAATACATTTCTCAACTGTTTGTCAGAATAAGCCCTTCCTTCCTTAGGATGCCTTTTGTCAGGTATTTGGTCACAGTGGTGAGAAAACAGCCAGTACAATGGAGACTTTGAAAGGAGAGGAATTCGACTTCACGGACAAGCACTGCTGATACTCAAAAAGATAAGTTTCTTGGGCTTGCTTTGAAAGACCCTGTACTGGAGAGGGGACAGCATAGGCCTTTGCGAAATTCTACATTCCTTACACAAGTCTCTACAAGGGAGGCACTTCCCGGGCAGAAGTAAACTCTGAACTGGTACAGCTCTGTACGCAAGCTGATACCTAATGCAACATCTATGTGAATGGAATGGACAGAACATAGCAAGCCACCATTATTTCTCTGTGTAGACGTGCATCTGTGTGTTCATGAATAATCTTTGGAGATTATGATCATAGGTGTTTCTATTAAGAAAATGTTTACCCAACTTAAAAATAAGGCTAATGGAGGCTAGCATGCTTTTAATTTTATACGAAAGTTCGTTCAATAAGATGAACCAAGGATTGCCGACATATTTAAAGAAATGTACCTTTTTTTTGGATTTGCTTTTCAGTATCAATTAAAAGTCTACATTTGTGAGTTCATGTATTGCTTTAGTAACTGGAAAACCCCCATCGATTCCTTGCAAACCAGATGCCATTAAACAATGATATTTAACAGCAGTGTCAGAACATAAGTAAATGACTTCTGAGTTACTCAACAGGAAATGCCAAAGGACAGAGGCCATTAATCAGTTTTGTATCTAATCTAGCAGTTGCGTTCAGATGCCCGTTGACTCCTGTTCCATCTCTTTCAATCTCGTTCACCATTTGCCCATTTCTTAACTGAAGAGATGAATACAGCAGCCCTTCTTATCTACAGGTTTGTATTCTGTGGTTCAGTTACCTAACTGTGAAAAGACTCCATGAAAAATTCTAGAGACAAATAATGCATCAGCTCTAAATTGTCTGCCATTTTGAGCAGAACGATGCTATCTCTGTCTATCCTGTCCCACCAGTGTGAGGTGAACAGACTTTTATCTAGCTTATCCTAACTATACTCATTCCCTCTCGTTAGTCACTTAGTAGCTATCTTGAATAGCCGACAGATTGTATGCTTTACTGTCTTGACGCTTGTTTCTAAGTGACCCTAATTTTACTGAATGGCTACCAGACACTGAAGTTGAGTTGCTAGCTACTTGGATGTATAAAGAGGAGTGTGAATATCCTCAGCAATAGGGAATCAAAAGCCCATGCAATGCTTGCTATAGGCTATAGTATTTATGTATCTGTAAAGACAGAAAAACAAAACTCTAGCTGTAAAACTGGAAAAAAACCATAGTCACATGCTTACATCGAATGAAAAAGGAATTACATGGTATAAGCAGAGGGAAACATTGTATATGTGGTTTTATTGCTACCCATATTTCTATCGTTTACTTGGGATCTTAGACTGTAACTGTCTGAGCATAGAGGGTGTTGCTGTACCTGGACATTGTGTTTGGAATTTCTGGAAAAACCATACTTTTACAAGAAGTTTTCATGTTCATTTTGTGGTATATTCATGGAGAGAATTTTTTTTTTCGTGTTCAAATAAACTTGAGAACTATAGTCTAGTAAAATAACCACTCCCCTTTACCTAGTATTCCCGACTTCTCCTTCCTTCCCTCTTCCCTCCTTCTTCCTCCTTCCATCCATCCCTCCCTCCCCTTCTCTTCTCTCTCCCCTCCCTCCATCCCTCTCTCCCTTTCTCCTTCCTTCTTCCCATCCATCCATCCCTCCCACCCACCATTTCCTCTCCTTTTCTTCTTCTTCTTCTCCATATCTAGGTCTCTTTCTCTCTCTCACACACACACTTCAATGTTTTATCTTAACATATTTCAGTCCTGAAAATCCCCCTCTTCCTTCCATTTGTTTGTTCCCTTTCTTGATTACATTCCTTTATCTTTCTCCTACTTAAAAAAAAAGATACATCAACTTCTCATTGGCATTTTCTGCCCCATATACCGAATGTTGAAACTTTCTCCTCCTGTTCAGCCATTCTGGAGTCACCTTGTTCAGGTCATGATGTTTCCTTCCCCCCTGCCCATGGTCAGCTATAGTCTGAAATAGGGTCTTACTCTACTCTTGCTGTTCTCATTCTGATCCTCATAGAATGGCCTAAAGAATCACCTAGAATTATCAATGATAGCACTCCCCCTCCCTTTGATAACTCTACTGGCTTTATACTGCATTCAGCTAAGTCCAACCTTCTTCCCCGACAGGCCTCCTATTCTTTGTTCTCTCTTCCCCTCAGTTGCCTGGTTCTTCTCATTCACAGATTTTAGCATCACTAGTATCCTCCATTTTCATCAAACAATCCACACTGCTTCCACCAGAGGGTTTTGCTTTGAGATCCCCTAGATTGTTACATGCCATTTCTTCATATGCTTCAGTCTCCATCCAAATGTCACCTCCTCAGAGGTACCTCGTGACCACTCAATGAATGGTAGACCTGCCATCTTTCAAAAGCCATGCTTTTCCACATTGGTCAAATTTGCTTACCAATTTCTAAAATAGTTTACTAATTTATTGATTTTATTACATTCCTTATTCCTTACCTTATCATATTTCTCCACTCTTGCCAACCCCCCTTTTTTGTTTAAGGACAAGGAAATCATATGGACTAATGAATAAATTTTGTGGAAAAAAATCACGCAAATATAGGAGCTGTGACTCATTCTAGGGACAAAGGTTGAAGGTTATCTATCCATTTGGAAAGAAAATACCCAGGGTCTTGGGTGGTTTCTAAGTAGTTAGTGTCTCTTAAAAGCTCCCCAAGACCTTGCCAAGAGCTCCCATTGGACAAGAGCGGTGTTACTCCTGACCTTTGTCCCGAGCATGATGTATGAAGAGGCAGAATTATTTAAAATTCTGAGTATGTGGGGTACTCCAAAAATCTTCATTCTTCACACTTTAAGTTGCATGAATATCTACCATGCAGAGGCATTTTCAGGGCATCTTTATCCTCTTTCAGAAGGCATGAATTCCTCGAAGGATTAAGGCAAACATGGAAGGGATGAGAATGCTTAGTTTGGGCAGGACTTGAGCCAGCACATAGGTTTTATGTGGCCCAAACAAGTGTTTAAATATTTGAGTCATTTCCAGCATTTCAAAATGAAGAGGTTTCAAGCCAATCTTAGTTTTTATGTTGTAATCAAGCCTAATTTCTCTCCTGGGGACCATCTTTTGAAAAAAAAAAAAGTCATTCTGTTAGAGTATGCAGTTCCAGCCAGATTCATGGCATTTCTTGAGGTTCATAACCTGCCTGCTCTTTGCAAGTCTTTATCTTAGCTTCCTCCAGTCTTCTGCTCAATTGCAGATGAACAGAGGCCATTTCCTTCCACACAACTTAGGCAAGACTTTTGAGTTTTGTTGTAAGTAGGCAGTGGGGATTATTATTAAAGAGAGCTATGCTTATATTTATATATTTAAAGTAATCATAATACATAGGACCCAGTCACATAACATGAGTTTTAGAAAATTTTAATCATCTAGATCCATGGAAGAATTGTATTGGGTAATTTTTGTGATATTTTTCAAAAGGGCATCATTCCCTTTATCCTGCACCTTTCTCCCTCCCTGCTTCTCTCTTTTCTTCCCTCCCTCCTTTGCTTTTTTCTTTTTCTTTCTCAGAGGAGTGGAAAATGGGTCCTTGAAAAGATTATCCAGCCAGTAAATGAAATTCTGTAGAGTATACATTACTAAAACTTGTTTTAAAGTTTGGAGTTCATTCTACCATACTCTACTCTTCCTTCACTAGTAGGCAGGAAGTATGTACTGGGATTTAATCTCATGGGACTTTTTTTCTAAATGGTGTTCCAGGCTCTGCTCCCCTTTCCTGGATCCCAACTCTACTTCACTGTGTTAACAGCCATGTACCATGCCTGCCTGGATGCTGCCATGTTCCTGCCTTGATGATAGTGGACTGGAACTCTGAACCTGTAAGCCAGCCACAATGATTGTTCTTATAAGAGTTGCCTTGGTCATGGTGTCTGTTCACAGCAGTAAAACCCTAATTAAGATAGAAGTTGGTACCAGGAGTGGGGTACAGCTGTGATTGGCCTGACCATGCTTTTGTCTGGAAAAATATGGATTTGGAGACTTTGGTTTTGGAAAGCAGTGGAATACTTTAAATTTAGCTTAATGGACCATCCTAGTAGGAATATAGAAGACTATGTTACTGAGAGTGATTTGTATTGTGTGAACCTGGCCCAAGAGGTTTCAGTGGAGAATTTCAGTATGTGGTATAGAGACTGTTCTTGTGGTATTTTGGTGAAGACTGTGGCTGCTTTTTGCCCTTGTCTGAAAAGTCTGCCTGAAACTAAAGTGAAGAGACTCAGATTAATTGCACTGACAAAGGAAGTCTCAGAAATGCCCATCGTAGACTTTGTTCTTTGTGAAGAGCTTTTAAACAAGCATAGCATGCTTTATCCAGTATTTGTAAATATATTTTGAGTCTGAGTCTTATTTCTGGAAACATGGGGCTGGGAGGAAGAACCTGGACCTAACTTTTATGATAAAATTGAGCAAGTGCACTAATTCAGATCTCTCCCACCTCTTAGAAAGGCAACAGTAGCATCATAGTGGCCCCACCTTCATGATTTCATTTAATCCAAATTAAATCCCAAAGCTCCCACCTCAACCATCAACATGTGAATTTGACGATTGTTTATAATTTATGAGTTTAGTGGAACATTTTCATATGATAAAAGTAGATTTTGAACTGAATACTAAAAGATAAGGAAGGCTTTACAAAGATGTTCCAGGGGAGTGGGAAAGGAAGACAGAAATCCCTTTCAGATCTCTCAGAAGAAATATTGACCAATGAAATTAAGCGCTACCTAGTGACATTCAGCATACGAATGCTTCACAGACTTTTTTCACCTAATATTCACAAAACTCTGTACATTAAGTTTACTGTTACCTGCCTTTTACAAATTAGAACATGGACATGTAAAAATGCTACTTGCCTAAGGCCACAATGTAAGTATAGAGAAACAGCATGACTTTGATGTCAGGGAGTATAGATTGAATGCTTAGCCTATTAAGTTCATGAGAGCAATGTGAGGAAATGTATCCTAAATTGTCCAAATCAGAGTGTAGTATTTAAGAAGAGAACTAATAGAAAGAAGAGATAACTAGAACTTCTACACAAAGAAATCTTTGGGGCTTAAGTTTGTCATTCATGTTGGTATGCAACTTATTTGATATTACATATGCATGGCAAGAACTGCTTTTACTTTATATTAAATATGGAGAGGCTTGGTGGCAATAGTAGATGCCACCTTGGTAGCAAGGGCTGACAAAAAGAGAGCCTTACAAAACTGGCTCATGTAATTGCCAAATCGGAAGAACTTAGGTAGAGACAGGCATTACCTCAAATGAGGACTTAGATAAAGTTAATTTGCCTACCTGCAGGATTGGGAGAAATGATAGTGACAGGCAATGAGAGTTAAGGAGAGAAAAGGGAGGAGAGGAGGAAGACTAGTAGAGAGGAGGGGAGGAGGAAGGATGGCAGGAGAGAAGAGGAGAGGAGGAAAGCAGAAGGGCAGGAGGAGAGGAGGCAGTTTATTGTAGTGGAATGAGATATCAGAGCTTCAGCTATAGCAGAGAACATGGGAGTACAAAGGGAGAGGCACTGGAAGCCAGATGTTGCTGTTGTGGACATGAGGGAGGAGAGTGAAGAGAGAAAAGGGAAAGATCTCTCTCTTTCTCTGTCCCTGTCTCTGTCTCTCTCCCTCTCTCTATCCTCTTTTTGATTTTTCTCCTCTCTCTTCCCCTACTGTCACCTCCCTACTGTCCTACTGTCACCTCCATGTTTCCTCATGAAGATCTTGATAATCACATTCGTACCATTGGATAATACACGGCAGCCTCCGTCCCAAAATCTTCACTCACATTCACGAAGATGTTTTACCCTTGAAAAGCAACATATAGCTACTAGGATTGGAATATGCTGTCTTTATAGACCACATTTCTACCTGCAACCTATTGGTTACAACCAGCGACCTACTTAACATACTCTCTCCTAAATGCAATTTCTCTGTAGAGTACAGTATTACATGTACCTTTGAATGAGAGGGGAGTCATACAGTGTTGAGTACAGTACCTTTGAGCAATATCACCCAGACTTAGAACTATGAAACTGGCCCAATTTGGATTGATAAGGTGCTGCCTTGGAGTTTTGGCTCTGGTGAGAGATTAACACTGTGTGAAATGACTGACATTTTGGCTTGGTGACAGAGGCATGACCCTATCTGTACTGCCTGGTTTTGCATGTCAACTTGACACAAGTTGGAGTTATCACAGAGAAAGGAGCCTCTCTTGAGAAAATGCCTCCATGAGATCCAGCTGTAAGGCATTTTCTCAATTAGTGATCAAGAGTGAAGGGCCTAGTCCATTGTAGGTGGTACCAGCCCTGGGTTGGTAGTCTTGGGTTCTATAAGAAAGCAAGCTGAGCAAGCCAGGAGAAGCGAGCCAGGAAGTAACATCCCTCCATGGGCTTCTGCATCAGCTCCTGCTTCCTGACCTGCTTGAGTTCCAGTCCTGACTCCTTTTGGTGATGAACAGCAATGTGGATGTGTAAGCTGAATAAATCCTTTCCTCCCCAACTTGCTCCTTGGTCATGATATTTGTGAAGGAATAGAAACCCTGACTAAGACACTATGTTATTTAAGGCCATTGATGGGGTCTAAGCAGACAGTGACACAGATTTAGTTTTGGTGTGCTTTTAGCCACAGCACAAAGAATGGGTTAGAGATGTATAAAGTCGCTTAGTGTTAGAAGACCACTATAATCCTGCAAGAGAAAGGAAACAGTAACAGAATGGGGATTTGGATAAAGAGAGAGAACAGATTGAGCCTAGTTTATGAGGTTGAATAAACAAGATTTGCTGGTGAACTCAGATGGGGAAGGATCGGTAAAGAATGGCCACATTTCTTTTTGGGTGCTGGATATTAGTACCAATCAGACAGGAAACAGGATGATGAGGATAGGAAATGGAGGTGTTTAAACATGATGTAGTTCCAGACTTCCATTGGGGATTCAGTTGGAAGAGTCTTACAGAAAGTAGAACGTATTTATTAGTTTCAGGGAGTGATTCAAGTTAGAGGTGAGACTTGGATCCGTTGAATCTGTTCACTCATTTAATTAGTACTTTCATAGACACACTGTTCTAGACACTGGCAGAGACACCCTTCAACCTATATCCCCATTGTTGATCAAATGATTCGACTTTTGGCGAAGGTTGGTTTTTGTTTCAATATATGGTACGTACCAAGTTACTGAAAACATAATTAGCAAAAGTCAGTAAATACGTAGCAAGTCTAAAAATGATGAGTAACAAAGTTTACATAGCAGTGTATACAAAGCACCGCTCAAACATGTATTTGCTAGTACAGCTGAAGTTGTTTCATCTCCTGCCAGCACGATCTTCAAGTTGACTTTAGAATCATTTTATCATGACCTGAACAGCAGTGAACAGCTTCCTTGTTGAGGGATACCATGAAGTGGTCCATACTCATCTTGACACTCCCTGTCTCCCACATTCTGTTTTGTCTGAGTTGGAACCTGTACTTAAGAGAAATCTGGGTGGTCATCTGCTCTTTCATTGGCACTAATTAATTATGCTTTTAAAGATAAATGAGAAGCCCTACGTTATCTTCTGATTTAGCTTCAAGAGTATACAGTTTTTCTTAACTCCCCTGATTTAGAGGATCATGTACATGATTCTAAAAACAGGCAAGAAAGACTGAAAGAAGAGGGTGACATGAAACCTTTGCCCAGCCTTTCTTATTTTGTGCAACCTCATAAATAGTAAGCAAGGAGGTGTTTCTCTTTAAGAGATGATCACAAAGGGAAATGAAGGAGTCACAAACATGCACCGTCATCTCTTCACCTGCCCCCTCCTCAGGAAGGATAAGACTGAACCCCAAGAATAGCTTATAAAGGTGAGAGAGACTGAGAGACTGAGTTCCTTGACAGAACACTGCACCACTTTAAAAATAGCTTCATTAAACAATCACGCGTGAACCTGATAGGTTCTAACATCTAAAAACTGACAGGGAAGATGAGAAGTGGGAGCTTTCTAATGACAGTGAAGGGGTGCAATGTGCAGGGGTGCAATTAGGAAAATTCAAAGGAGGGAAACTGGAGGTCTCTGAAGATGAGGCAAGTGACTCAGTCTTTCTGCTGAATAAATACCAGGAGGATAAAATGGAATATTTAAAACAGGCTTATGAGACTCTTCAATTAAACCAGAGTCCAATTAGCAAAGGAAGGCAAAGAGTTTAGTGTAGAACTTGTATTTCCTATTGACTTGAGATAAAGAGTAGGAGACTGCCTCCCTGTTTCTGGCCATAGTACTCACTTTCTGATTGTCTTTTTCAGTGTATATTTAGGACATTGAACGGATCATTAGAAATTCAATTGAAAATAATGTTTACTGTTAGTTTAAGTTTTAATTTATTTTTATATTTTTAAAGATTTACTTTATTATTTTTAAATTGTGTGTGTGTGTGTGTGTGTGTGTGTGTGTGTGTGTGTGTGTGTGTGTGGTATGTACACATGAGTGCTGGTACCTCTGGAAGTCAAAGGCGTTGGGGTTACCTGAGGAAGGAATTACAATTAGTTATGAGCTACTTGGTGTGGATGCTGGAGATCAAACTCAGGTCTTCTGCAATGGCAGAACATGTTCTTAGTCGTTAAACCATCTGTCCAGCCCATTATTGTTAGTGATTACAGTGGTAATTAACAGTGATAACATGACTAATTTCACGAGTCTCATTTCAAGGGACTATGGTATGATCTCATTTCCTTTCCCAGGAGGCTAGCATAGCTTCCTTCTTATTCCTTCCTTACCGACGATGAAATAGAGGCTTTTGGGAAGTTGAATAAATTACTCATGATCCCACAGCTGATGTCAAGCTAGAGACTTGCACCTGAGAAGATGAATGCCTACCTAGAGATATTATTGTCCTTAAGTACTTAGTGCAATATACATGTAATACAAGAGATTTATTTTTTAGTTGTATACTTTGTGATAGCATAATATAATTTAATAGGAGTATTCCTATCTATCCTCTAAGATCAACAGTGTGAATAGGCTCCAAAGTCAAATCCACACACCTACTATAGCAGAGGGGTGTGTGCCTTTGAATTTGATAGAAGTTCTGCTTTAAATCGCTTGCCACTTCAGAATCGCTTCAGGGATCAATGGTGGGACAGAGAGATGTTTTAGTCTAATAATATTAACCTGAATATATAAAACGAGCTATCTAGGGACACAATGTACTTTTGCATTAGAGAGTAAGGAAGGAAAAAAAATTAAAAACTGGAGCAGAGAGGTAGAAAGGTGAAGAGGAATGTAGGTTATGGAAATGAGAAGTCAGATTGGGAATAATTTTGATGAATAATTAGTGAGAGCAGGGTTTGGGGTAAGCGGGGCTTCCTCTGCAAATTGCATAAGTGCCTAGAATTTGGAAAGGCATCGTTCATTTCATAACATTTTGCTTTGTTTGTTCATATCACTAATGACAATAGTTCAGATGCTGCTACTGTACCATAGGAGCCCAAGGAACTATTCCATCAGTGAGATGATAACTTACCTTATTCTCTTGGTACATGACCACTGGGTTTTGACATTCAACTAAGGCTTGCTGGAGACCCTTTTTGTCTGTTGTGGGTAATCATTTGACTCTTTTTTTTTTTGTTTAGAACACAGCTGAATTTAACCATGTAGTACCAAGATCCTGTCATAACAGTGTTTTACAAAATGAGGATGGATGGGAATCTTTGGTCTCTAGCAGCTGTTCTTAAATCTATAAGCCAGTTCACTTCAGGTGGGTGGCTGACAAATGATTGTTTGATTGTATTCTAGAATGTGCTTAGGTATGCTTTAAGATAGTACCTGGATGTGCATTGAATGCAGTTCTTTCAAAGTAAGATTATAGATTAAAAATTATATCCCACGTATGAGATATGGAGCAATGTGGAGTTTAACCACTGATGACGTATTTTGAGCAATGAAAGTGCTAAATTAGGTAATCTTTAAGATATGAATAAGGATACCCAAGGGTAGGCTGGGACTACTGAACCACATTCTAACAATGTTCACTAAATTTGCTGTATCACATCGCTCACTTAAGTCCATGTCACTAGATCCTGCCCCTCTGTCACACACATCCAGTGTTTCCAATGTCTGTGGCTACCAGTCTGACTGTTCTTCAAAATTTACTAGACAGAGATCAGAGGATTATGTCTCCTTCCTATCTATCTGCTTCGGCTTTACTAATATGTAAAAATTAAGGGCTGATGTAATTCTTAACTGTCACCACAAAGAGACTTTGTGATATATTCTTGGCTTTGAGTTCTTCCACAGAAAGGATTAAACACACAACAACAACAACAACAACAACAACAAAAAACCTGATGGAATTCTGGGATACTTCAAACAGTTAAATGCTGACTTACACAGCTAACTGGTGAGCCTGGTAAACTTGAAGAATCACAAAGCCAAAGTGAGCTGACTATGTTGATTGCACAGTAGGTACAGTTTGAGTGTGAACAAGCACATCCACAGCCACAGAACTTTTTATCTGAAGCCCAAAGTTTAACTCCGGTAGATATCATTTTCATTGAGCTTAATTAAGCCTTGTGCATGTGGATTGTTTTGGAGAGAAACCTGTAACCTAGCAGCTCCACACAGTTCAAGATTCCCCCCCAACCCCCGGCAAGGCCAAAAGTCATTGCATTTGCTATTGTGATTTATTATATTAAGAATACTCCACCCTATAAACAAGATAATTTAAAACACACTGATCTAAATTCAAACCAGTAGTAATTCATTATAAGTGAGCTTTGCCCAGTTTCTTTTAAAATGATTTGTTTGTTTGTAAACCTCAATGAGACTTTTAAACAGAGCCTCTAGCTTGCTTACTTTCTTGAAATTATTTAGGCAGTTCATCCGTAAGCGTCTGTGTACCTTTTAACCTGTCGTCTTGGATGCTATATTCTTCTTTGTTTACCTGGACCAATGTTTTAATGGTTCATCTACTTTCTAATCCAGAGCTATCATAGTCTGTAATGCTTAGATGCATACGAGAAGTGAAAATTTGGAATAATATTAAATTGGGAAGTGTTGTAAGCACAAAATCCATATTGAATTTTAGAGTTTTCACATCAAAAGAACAAAGAAAACCCTATTGTTAATATTTTAAACAAGAATTATGTGTTTAAATGATGTCAGAACCAGAATGAACACATTTGTCCTTTTATTATTTCAAGAATATTTTTGATTACAATTTGTTTTATTCAGTAATTAAGCTCATCTTTATGTAAAGAAGTGACTCACCTTTCTGTTTTGGAAATGGTTATGTTTTGAGGCGGGGTCTCTCCCTGAACCCAGAGCTCACTGCTTACCTAGACTGGCTGGCTAGGGAGCCCCAGGAATCTCTTGCCTTTATCTCCCTATCCTGGGAAAATGAACACTCACCACCATGAATAGCTTTTTATGTGTGTGCTATGAATCAGAAATTTGTCTTTTTGTTGCAAGCCCTTTGTTGACTGGGCCATCTCTCTAGCCCTCCCTCCAGCTGAAATATTCTAGAAAGAAACATGAATAGAGAAAGATCTATGGGCCTCATTGCAACACTGGACAAAACTACCAGAGTGAAGTGGTATCCACCCAAGCACGCATGAGCTACATCCAGAATTTATTTACCTCTGATACAATTCCGTCTATCCTGTGATGAAGGGGAAAATCAGGAAATCCACCAGAAAGTTGCCCTCTAGAGTCCGATGAGATTACAAAAGTTAAGTCACTCATTTCTAACTACCCGATAACAGAACTGGAAACAGTTATAAGGAAGGGCTAACAGTTTTGAAGGAGATTTTGCCATGACTAATGTGTGTGACTGAAAAGTCCTGCACAATGTTATCGTGATATGAGTAATTATGGGGAGGAAATCTTTCACCATTGGCAGATGTGAAAACACTGGGAGAATCCAGCTGTCCTCTCCTTTTGGGATACACATGGCCTCATTGTTAGTCTTGGTTGCTTTCCTGATGAGCAGCTATTTCAACCAGGGAGAACAATGTGTTCATTTTCTGAAGAATTGTCATCTCCAACATGGAAGTACTCACTGTTTTTCTTCCATTTAGGGGACTTACGCACTTTTCAGTTGTTTTCTAATGCAAAGCATTGTGTCTTTCGATGCTGCCACTACAAGAAATCTATATGTATGCGTAGGACTATGCAAATAGAGGTTGAGACTATTTTATCTTCTTCTAGTCAGACATGGTGCCTGGAACATAATAGGTATCGGAAATGTGATAAAAGAAGAGAAAGATGCAAAGTACATTTGTGCTTCCCCTCTCTGGCTGGAAGCATGACAGTTGAGGATGGAGAAGGGAGAAGATGAGGTGGATGATGGAGAACCTGGGGAAGACTCTCTAGATCTCTGCTATGTTCTGATGTGCACACGAGCTCAGGCCAAACAAATGGTCACTCTCACCAATTATCTCCTTTCCCTCTCAAATGCAGTGCTAATTTAAACGAGTGAATGTTTCAAAGAAAATTTCTCATGATTAAATTTTTTTTTTGGCGGAGTTTCCTAGATACTCAATCAAGATGACTCTTTCTTTGGTACACATGAGGATATGTAGCCAAGCAAAGTATGATTATCGCTTGCTTTGGGAACAGAGTGGGGTATTGCATTTAACATGCTTGTTTGGTTTGGGTCTCATTATCACCTTCTATTGAATATGAAAGTCTCCTAAGTTTTTTTTTTTTCTTTTTCATTTTAAGCAGGAGTTTTCAATTATATAACAAATCTTCATCCTTAAAGATTTGTCTTTAGGAGATATTTGGTTAGACAATGTATAATATACTTTTACCATCTTTGATACCTCCTTCTCCTTCCAAGTGCCTCATCCTCTTCTGCTTCCAGATTTGTATTTCTCTGAATGCTTTGTACCATACTTCTGAGACCACAAAGTTGGTTTTTTTTCAATGAATTTATTTGTCTATTTATTTAATAAATAGCTGCTGCGATTGTAACATGTACTATCAGGTATGTGTTATCCTAAGGATATAGGTAGGTATGAATAATTATAATCTTTGCCATCAAAAGCTTAGAGACTAAATAGACTAGGTAAACAAAGAAAAAGAGTCATAATTTGGGTACACGTGATGCACGCAATGCATGTAAGTGCTTGAGTAATCTTGAATACTGCACCAAAGGAATGTTTTGGTTTTAGAGTATCTTATCTAAGAAAAGACAGACTTCAACCTAAAACCAATAAATTATTTGGTTATGAGTTTTATAATGACATCCTTCCTCTTTCTTTTCTGTTTCTCCCTTTAGAGGGAGTGGCCGAGGGAGAGAAAAAGAGAGACTCAGAGCCAGGGTAGGTTTTTATTTTTCCCCCCACAGAGATTCATCCAGATTTCAGATTAGGCAATACTGAGATGTGGGGAAAGGTTTAGACATACAATAGGCAATTCATACTGGGTGAGAGTGTTACCAACATCTTGGAAAGTTTGTCCCCAGGTTTTCATGTTGATAAGAATGTTTTCCCTTCCATTTGGATCAAGAGCAGAGAAGTACAGATACCAGTATCATGGCTAACAGGTAAAACATGAGTACATTTGATGCTTTCCCATATTCAGTGTACGGTCTAAAGAAGCCTTCTTGTGTGTTTCTAAGTGAAAGAGACCAAGGACTTAAAGAGAAAGAAACCAAGACACTTTAATGCTCTGCGCGGCAAGAACACTTGAGAGGGCACATCTGAACTACAGGCTCCTGAGCCCAATGGCAGATACAATCACAATGCAGGAGGGGAACAGTAGGTCCTCTGCTCATGAGACTATGGTGGTCTGTGGGTTCAACCCTATATCACCCAGTGGATGCAATCAGAAGCACTCAATATGATTTACAAGCATAATGTTGAGCCAGAACGTAGAACAACTGGGAATTCATGGGAATACAATGAAACGTAATCAAAGCTGGGATTTTTCTTCAAGACGTTTGAAAAACTAAATGAATCTAAATTTCAAGGTTTGACGAAGACCAGAAGAACATGCCGATCTTGACTGAGGTTGGGTTGGGGGGTGGGCAGTCTACCAAATGTTTCTTTCCTTAACTTTATTGCATGTCACTGGAAGCTTAAAACATCATAATGTCCAGATAGACTAGAAAGAAATCCATATCACTTTCTCTTTCCACCAATGGAAGAAAAGGGAATCACCTTTCTCAAATATTGGAGTGGAGCAAGACATTTCTCTCAGGAACTCAGAACTGTAAGGCTCGCCTCACTTCCCAGAGCTTGTTTTGAAGTCATGGTGTTTGCCAAACTCGTAAATCTCAGATTTTATCTTAAAGCGGTACAAGTTCTAGGCTGAGGGAAAACCAAATTCCGACTGTTGGAAACAAATCTATCCAAGTCTCAAATGAAGTTCTGAGGTTTACTAGTTCAAAAAAAGGATCAAGGAGAAACGACATCATGAGTAAGACGGAGGTAAAGAGAACGAGCACATTGGACCTGTAAATATGTTTTAGAGGTGCAAGTGTTAGAAAGTCTGGTTTCTGGTTAAAAGTGGAGTCAAAAAATTACATGGGTCAGTGCATACAGGTTTTTAAGTGCATCTACCTCACACCCATCCGGCTGGCTCTTTACGGGAGCACTGCCCTGCTCACACCAGACCTGGTACACATCAAGCACACTGTGCTCGGAAGGGAATCAAAATCAAGCGCTCAGGTCCCCTTGTCTCTTATGTCTCTCCACATATTCACATCCCGATTCAGCTCCTCCATCTTTGGACCTCTCTATTTGAGGAATCAGTAGAGGTTTCCTTTCACCAAGCCCACGGGAATATCCTGCGTGAGGATGGGGGAAAGTTTGACCACGCCTTCTTTACCCCATCATAGGACCCTGTGCTTTATACACACCGGGACCATCATTTCTGTTTCCGTGGTGCTTGCAACTTGAAACATCATTTGAGCCATTTAGTCCAGGCTTTCTTGATGGATGCACCGATTCATGTGAAGCCACGTGCCACTTTGTGGAAGAAACAGAGCAGGGTGGGTAGGGACTTCTCCAGTGTTCCATCTTGCTTGCAGCATCCTCACACAGGCTTATCTCTCATTGTTGGCTGCCTAATTGGCTCCTCTAACCTGACAGTTTCCCTCCAGGTCTGACAGCTCAGCTGAGTTTCAGACATTTTAAAAATGTTTAAGCACAAAAGAATTTTTAAAATAGAAGTGGAGCAAAATTAAATATTTTAAGAGACCCAGGTAAGAAAGAATCGAATAAGAACAGTAAGAAATCGAAGAGATAACAAAGGAAAAATTAAAAAAAAAAAGCCATCAACGTATCACAGCAGAACATTCAATATAAGAGAAGATTTTAAAAATCTCTGGAGAGAAGATATAATCTCTCAATAGTGATGCTAGTTTGGTAGGGGACTTTTCAAGAACCGTAGGGAAGGCAACAGGTAGTCAAAGTAACATCATTTGTAAAAACCAAAAGCCAAACATCCCACAACACATCCAGAAAAATATCTGGTCAATTTATATTTCTAGACAAAAAGGGATTTTAGCAAATAAAAATCAAGTGCTCCCAATAGACCCTCAGCATTCCACAGTTTGTTCTTTAGGAGAGAGAGAGAGAGAGAGAGAGAGAGAGAGAGAGAGAGAGAGAGAGAGAGAGAGAGAGAGAGAGCAAAAGAATAAAAAGCAATAAAGGAGTGAATGTTTGCAATATTCTCTGTGAATGAACAGTGCTGGCCTACAGTGGGAGCACGGTTCTACTCCTCCTTGAGTCTGAGCCGCTTCTACTCCTCTGAGTCTGAGCAAGCCAGTGCACAGGGACTCAAGGCTGAGTTCTCACCAAGGGAAACATGAGCGGAAGTGGAGCTTGTCATCAGGACTCAGACAGCTAGGATAGACTATGACGTCACTCTTTCTCTTTCATCTATGTGCTTAGAAGTGAAGTCACAGTCGGGTAAGTTTACCGATGTGTTACCCGGGTCCTGGATTATTCAGGCATTATGGCATGTGTTTAAAAGATCATCAGACAGAGCTATCTAATCTGTATGGCACTGTGACACGTGTAAGATATTAAAATTAGATTTGGTAGCCTCCCAAGAGTGTGACTATTATCTTTGTTACACCACTAAAATTATTCAGCAGTGTTGATGAGTGAAACATAAAATTAAATTAAAATGAGAAACAAGGCCTTTGTAATATTCAGTCCAAGAATAAAAGTAGTGTCTTTAGACTTTGCAAAGTCAACATGTCAAATTTTTCAACATATGAAGATCCCGCAATTTCCAAAAAAATACAAGAAAAATGAAATGTCAAAGGGTTTAATTTATCCAGAGAGAAAAAGAAAAAAATTTTAATAAATTTTCATATAATTTTTCATATAAAATTTTTTTATGTGGTATAAAATTGGTGGTAGAGACCCATAGAATGTGTTAGTTCTTTTAAGAAATGCTTGTTCCATGTAAATGGTGTCTACATATCTGTTTCAAAGTCTAGCATGTACTGTAAAGAAGGAAGCGCCTCCCCCATACACAGAAAGGACAGATACTACTTAGGAGGAGAAGAATTTAAAGTAAAACAACTGAAAAGAAATTAAAAACAGAGAAGAGAAGAAACACAAAGAGTAATTTTAACGTGAGAAAATATTTTAAAGCAAAAAATCATATTAGAGAGAAGAATGTCACAAAACTGAAAAATATTCAATTTTTTTTTTAGTTTCAGTAGCAGACCTTGAATCTGAAGCCCCATAAACTCATGCAATCTGGACATTTTCTACCACCGAGCATCCGTCTGTCTGTTTGCTTGTTTGTTTGTTTAACACTAGATCTTGCCCCAAGCTGGCTTTGAATGCACTCTGTTGCCTCCACAGGTTTTGAACTTGCAATCCTCCTGCCTCAGACTCTGAAGTAGCTACAATTAAACGCTTATGACACAAGTCCTGAGATTTTTTTAACATTTGAGGCTCAAGCGCTTTTAGCAACATAATCTCTAGGAGAAATAGTCTCTCCCTTTGCATGAGACTTTTCCCATCACAACCAGATAACGAGGAAAGGTAAAGAGGACTCAGGAAACAAAGCAAACAAAGAGAAGACAACGGCAACATTTTCTAGCTTAACAGTCAGCACTGTAGGTGTGCTAGTACAGTGGGGTCCCAGACAAACCATCCACTACACAAGCACCAATGTAGTTCATTTATAAGATGCCGTAAAGGAACATGAAAGATAAACTGAAACAAATATCATAATCAATGTCCTATGTCTAATGGAAATACATTGGATAGCAATGAAAAGGTACATTCTTCTTTTCCATTGTACCTGTGAAATTCATTAAAATTGATGCTGATTGGGTACTAATGGTGGTGTCCATGAATCTCACTGGTATGATACACACGTATTTTCTAGCAAAATCATGATCAAGTTAGACATCATGGGGCTAGAAAGTTGGTTGAGTGGCTAAGAGAATTTGCTGCTCTTCTAGAAGACCTGAGTCCAATGGCCAGCATCCACATGGTGCTTACAACGATCTGTAACTCCAGTTCTAGGGAATTCAACTTCCTTTTGACCTCTGTATGTACTTGTTCTTGTTTTTCCAAATTTCTGAGTGGCATCTCTCAGTCATTATTTGTGCTCCTTCTGATCGTTTAATGTAGGTACTTAGAGCTACTACCTCATAGGACTACTTTCCATACTTCCCACAGGTTTTGTTGTGTTTTCATTTAACTTTAAAAGGTTTTTTATATTATTTTTTCTTAATTTCTTCCTTGACCCAGTCATCACTTGGTAGTGACTTGTTTAATCTCCGAAGGTTTGTGTATTTCCTAGAGGTTTGCTTGTTGCCAATTTAAAGTTTTATTGCAGTGTGGTTAGATAGGGTACAAAGGAGTGATTTTCATCTTCTTCCGTTTGAAAAGATTTGTTTTGTGTCCCTAGGTCTGCTCTCACTCAGAAAAGCTTCTGTGTACTGCTGAATAGATTCTTTGATTTGGTACACTCTTTGGTTTGGGGTAGAATATTCTATAGATAATCGTTAAATCCATTTGATGTCTAATATTAATTAATTTTGATGTTTCTATTTATTTTTTGTCCATATGGTTTGTCTGTTGAAAAAAGTAGAACATTGAAATTAACAAGTGTAATAGATCATTATTAACTTGTGTCTTTAATATATATAATAAGTATATATATATATATGTTAAAGACAGATATCTATATCGATATCGATATGAATATTGATATAGATGATATAGATATAGATATAGATATAGGTATAGGTATAGATATAGATATAGATATAGATATAGATATAGATATAGATATAGATATAGATATAGATATAGATATAGATATATAAGTAGGTGCACCAGAATTTGGTACAAATATGTTTAGGACAGTAATGTCTTTTTGGTTAAATGTTTCTGTGATTATGATGATGTGCCATATCTTCTTATTTTTTGTATTTCAAACGTTTGGTTTTATTATGATTTTTCACATTTTCTATATATTCCTTTTTTTGTGGTTTTTAATTTTTTAATATTTCTTATTACTTGGCCTAGATCTTCTATTATATATTCAAGTCCCGATATTTAATCTTCTGTTTGATTCATTCTACTTGTACGGTTTTCCTTTGGTGTTCTTGTTGGGTTATTGGGTCTTTCAATCCCACCATCATTTCAGCTTGGATCCTCTTTAATGTTTTTTATGTTCTCATTAAATCCTATTCTCAAATCCTGAATTGTCTTCATCATTTTCATCATGTTCTCTTGGGCAGTTTCATCGCTGAGAATTTTATCCTCCTTAAGTAATTCTTTCTCCTTAATTTCATTAATCCGAAGGTGTGTGTGTGTGTGTGTGTGTGTGTGTGTGTGTGTGTGTGTGTGTTTAGATAGTTACTTCTTATTGTTAAACATTTCTACAGGACAGATAGGTTTTGGAAAGAAGATACTGGCTTGACCTTTCTTTCATATTGCTTGTATTTTTGCAACGAGATCTGGAAACGCAGAATGTTTTTTCTTACTACTAAATCTGATATGGGCACAACAGGTTTTGGTAGAAGAGAGGATCCTATGGTGGGTGGGCCAAAAGATGGAACATAGCTCAGGTAGAATGAAATTAGGTAGACAGAAGGAACAGGGCAGGTGTAGATAGAGTACATGCATCTTGATCTAAGTCTTGAATATAGGGGGAGATCTGGCTTGGTGGAAAGGAAGCATGAATGTGGCATATGAGAGATCTATGGATTGAGGGATGGAGATAAAGTCCTGTAAGAAGCCTAGAAATTGGTTACTTCACAGATACAGGTGGCTGCACAAAGCAGAGTCCTGGATATGAGACCCAAGCTAGATCTGATGTTTTTGGAAAAGGGTGTGGATGGGTAGAGCCATGGAGACTATGAGGCTAGACCCTAGAGAAAAATGTGGACGATCTGGCTGGCTGGGCATGTTGGATTCAGTGCAGAAGGGACATGTGGTTGGTGGCAGTTGTATATATTTTCTTTATCTGTTCACCAGGCAATAGATACTTATACAGGTCACATTTCTTGGCTGCCAGGAATATTGTTGTAGTGACCATAGGCATGCAGATGTTTGTGCAACACACTGCTTTTCTTTTCTTGGGCTTTTTACCCACAGATTTATTGCTAGATCACATGGCACATATATTTTGTATTTTCTCAAGAACTGTACTTGAATCTTGAATCCCAGGCTAGTGATATGGTGGAAAATGGCAGCTCCCACTCAGCATCAGGTTTGCAAAAGAAACAACTTATCTTCTACAAAGCCCTGAAGTGCTAAGCTATGAACCTCTGTAGGTTGGTACCTAACTACTTTGTTTGAAATATTTTTTTTATCGGATATTTTATTTACATTTCAGATTTCATCCCCCTTCCCCATTTCCCCTCACTAGAAAACCCCTATCCCATGCCCCCCTTTCCTTTTTGCTTTTATACAATTTTTTAAAATGTTAATCAAAGGCTTTATAAGTTTGGTAATGCTCAGTCAGAAGTGTAACCCAATACTCAGTCTAGATATATCAACTATCTTTGACTGGTGGAGACATGTGAACATCTGCCTCCATGTCCCCTCCCCTCTTTCTCTCTCTCTCTCTCTCTCTCTCATCACCTAGCTTCTCCTGTCCTTCTTATCCTCCTCTCCTTTCTCCTTCTCTTCCTCTCTGTACTCCTCCCACATTAGCTCCTCCTACATATCACCCTTCCTGTTAAAATAAAACTTTTCTCTTAAAATACAATTAGAGCATAATTATGCTGATTTGTACCAGTGAGGTACAAGTTAGTCCTAATAACCAGTCCATTATTTTGTTGACTAACCAGAACTTCTGTCATCTCTCCTAACTAAAACATTTAGTTCTGAACCTGGGTTTTTTCTTGGCTTTAGAATGAATGTCAGTTAAAAACCATCCACTCAAGTCTTTTCTCTCAAAGTAAATAGCCAGGATTGGCTGTGAGACTATAAGTTTTCAACCCCGTCAGAAATTCAGAATGACTGAGCTAACTGAAGTTATGGGAAGCACTAAGCATAGCTTCTAAAACTTAGCCAATTTATAGAGACCACTGAACACCTGGACAGCCCCTATACTACAGAACGTTGGAGCATCTGATCTTTAGCCTTCCGGCCCAGGATCTTCTGACAAACCATAGTGATGCAGAATTATACATGAGTACTTCATCAACAACAGCCTCTCCTCTCCCTTTTCCCCCAACTCATCCCAAGTCCCTCTTCCCAATTTTGCAATTTTCAACTCATGATGGTGGTATTAGAATGTATACCAGACTTCTGAGTCAGCTACTGATCTGCCTCCATGTTGGTTGGTCTAACTTGTGACTCTCTGCTACTTGTGTCTTGTCATTCTAAGATCTAAATTGAATTTCCTGGCATTCTTTGCACTGGGCACAGATTTAGAGGTTATAAGACAAATGCTCCAGAAATATAATCTTATGATAGTGAGTAATAACCCCAACCCTAACCCTAACCCTAACCCTAACCCTAACCCTAACCCTAACCCTAACCCTAACCCTAATAACTCTAACCCTAACCCTAACCCTAACCCTTACTCTAACCCCCTAACACTAACCCTAACCCTAACCCTAACCCTAACCCTAACCCTAACCCTAACCCTTACTCTAACCCCCTAACACTAACCCTAACCCTAACCCTAACCCTAACCCTCTAATCCTAACTCCCTAACCCCCTAACCCTAACCATAATGAGTATAATAAGTGATACTATAGTAATCAGTTTGTTCTTGTTCCTAAGGATGAGGTGAAGACCATTTGAAGTGGTGGAAACTGATTTTTGTCGACAAGCTTCTACTCAGAATTCACTCACTGTCCAACAATGCCTCAGTCAAAGGCAACGATTTGAGATATATTTAAGAAAATGTGATACTACTTTTTAATCTTCATAAAACTTCCATTTTTCTTTTTATAACCAAATGATATGTACTCTCAGCCTCCAGAGAGAAAAACTCTAAATACCTATTGATTCTCGAGGTTAATCTCAGAATCCAAGGTTTCCTGGCATTCTTTGCACTGGGCACAGATTTAGAGGTTATAAAACAAATCTTATAGATGGATGTATAATCGTACGATAGCGAGTAATAACTGTGACAAACTGCCCCATTGCAATGATGATAAGGAAAGTTACTTAAGCCTTTCTTTTTCCCAGTCCATTGTGTGTATGTTTTTTTTTTAACAGTACTGAGCTAATCTGTCTGTAGGAAACCTTGTTTTTGTCTTCCTAGCCACATTGTGAAAGTTTTCACATAATATGCATCTTATGGGGCCTTTATACAGAGACATGGGCTCCAAAGGGTCAGAAGTCTTAATAATCACAGTCTCCTTTAATCCAAGATATTGAAACTTTTGGCATTGTGACTCCAAAAGCATGTTTACCTTAGAAGTGAATTAATTTTTCTCAGAAGAATGAGCCAATAGCTCCATGCTTGCTCTTTGGACAAGTGCCTTTCTCTGAAGGGTTCATTACTGGCAATATGAGCTAACAGGCTTGGAGACGATTATAAGCACCTTTCTGTTAAACTGTTTGGTCTATGTGCTTTGCCATAGATGAACTGAAGACATTCAAAGGTTGTTCTAAAGGACGTGAATGGCAAATACATGTTACTGGGGGGCACACTTTAAGCTGGATGTCTTTGTCAAATCATTGAGCTTCTATTACTTTTAATAAGTTGAAACCATTCTCTTTTCATCTCTGTAATCCTTAAAACTTCATGTCGGTTTTCCCTGCTCACACCAGAGTCCAGCACTTTTCTGAGCTCCTCTGACATTTCAGAGGTCAGAGGATAGCAACGAACAAGTAGCACTGGTAACATTCTGTTAGGAAACTGCTTCTGAAGCCATCCTTTAGGAAGAAGATAAAACATCTCCCTTTCAAGGCACTGCAGGTGTCAGTTTACTAAACATTGTACCACTCTGGGGCACAGGCCTCCACTTTCCCAGCTTCTAGTGATAATATACAACTTGTATCGTCCTCAATGCCAGCAGTCATATTTTCAATAATTTGTTATGCTTAACTGTATCTCAGTCTGAGATACCCATATCTTTGCTACAGTAACAAATAAGGTCAAAAGCTTAGTCAGTATTTTTTGCTTATGTAGCAGAGCCTTGGAGCATCAACAGTTCTGTCAGAGCAGAGATTATCAACCGGTAAGACCATCGGAAAACTAATATGATTCATAACTGTAGCAAAATTACAGTTATGAAGTACAAGCAAAAATGATTTTATGGTGGGGGTCCCCACAACATGAGGAACGGCATTAAAGGGTCACAGCTTTAGGAAGAATGAGAACCATTGTGCCAGAGGCTTTAAGTAGGGTGATCTCTGCTCTGCTGTCTTTCCATCTTGTGACTCAGGCTAAAAATCCAGCTTCCATACTTGCGATTCATGTCTCTTAACGATTCAGCCCTGATTAAAGGGAAGCCATCTGGCGCCTTGTCCCTTTGGCTCACATTCTGTTATCCAAACCCAGTTACATGCTTTAGGATGAAATTATCAGCACAGAATTACAGAAATTTTTATAAAGAAGGGTTATTTGAATAACCACAAATAACAAAACGTAGCTCTCTATCCCTTCCCATCTTAACAACTAGAAGAAAAACAGTACATTACCCTCTAAAAGGAAAGAAAAAAATTAAAAAATAGTAGAAATAACTTTAGTAGAGAGCAAGCATATGAAAAATGTTAACTTGACTAAATCAATTATAAAAGAACCAAGGAAGGTGAGAAATATTTGGTAAGCTGTTAAAATATGTTCAGACTAAAGAAAGAGTTTCTAATCAGAAATGTGGCCAGTATTATAAGAAAATCTTATGAAGAATTTAATTGGAAATATTAGATAATGTAGAAAAATCTGTATCACTAGAAGGGCAGTTCACATTCAGAAAGAACGTGAACAGTTGAATATTACCTTGTTACCTTAAAGACAAAGGATTAGGATAAAAATATAAGATTCAGGAAGTTGAAAGAGGAGAGCCAGACCATCCCATGGGCAAACTTTATAAAAGTTTGAAGAAATAAATGTAATGATTATAAAAAAATATTGTAGAGAATAGAAAGTGTGAAAGCTCTTGCCCTGTAAGTCAATGAGGAAGTTAACTTTGTCATGAAGAAGGAGGAGAAGGAGGAAGAGGAAGAGGAAGAGGAAGAGGAAGAGGAAGAGGAAGAAGAAGAAGAAGAAGAAGAAGAAGAAGAAGAAGAAGAAGAAGAAG
>JANHMN010000021.1:21270397-21327161 GCA_030674055.1 Rhabdomys pumilio
AGAAGAAGAAGAAGAAGAAGAAGAAGAAGAAGAAGAAGAAGAAGAAGGAGAGAAAAAAGGAGGAGGAGGCAGAAGAAAAGGAGAAAAAAAGTAGTAGAAGAAAGCAGTCTAAAAATATCTTATTCCTGAACAGGATGACAAAGATTCTATACACAAAATGACAAGCCATACCATGAACATATGAAAAGACTGATGTAGCATTTACAGTTTAAGCTCACTCTAGTAACACATGTCTTAGAACAATACTCCAGTGGTTTCAAACATAAGAGGGTTAAATGAGAAACGTTTAAATGATCTCAATGGGTGTATTAAAGCTTTGGATAAGGCTCGACATTGGTTGGAGCCCAAGTAATGGTTCAGTGACTGAGTTGTTTTTGTGGAGAACCCAAGTTCAGTTCCCAGCACCCACATCGTGGCTTACAAGCAACTGTCTGTAACTCCAGTTCAAGGGCATCCGATATTCTCCTCTGACTTCTGCAGACATCAGGTAAGCTCATGGCACACAGACATACACACAGGCAAAGCACACATACATGTAAGATGAGAAAAATAATATAAAATTAATTCAGCATTGATTATTGATTTAAAAAGACCTCAAATATCAGCAAAAAGAGAACTCTTTAAGTGCTAAGTAGGACCTACCTAGGTATAGCAATCAGAAAATATTTTATCAAGTATTGTAATTGCTTTCTTTAATAATACAAATAGGACTGACAGCATAGCTGCTAGGCAGTGGTCAGTTTTGTAAGAACAGAGAGGTAAGCAGCGGAAGCAAAACATATAATGACTACAAGGAAAGGAAAAGTGTTAGTTTTAGCATAAAGATCCATAGGTTGCCAAATAAAATATGTTAACACACTTAGCTTTTGAAGCATAGACAACAAGGAAAAATAATAACTAATAACACACCACTTATTCCTTAGGATACTGTAAGCTTCTAGAAACATGCATAATATAATGTATCAGCACACAACTAACATATAACATTTTACTGAAAGGCACAAATAAGACTTCACATCGACATTTTCACTACAATGAATTCAACTCTTCAATATAAACATGGAAATACTGAATCCCAAGAGATAGCAGGTTGAAAGTTGCCAAGTTGTAGTTTTATTCATTGACGGGTTTTTTCCTCCAGTGATGGAATTAAACAAAAGGCTCCTGAATGCTTACAATCATTCTAGCATCTGCCACATCACATCCCTAGCCTGTTAGAAGTCCTTGATGGACAGACACAGAATGACAGAGTATTAGGATGGTGACTCCAAAGCAGACCTGAGGATTGAGATGCAAAGAGGTGATCACTGTAAACCTCTGAGACCTAACAGATGAGGAAGGTTAAGAGATGGTACATGGGTGGTAAGGGGCGTGTTTGTGTGTGTGTGTGTGTGTGTGTGTGTGTGTGTGTGTGTATTACTGTGTATATTTGTGTATATACAGGCATATGTTGTTTATTTACACACACACATGGAGGACAGAACAAGACATTAGGCATCTTGCGCTGTTGTTCTTAGCCTCTTTGAACAAGAGTCTCTTACTCAACCTGAATCTTGTCCTTTCAGCTAGGCCACCTGACCAGTCAGCTACTAGGATCCTCTTGTCTCTGCCTGCCCCAAAGAACTGGAGTTCTATAGAGCATCAACGGTCATGGTTTTTCACGTGGAAGTTGGATAGGAAATACTTTAACCCACTGAATTATCTCCCTGTCCGAAGGATTTATTTTAGTTCTTTTTTTTTTTTTTTTAAATTTCTCTATAAGGTTTTCTTTAAAAAAAACTCTCTAGTACTTCTGTTGTTTAATTCATCAAAGTGCAGAAGAATCCTTGAGTAAACTTTTTCAGTATATTATTACCTTGTTGGTGTTGAAAGAGAGTGTATTTATCCAAAAGATAATCAGTATTAGGTTTAAGTTTGATTTTATGCCTAACTCTACAAAGGCAACCATAAAGAGTGTTTGGTTTTCTAGGTGGCATAGCATTTTAAACTATAGCATGTGTGATAAACGAATGGATAGTTTTTATATATGACTTAAAGTAGTTATTACCGCATTGGGCAATTTTATTTTATTTTTTTTATACTAGGTTGTTCTACCATAATAAATTAAACTACCAAACTAGTAAGATTTTGCAATGAGTTCTAGGCTTGCAAAGAATATAAGCCTATATTGTAGAATGATACAATATAACTCCAGGGGTTTGGGACAGGTACTGTAATGAGAGCCTATTATCTAGCTTTGAATGGGCCTTGGGCTTCCCATTTTAAGTAGAAGCTAGTATTAGTGGGCAAAGAGTTTTGTCTCTGTGGACGGGAAAGCTAAGAATAACTGTTCTTTATGAGTCATGCAAACACATTCCAAAAGGGCTTTCTTCTATTAAACATCTGTAGCAGCCTTTCCTGTCCTTTCCCACTACCTCAGCCCAGGTAGAGCTGGCAGGCAAGGGAGAATGGACAGTGGTTATTTTTATTCCATTGAATTTCAATAAAGGAAGACAAAATAATTCACAACAACAAATAATATTCAGTTCTCGGTCTTCAGAGACAAAGTGTGGCCAAGAGTGACCTTTGGGGACTGGACTATACATAGAAGAGATCTTTTTCCAGCTTGTGGTTGGTGCCAGTTTTTCCACCAGTGGAAAATTTCGGCCCCCTGGCTGGGTCCTCGTTTTGCTCTCTTCAGTGGGCATAACGATTACTGACTTGTAGAACACGTTTCTGCCTTGAATAGTATCAAACCTTACCTGGAAGCTTCCTAATTTTACCTTGTCATGCATTAATCGAATGTAGAAAGCTGACATTTGAATGCGACACAATGATATTGTGTTTAGATATCGAAAAATTAGGAGAAATTAAAATTTTTTTCATTAAAAATTGACCAGTAAAGAAGTATTTCTGTTTTCATGACTCGGAGGAATTGAGAACTGTAGTATGACATTTGGGAAGAGGAAAGCTTTTGGCTGAGGAACTGGTGGAAGGAGTTGGAGTCAGGAGGTTGGCTCTGACTGAGTGGTAGGGATTCACTGTAAAACACAACTGTGCTTTGGTAGTGAAGGGATGTCTGATTTCTCTCTTCCCACAAGCCATTGTCTCCCTCAAAACATTGCTCTCACGTTTACTTGCTGTTCAGCAGACAGACCCGATACAATATTAAGAGGCTGCAAACTGTAGAGGAAAGATATGCCATCCTTACTGTCTGTGCTTAAATCAGGGCAACAATAAAAAGAAAAGAGACAGAATGTATCCGTGACAATTATAAAAGAAAAACCATATTTTGGAAGGGATCAGCTTCTAGCTTTCTTGAATATATTCTTGAGCCAATAGAGATGTTTTCTCTGTGACATTGTAGCTGTGTGATACATTGCCCTCACAGAGTAAAGACTTAACAATATTTATTGCTAAGGACAAATGGCTTTGTAAGAAGAGGAAAATATATATTAGTGTATTTTTTCTAGCTGAGGATCTATGTCTTTGTGGCTTGATCTCAGAGGAAACAAACAAGCCCCTTCTAGTTGGGACATGGTACTTTTCTATATCGGCCTAGCAGATCAGCAAACGTCCATCGTCCAATGCGGGCAAACATGTCAAAACAGCTGCCTAACGAAGCCTCAAATTAAAGTTTTTTTTCTTCACTTGATATCCCAGCACGACAGAGCTAATGGAGGGCAAATTCTACAAAAATAGTTTAAACAGTGCCAGCTTTCACAAGGGGAGGGTCCGTGGCCATGACAGACCCTAAGGACTCGCAGCTGCAGTCGTCAATTTGAAGAGGTAACAACCTTTCTCACCCCTAGGAGCTGGCTCATTATTCTGTAGCGGTCCTGTCTCTAATGAGAGACCTCTCAGATCCTGCGAACGTGCCAAGAGGACAAGTGCCTTCCATGGCAATTTTTCTGGTTGCCATGATTTCACAACTGGTTCCAGCTTCTCCTTGTTTTGCTCATGTGCTGTAAGGCAACAGAAGAAAGCAAGACTATGCCTGCAGCGCTTTTGATGGGATGCGGCTTTTTCCTTTCTCGGAGTTTATTTCTGTTGCCACCTGTATCAAAATAACGGTTTTACACTCGATTTGAATGTCCGCTCCTCACAGAACAATGCACGTTGGTTACTTACCATTCTTTTTTTATTTGAAAGCTTCTGTTATCTCTACCATTCCCAAATGAATACATATTTTCCTGCAATTTTTCGTTCTTTCTACTTCCCCACGCGTCTATTCCCTTTCTGCTTTGCGTTGTACTTACATCCATCTGAGGGTATGGGGCGAATGTTTACATTTACAGGATTATTTAGCTTAAGTTAGTTTAGGCCTAGGTTAGTTAGACCAATCTTATAGGTGACTCTAAATCTCCAGAGCTCTGAAATTTGAAAGTTGGTTGAAAGTGGAATATTCTACTGGTGTGTGTGTGTGTGTGTGTGTGTGTGTGTGTGTGTGTGTGTATGTATGTATGTATGTATGTATCTGTAGCTCCCATAAAAAACTAGGAAAAAAGTTGTCTTTGGAGAAAATAATCAGTGCTGAAAAATTATAAATAAGTCATGAAGATGTGATTTAAAATTAAAAAACAACAACAACAACAAAAACCAAACCCATGTGGTTCTCAATCTCTCAAGGGAGATATTACGATTTTATGAAAAATAAATTGTCAAAATTGTCACCTAGTCTTCTCTGTTAAGTGCTTGGTTCAGCAAGCTGCATTTTGTCTTCTATAAAAGCTGGAAGGCATGATTTTTCAAGTGCAATGCAAACGCCCCTTCCCAAACAGCAGCAGACTTAGTCCAGTTTGAGTGGAAGGCAGATGATGGGTTTATGAAGGAATACTGTTTCCTACGCCAGCCATCACCCTTTCAGAATGGCATCTGCATCAAACCGTACCTAAAAGATGAATGAGATTGTGAGTTCTGGGTACAGAGTGTATTTGCCTATCACTATAAAGGGAGTATTCTACCTATGTGTAGTAGTTACTTATTTAGTATCTACTGAACTCTTCTATGGCCCAAGACAAAATAGCTAAACTGCAGGTTTAACTCAGCAGTAGAACACTGAGCATATGCTGAGCATGCGTGAGGCCCCATGTCCGACAGTCAGCACTACATAAACAAACAAGCAAGCAAATGAATAAATAAGCAAGCCAACCAAAAAATAGAGCTCCCTCGTCAAGGAGTTGTTCTAAGATATGCACAAGTATACCAGATTTAGTTGCAAGTGACAAAATATACAAATCAACTGAAAAGAAATTTATTGACAAATGAATGAAAGGTATACAGGTATTGCTGGCATGCATCAGTCATGGCTGGATGTGGAGGGCAGACACTGAGTCCAAGAGTTTAGCTATTGTTTCTTTCTGCAAGTGGAGTTCATCCCCAGACTGACAAGGCAGCAACATGGTTCAAGGAGCTTTCCCAGTGACGTTTGGTTGTATGCTCCTTTTAATATTGATACTGGGGAAACTGAGGCAGAATGACTTCAAGGTTGAGGCAAGTCTAGCCTACAAAGTAGGGCTTCAAACTGCTTTCTTCCATGTCACAACTTAAGTAACAAAGGACAGCATCTCTCATTAATGACTTTCGAAGTTCCTGGAGTTCCTTCAGACGGTAAAGATGTCATAAATCCTTTAAGTGCACTGAACAAGGAGACAAAAACAATGAGATTATAGAAATTAAAGATGCTAGGTCACATGATCTTGGAAGATGCTAGGTCACATGACTTGGGAAGCCTGAATTTGAATCATGTACTGGGAAAGAAATTTCACGACTGTAACTGGCCATATCCCAGTCATATTTTACTTCCAAAATCAGGGTTAGGGTCCAACACCCAGGAATAGGTGGTTATTTTTCAAAAGAAATTCACTATGTTTATTGGAAGGGAGGGGAATAAACTAAAAATGTTTATCTGTAGTGTTACTCTGTGCAATAAAAAAACCATTTTTGACTATCACCAGTATCATAAGAGACAAAGAAAGGATCATATTAAAAGCACGTTGAAATTATAACAAAGGAAACCATCTCAATAGTTGCTATGCTCTGAACTTGGAGTTTGAAGTAACTTAAACTGTTTCACCCTCTTTTAATCTACGTATGGTTTGATTACAGTGTCTATTTAACAAGCCAGACTTTAAAAAAACCAAAAAACAAAAAACAAGTACACTGTTCAAATCCACACAACTAGAAAGAAACAGAAGCAGAAAAGAATTTCAGCTTTGCATATCATTTGATTTGGAAGACTTTGTCCTCAAATACCATGATACACCCCTGCTTTCAGACAAGGACAACAGCTAGTATTTACTGTGCAAAGTAACCGAGTAGATTAAATTCTACTACTAAATCCATGCAGAGTGTACACAGTTTATCTTCTAAGCAAGGTTTTGTGGAGATAAAGGGATGGACACAAAGCTTGAACCTCCCCTCCGCCTGAAGAGACAGCAGGGCTTGAATAGCAGCCGTGTGTGTTTGTGTGTGTGTGTGTGTGTGTGTGTGTGTGTGTGTGTGTGTGTGTGTAGGGGCTTGCCAGGTTTAGGGAGCTAGCAGTGGTTGGCAGCAGGAGGATACCCAAGTGTTTGGAGACTGAGAAAGGGACAAGATAGCCAGCTTTTGATAAGACAAAAGAAAACAGGGAGTTGTTTATGCAGCAAAGTTTCAGGGCAAGTGGGAGGGGGTGAGATTAAAGCTTTTAGCCTTGAATATGAGGAACACCTTTTCTTGTTTTTTTTCTTTTTATTAATTTATTTATTTAGTCACTTTATGTCTCAATCATCGCAGCATCCCCCTTGTCTCCTCCCAGTTCTACCCTCACATGCCTCTCCCTCTCCCTTACTTTTTAGGGTTGATGCTATGGGTACCAACTGGCTAACCTTTTCTCTAAGATAAATGTGAAGGAAGGATGAGACAACAAAAAAAATAACAGCTTCTTTGTAAATGAGAACACACTTGTGTTGTGTTTAGGCTGCTTAGCTCTTTGCACGGAATAAATGGAGTATAGACCTCCATAATTCATTTTTGATGCTACTTTCCACAAGGTCAGGGGGTTTCTTGATTGTACCACATCACACTGGGATTTTAGTTGGATTCACACAAATTTAAAAAGCATTCATTATAGTCCATTATGGAAGTCTTGCCAAGTTGCCTTGCCTAGTTGTAAACCCGATTACATGCGTTAAAAGTGCTTTCTTTCCCTCTGTCTGATGTTTAAATATTGAATGCCCACAGAAAAACTAGATCCACAGTTGTTTTTTTTTTAATAGACTGAGTCATGATTTGCTATTCACGAGTAAATAACAAAATGTGTTTTTTGAAAAAATAGAGTAATCTAACTAATTAGCCGCAGTTGGTAGTTCGGATCCATTGGCAGCTGGAGGTGACAAACCATTGCTTCATAATTAATTGACTTGGATCATTTTAAAATTAATTAGTTGAGAAGTACAGCTGGGCGATGATTGATGCACAGGAGGCCCTTGGTACTCCCATCAGAAATCAAGGTCAAGCGAGTGTGGCAATTTTACCTTTCACCTGCCTGGTCAGCAGTAATTCAAGTAGCCAATTATTCCTGATAAGCTTGCTAACTGTCTTCTCTGGGTTCTCCTGACTCTGCTAGGAAATCTGCACAATCTGGGTTTTCTAAATATTGATCTGTCCTAATTATAGCCTGATTATTCTGAAATTTAAAAAAAAAAATGAACGTACACCATTATTGAGTGAGCAATACCTCCAGGATCCATAGTTAAGTCATTTATTTAGTACTTTATTTCTTTTCCCCAAGAAGCTCTCTGAGGGTTAGATGTTCAACAGGAGGGCATAGTGTAATGGCGAGGGTGAAGATGGATATGTCTGACATCCAGCCCAACTCCGAACTGCTATGGGACTTTGTACCAATTTCATAACATTTCCCTTTCTATTTCTTGATCAGAAAACAGCAGTTTTCATAGTACCATCTTCACAAAGACCTGCACAGATCCAACTACTTAGGCTACACAGCACTGCAAATGAAAATAGGCTGTTGCAATGTTAACATTCCTTTTCCTCCTCACCACGTGCCAACACCGAGGTGTATTTTGAGTAACTAAATGCTTCTGAAAAATTAGTGTATGTGGACAGCAGCAGCCGTCCCAAAAATGTCATGTGACAGATGAGGACAATTGAATGTGGGAGTATAGGTAACTTGCCTAAAGTGACCTAATTATGCATGGAAGAACCAAAATTTCCCCTCAAAAGCTCTAGATTTGAAAGCAGAGCTTTAGGCCACATTACTGTGACTGCTCAGTTCTTCTTGCTTTGTCTGTACTGAATGAAATGCAGTCCCTGGATGAGGGAGCATGTTTTGTCTGTCTGTGTGTTGAAATGAAAACCTATTCAGCCATAAACAGTCAATATTAACAACAAGCATGGCTTCTTCTGAGATGCCTTTCTTCCTGTGGCATGCACGCATACCTCTTTTATAAAACATAAAAATCTGTTGGTCTAGTAATTGATAAACATTTAGGAGGGCCTCAATAGTCTCCATGGATTCCTCTTCCTCACAGTATTTGAATGGAAGATGGTAGACTTGAACCTTATAAAGAAAAAAATAATAATTAATTTGATGCCAGTTATTCAAAATAATGTTGGGAGACGATGCACGGAGCTAATCAATACGCCGCTTCATCTCAGCTGGTTGCAGATGAGACTGGAATCCTCAGAGGTAGCCAGACGTGCGGTGGTAATCACAAATGGTGCATTAGGTGGGATAAACAGCAAATACAGAGGGTTTTTTGTGAGATCCACCTTGCTGCATTTAAGGGGTGAAAAAGAAATAGACATGACCAAAAGTAACAACAGTTATATTACTTACAGCTAAGCACTGTGATTTATGTAATGTACCTCTGTAAAGCTTGATTTTTTTTTAGGTTTTGAGTAGGTCCTATGTATCTTTGATCCCCCATGTTTAATACATTTCCAATACTATTTTGGGTTTTAAATGCATGCATAAGTTGTTGGAATATTGAACTGTTTTCCAAGGTCTCTTATTTTTCTTCCCTCTTTCCTTTTCCATCTTTTTTTTTAACTCTTCTGCAGTGATTCTGATTCTCGTTTTCCTCACTAGTTCTCTTTCCACATTTGCTCTCGTTTTTATTTCTCTTTTTCTTTGATTTCTTGCTGCCCTGGGAACCTGCATTCTGAGCTGCAGGATTCTAGAAGGTCATAGGACTTAGGCAGAGGGTGAAGCCTCTACCTCAGATATCTCTTCCTTTATTTTTCTACCTTCTTTCACAGATCCTGAACAATTCCTTCAGAGTTTGGAGGTCAGATACCTCAACTGAAAACGTAGCTCGGTGCTGAGATCTCCTTTGGAGAATGAACAGTAGCTAGTTCTCTTTTAAGTGGTTATTCTGAGTCCTGGCTTTCCAAGAGGAGGGGACGATGAATCACTTTCATGTCTGAGGCTCACCCAGGGAGAAATTTTATTGCTTGATTACTCTTAAAGAATGAAGTTAAAGAATTTTTTAGGGGGAAAAAAAAAGCAAAAAGGAATGACCAGTTTTAATAGTTTAACAATAAAGGATTTCTACACTTTTGGCTTTTTTTTTTTTCACCTGATAGCGAAAAGAAGCCATACCTGGGCCTTTGTCTTGCAAGGCAGCTTTGATCAGCTCCCCAGGACTATACAGTGCTATTCAGGAGGAAGGATGACAGAGGCTGAGCTCAAACCCCCCTGGGTGCCTTAAAGGCCATCCCTTTCAGTAGCTACTTGACTGAACAGACAAATTCACAAACTGTGGTTATATAGAATTTAATCAGCTCCCCTCCCGTTCATTCTTCTTGTCTTTCAGAAAGTAGGTTTCACCTCCAAAGAGCTTCGAATCAATTCTGAAAATATAAGATCAGCTCTTTCCTGTCTGCAATTGTTCTTGAGATGCCAGGCAGTGACCTAATTCCCTGTCTCTTCTTCCAGACACTGCAGGGATTTCAGCAAAGCCACCTTCATCCCTCAACTGCAAACATAACCCAGTGAAATGACCTTTTGCTGCAAAAGAAAACCTGGGGCTCCCTCTGAAGCTGTTATTTTATTTTTTTCCATTTGCTTTAGACACTAGTTATAGAATGCTTATAATACTGGTAATTATTTCAAAAGGGTGTAAGAAATACTCATACCTTATCAGTGTGGTGGTAGGGTATCTTGTGCTTGGCTCAGGAGGAGGAATATTCCCGAAGTCAATTGCTTCTAATACCACTTTGAGATGTGCCATCTTTGAAGAGGTGAAGAATATGTCTTTTGCACTTTCTCATACTAAGTGAGAAAGATGGTCGCACGTTAAAGAGCTGGGAGGAGAATTCAAAACAGGTGGAACCAGGGACACACAGAACATAGTGGCCACTCAATAGAAACACTCAATGAACAGTGGCAAATACGTTGGCCAGTTGAGTAGAGGGTAGAAAGAGAAGAGACTGAGTATCACATATTTCTGGTTTCAGCCATATTGGGACAGATTGGATATTTTTCGCCTGGGTTATTCTCCAGTGAGGCGGCACAGATTGATACTCAGGTACTCCTAGGATACATTGTATCTCTAACTGAAGTGTGGAGCTTTCTTATTGGATAATGATACTACCAGGGAGTATAGTAATTTAGAGTGTTAAGATTATCCAGATGGACATTAACAATAAAGTAACCATCTGAATTCTATCAAATAAAAGTACCTGGTGATGCTTTCTGGGAAACTGATTTTGGGCGTAGGTGGGTGATAAGCCTGAAAATTATTTTCACCTCTTTACAAAAAGACAGAGTTACTGAACAGAACAGGTAAATTTCATTTCTTTTTTTTCTTCAGAGATTCTGGTACAGCATCTAATACAGCACTCTTACTGGTGCTGATGGTACTAGACACAGATGATGGGCAACTCCTCATGTCGGAGAAGAACATGGCATCGCAGCCAGACAATGAGATAATTACTGTGATGGGCTTGAAAGTGAGGACTCTGGAGAGAGAATGTCTGCATTGAATGTGGAGTTCCTGGTTACTAGCTATTGGACAATTCATTTCAAGCTCCGTGCATTTTAATTTTCTCAACTTTTAGATGTGGACTGAGCATCCTTTCAAGACCGAACAGTTAGTGTTCAGTAAGAAAACACACTTAGGTACCAGCTCATCGTATGAGCTCAAGTGCTCAGTGAATGGTTATTTTTGTTATTGCCAAAGGTTAATTTCATTTTATATAGTCTTTTTTTTTTTTTTGGAGGGGGAGGGGGGCATAGCCATTTCTTCCTGATCCAGGCTTTGCACGACAGCTTTACCTAGACTAAACAAAACACTTTTAGTTTCTAAGCTATCTGTTTTAGATGCTAAGTTGAAAGGCACTCTTGAGGTTTTACAAAGGAATTTTATTTTTAGAAGCACAAGTGGACTAACGTGAAAACGGAATGACTTAATCCAATAGACCTTACTACTCATGATATCCCCAGGTGGTACAAAAGCCGGGCCAGAAGATCTCATGTTAGATGTTAGCGCCGCCTGCTAGTTAGCGCACATAAGCAAGTATCAAGCTTCAAGACCATTTCAGCCTCTGCCACCGACTGGCAAGTTACCTTACCTCAACCTCTTTTCTCCCAGCTTCCAAATTAGGATAATAGGGTATTTCTACCCACATAGGGGTGATGGGTAGCTTAGCTAATTGATGTTTGCAATACGCTAGGAGATAAAAGGCGCCATGGAGATGTAACTTGCCTTAATAGGAGAACAAAGTGGAATTTTAAGAATCATGGGAGATGTAAGAGAACTAATAGACACATTGGGCAACAGAACCTGGAAGACAAGGAGGCTGTAGCACTGAATCATGATATTTATTCTGGGTTTTGAAAAGCCTATTCAAAGAACGTATCTCTTTATATTTAACAGCTAATTTCTCTGTGTCATAACACCTTCCGTCTTTTTTTTCAAATACACTGGTGTTTTTAAAGATGGTAGGTGAGTATTGTTAACCAACATTCCGGCGTCCTACTTTTTTTGCTGAACAGTGACCTCCATAACTTTGAGGCATTCACTCTAGGTCCAAGACCACAGATTATCTAGAAAAAACAAGTAGCTAGATACCCTTCTTTGTAAAGAGATGATTTTAAATTTTTACTTTTCTCCATCTTCACAGTCAGTGCAGTTTCAGTCAACAACCCACCTGGTTCACCTGTCAGTGTTCGCCGTAATAAAAGCTAACTTGATCAAAGCGACTGTTTTCCTGTTTCCCATTTTGTCATTAGATCTCATACCTGTGTCCGAGCCATCTGGTTTGACAGTCATAATAGTTGAAATATTTTTCCCTTGCAGTCCCCAGAAATGTCCCTTGGGGCAAATAAGCCTTTGGCACACCGAGTTAATATCGGTAGACAAGGACGTTTCCTGCTTGTTCTTTCTGAAGTCGCATATAGAGGAGTGAGAGCAAAGGGTAGGGACACCTGCTGTTTACTTGACAGATTTATGGAGGCTTTTCAATGGGACATACAGTTTTCAAGGCCCCAAAGAATTTTATCTCATTTCTGTTTCACAGCAAATAATGAAATACCATGTTGCTATTCACCTGCATGTGTCAGTAACCTTGAGGGGTTTAAAATTTTGCAGAAATTAAAAACAAAAAAAAAAGAAAGAAAAAAGAAATTGCCATACACACAAAATGCCTTTTCCTCCTCCTCCTCCTCCTCTTCCTTCTTGTTCTCTTCCTCCTCCTCCTCCTCTTCCTCTTCTTCTTCTTCCTCCTCCTCCTCTTCCTCTTCCTCCTCTTCTTCCTCTTCTTCCTCTTCTTCCCTCTCTTCCTCCTCCTCCTCTTCCTCCTTGTTCTCCTCCTCCTCTTCTTCTTTTTCCACCTCCTCTTCCTCCTTCTTGGAGTTTTTTTTTTTTTTTTTCTGACTATAGATAATTTATGAGAGCTCAGAAGGATCATGAATTGTGGTCTGAGAAGACAAGAAACAAACAAACAAACAAACACCAGACATTACATCCTTTAACAAAGTAGCTGTGATTGCCTTGGTACATAAATGCAGTACGATAGAGTCATAAATTAGCACTCGATGGCATCTTGTGGTGGCCACCAGAGTTGTAATTTGCATGTTAGGCATTGACTTCATCAGTACTCGTGAATCTCTTAGCATTGCGCAGATCACACTAAACTCAGAGATCAACCAAGCAGCAAGCTTTTGAGCATCTTGCTTCTTTGCGTTTTTGTCCTGAGAACATTGGGATTTGTGAGAACTTCACACCTATTTACTTTTTCACCAAAATCATTTGAGGCAAATTACAGGGAATGAACTAGAGAGACCCGGAAGGGCGAAGAGAGGGGAGTTTTGGGTTGTTTTATTTCCCTTGAATAGTGCACGGTATCTTAAGTTTGTTTTTGAATTCTGCTCCAGCAAATGAGCCTGCCAAATTCATACATGAGATCTCAAGTTTGCCACAAGGACTCCAGTCATTTCCAGTTTTTTAAAACAATAAGCTATAAATAACCCCCACAATGACAGGATTGTATTAGTTTTCTCCTGACATCCTCTGGCTGGGGGCTTTGCTCCTAATCCTTAGGTGGAAAGCAGAGGTTCTGTCTGAGCTGCAGGGCCATCCATGGCCTTTTCCAAGATTAGCTGAAAAGGCAGCTTGCAGGAAGTAGGCGTCCTAGCCAGGCACTCCTTGTGGGGTTTCTGAATTATTTATTGTGTAAGAAGGCTCCTGGCTTTAAGCACTGGGAATGTAGTTTCCCAGGACACAAGGCTTAAAAATAGATGCCTGTCCTTTTCCTTTTGCAGTATTTATGTACAACCAACTTATCCTTCCTCCTTTTCCTAACTGCCCATATTCTTTCTTCTTCCAGTGGCAAGGGACGCTATTGCTTAGTTTCTGCTTATTAGGGGTTGCTCTTAAGATGGCTCACTTCCCCAGGGGAAGGCTTTTACAATGGGCAGTGCAGAATGATATTCACAAATTCATCGTGATTCATTTGAGTAGTATTTCAAATGGTAATCCCTCTCCCCGCCCCGGCAGCCGAAATTATTGCATTTAAGCAGAGACACATAACTGGAAGATTGTTTTTGAATAGGCGGCATGGCTCATGGTGTTTTCATGTTCCCAAAGAGTGCCTTAATGATACATTAATTACTGCTTTCATCTAGACCCATGGGTCCATCTTTAATTGCTATACCCTTCATCCAGCCAAGTTAAGGATTCCTGGGGTGAAGACTATATGGTAAAAACCCTAACTGCCTTCATTTTTTTGCTTCTGCTCAACCTGTACATTGTCTGGCTGTTGGCTTCTAGGACTTAGCATAAATCTTGAAAGAAAAACCACTATACAACAAAAACAATGGGAATTGTTTTTGCAGATTATATGCATAGCAAACACTTGATCTTTGAGAAGCATTAAGGGGGAAAAAACCCTGTGAAGATGTGGTTTCTCCCCAATTGTTTTTAGAAAGGAAAAATTCATTTGTAATCTGTTCATCAATCTTTGCCTAACTTCAATCTTGTCTGTTCAGGTAAATATTCTAACATGTATATGAAGCATCCACCACACAGCATGCTGTGCACGGTGGCACGTGCTAGCAAGAGAAAGATGTGGTGAGAATCCCAAGGTCTTAAGATAGCTGGCCATGAGTATATATCATTTAAGAATGCCATGTGTATTTCTAGAGGTGCCCCTTAAATTGCTGGGCTCATCATCTGGTCTTGTCTGTGAATGGAAACTAGACAAGCAAAAATTTGCTTTTGTCACATGAGCTATTTGCTCCACTCTCAGATATTACTGCTTAAGAGTAAAAGCTGAGTTAAATTTCTCATTATTCCATTGGAAGTTTTCTTTGGGTATGGATATCTGAATGACAAAGCTAGTTAAAGCAAACTGATTTTTCCTGACACAGTTTCCTGATTTCAATTATAACGTAGGTTCAACATTAACTGAGAGCTGTGATTCTCATCCATCCCAAGGCTGCTACCCTTTAATACAGTTCTTCATGTTGTGACCCTCCAACCATAAAACTATCTGTGGTATGTCTTCATAACTGTAATTTTGCTACTGTTATGACTCCTAATGTAAATATCTGTGTTTCCCAATGGTCTTAGGCTCCTGGAGTGAAAGGGTCATTTCACGCCCACAGACTGAGATGCAGACTAAGAGGTTGTGCTGTCTTCTGGGTCCCACTAGGATTTTACCGAGAATACTCTCTTGGTACTCAAAGGTCAACAACATTCTGAATCAGATGATAAGTTATGTAGATGGCATGGTCTCTGCCATTTTAGTTTTAAACAGCCAGCTGCAGATACCATGTCATAAGCGTGCATGACTTGTATCTAGCCAAACTTTATAAAAATCAGAAAAGAGATGTATTTGGAGGCTGGGCTATAGTTTGCTCACGCTACAGCAGCAGATGGATGTATCCGATATTGCCTGCGGCTAAGCGCGTTTAACAGTTTTAACTGTCAGAACTTCAGAAGTTAAGCAGAGCTCCAACTAATTTTCAGACTCTTTGTACTGCACACCCGATTTACATAAAATCATGTACAAAGAATGATGGTGGGAAGAACTGAACCTGGCTCAGGCTCTAAGAAGCTTTCAGGGCACACACATCCGTGCGAATATGCAAGAAGCAGACAGCTTCTCAAAATGACTTGTTTTGGGTAGGAAGCAGTGAAGGCAGATTAAGCTATGCACGTGCTGAATAAGGCCTTTTCCTCTCTCAACACACTTGCTTTGGTTGGTGATGAGCCTTGTAAATGACTTATTTACTCTAGCTAGCTTGTATAAAAGACACAAAGTCTTGGTATTTTATTTACAAGCTGTAAATAAACCTACCTGCCTAGGTTGGGCAGGTTCTGAGCTATTCTAACCTACATCCTAGCCACGTGTCCCTTATAACTGGCTGTTTGACTCTTTCCTAGGTTATTTCTGTTTCATTAACTTGCCCTCAGGGCCTACTTCCCCTGGCCACATGCTTATGGTCCATCTTCTCTCATGCTGGCTTCCTCCTCTTTCCATCTCTTTTCTTCTTTTCTCCCTGGTCTTTCTGGAGACCCGTCACTTGATCCTCAAGTCCCGCCTTTCTCTCTCTCTACTGCCCAATCCCAGGCTCCAGCTTTTTATTAACCAATTAACTTTAAATTGGGGAGCAAGGTTTACATAGCATCACGTGATGTGCTTGAGGATCTGCTAATCGGACACACAACTGGGGGCGGGGCAGTATTTTGCATTCGAATACATTAGTAGTACTAGACCAGTCCTCAACAGAGCCTTAGATGAGATCAGAGTCTATAAGGAGAAGATGATTTCTGATTCATGCAAGTTCTCATGCCATTGAGTCTATGCTCCAGCCTCCCGCTCAAAGTAATTGACAAAAGAAGTTGGTGCTGGTTTTGTTTTGTTTTGTTTTGTTTTGTTTTTTTGTTTTTTTGTTTTTTTCCGCCGTGCCCGTTACCATCCCAAGGCTCACACTAATAAAACAATTGCCTATCTTTCCTTTTGCCTTCACTTCATAAACACTGTACAATCACAGGTGGCATCTGGCAACTTTAAAATTAATTTTGTTGTCATTTCGTAAAATAATCTCATCGTTTCATCTGTCTTCCCTGCTTCCCGTAATATTCACGGAGAGGAAAAACAAAGATCCTTTGAGGAGAAAGCTGCAGGAGTCATTGCGAAAGTCATTTTGTGGTATTTTGACCCGAATTCAAATAATAAATGTCATACAACTGTCGGATCCAACAGTTATTTTTAAATTTCATTCTTGTTATCACTCCAGTGCTTGTTTTGATGGTGCTTTTTGTCATGCTCTTCTTGGGAAATTCTTCTGGGTGTTTGAACTTAGAATTTTCTTCTGAAATGGAACAGACCCAATAAAATACCCTTACTTTCCAGGCTCTTGGCCATCTCTTTTAGCCCTTGCTTGTATGTAGGGCTTCAATACTTGATTTTTATTGATGAAAGGGAAAGTATACTTGAAGTATTGTTGCTAACTAACTGGAGACACAAATACTCTCCTCAAAGAATTCACAGCCCAAAAGAGACAGGAAAAAAAAGGGGGTGGGTGGGTGGGATGGGAGAAAAGAGAGACAATACAAGAGATGGGAAGGAAGAAGAAGAAAGGTAATAAGAAACAATAATGTTACTGTTCAGAGATCAGCCGTTTTCAACCTGTGGGTTGTGACCCCTTTTGGGGTTGTCTAATGGGCCTTTCATAGGTGTCACATATCAGATATCCTGCATATCAGATACTTACATGACTTACATCCTAAATCATAACAGTAGCAAAATTACAGTTATGAAATAGCAATGAAGTAATTTTATGGTTGGGGGGTCACCACAACATGAGGGACTATATTAAAGGGTCACAGCATTAGGGAGGCTGAGATGTTAACAGAAGTCAGTATCTCTCGTGTTTGGGGTGTGGTGGGTGACTCTTCCCCAAAGTGGGATAGCTGTTTAACATGTGGAGGCCTCAGTACAAGCTATCGGGATGGAGGTAGATTTGACCTCTGACCCTTCAGGACTATGTGTTCCTCTTCTCTGCAATTACACATGTGGTTACTCATACTGACTCCTTATTGTACATTGTTCTGTTGTCATTCCTCCCTGGAGCAGAATTTCTGGAAAGTGCCATTATTGTCCATGGTGTTTTGGGCATATGGACAATGTAAGGCCTTGGTAGTAAGTACTGAGGCCTGGGAGACAAAGGCCCTGAAGCTTAGGTCACGGTGGGTACTTTGCCTTTTGCTCAAGCTTAACTAGAGAAGTATGTCATGTTTTATCTTTATGCCTGAACTTGAGCCCACTTCTCCACTGTCTCTTTAGACATTCTCGCTAACTGTGCCACCACCACAAGGCTAAGGATGGTTAAAATAGACTTATTCCTATGTCGAGATGACTTCTGTGTGATAATGATATCTAATTTCACCATTGTATTCCAAGACTCCTAAATGCAGCTATTGATTGTATAAAACCATAGAAGGCAAAGATTATTTATATGAAGGATAAAACTTTTAGACGGTTTTAGCATGTAGCATGGCAATTAGTCCTTGCATTTGAACAAACTTTATACATTAGTGTCATTCAATAGGTGTAAAAGGTAGGCTATAAATATCAGCCTTATCTCTGATTTTACATATGAAAGAAAGACATTGTTAGGGGGCTAGATAGAGGTCCTGAGTTCAGTTCCCAGCAACTACATGGTGACTCACAACCACCCATAATGGGGATCCAATGCATTTTCTGGTGTATCTGAAGACAGCTACAATGTACTCATATACATAAAATAAATAAATAAATCTTTAAAAAAAGAAAGAAATTGTTAAAAAGAAAAATGTGAAATTAATTTTAAAATCAAATTTTATTTAATTTAATAGTCTTAAAATCGTGATTTAAAATAGTCATTCAAAATATACTTTAAGTTTTTGAAACTGAATATTTTAGACATTATAGTATAGTATGCTTCTGTGTGTGTATGTGTCAATATCTGTGTGTGTGTGTGTGTGTGTGTGTGTGTGTGTGTGCATCTTCATACGGTGGGTGGTTTATACACCTGTGCATAAACATGTGGAGGCCAGAAAAGGATGTTAGATGTACCTCTCTACAGCTTCTCTGTCTTTTGTTCCTTGAGACTGAGTTTCTCAATGAGCGTGGACCATTCAGGGTTTTATTTTATTATTTATTTATTTATTTATTTATTTATTTATTTATTTATTTTGGCAAGTAAGTCTCAATGAACCTCCTATCCTCCCTTGCCCCTGATGCCAGAGTTACAGATATTTAAGGCTGTGATCAGCTTTATACTTGGTTGCTGTGTATCTGAACTCAGACCCACATGCTTGCATATAACTCTTAATCACTTTAGCTCCTCATATACCAAGTTGTTTAGTCGAGATTAGCGATATTTCCACTGCTCCACGTATCACGTAACTAGTATGTTGGACAATGATTTTGTGTAAGGGATAAAAATAACATTGTGTCCTCATGTCTCCATTCATTTCTGGTTCTCTCTTCCCAGTTTGGCGTCTTTAGGACTCAAACCCAGGTGACTGGCAGGCACACGGAGGTTGGAGGGAGTGTTTGTAGCAAAGCTAAAGAGGAAAGCTTATCAGGAAAAAAATCAGTGCTGCAACTCTAGCCCTTCGTCTACATACACGTCCTGTAGACATGTTGTGTTTCCAAAACGACCATAATAATGCAGCTGACATCAAGATCGGGACAATATAGTTAGTACGGAGCCTAATAACTCAGGAGGAACTGGAAGCCATGGCAAAGTATCTGGCCACTCAAACTCATTCTGCTAGAAGGGTTCTTCGGAGGTGGGCTGAAGTAATGCACAAAGCTGAATATCCCTTGCTTACTTGCGTTTACCTCTTTGCCCATACAGTGGTGCATGGGTGTTAGTGATGATGTCCATTGGCAACCTGCTTGTCCTTGTTAAGTATTCCTGGTCACCTAAACAAGAAACCAGGATGCTCTTGGTACCTTCTTCTCCTTTCTAATTGACCATCATATGCTGAAATATCTGTATTCACAGAAGTGTTTCCATTCTAACTCTCTCATTCTATTTCTGTCTATTTTTCTCTTTTTATCTCTATTTTCATCTCTATTGTCTTTCTTTCATCTCTTCTAAGTTTCTTTCTCACTGTCTCTCTATGTCCATCTTTTTTTATCTCTATCAGTATTTCTCTAACTCTATCAGTATCTCTCTTTATGTCTATCATATTTATGTCTCTATGTCTGTCTGTCTGTCTGTCTGTCTGTCTGTCTCTATCTATCTATCTATCTATCTATCTATCTATCTATCTATCTATCACCTATCATCTATCTCTCCATTTCTACGTTTATTTCTACAAGTCTTGCTATGTAGACCAAGCTGGGTTTGACACACCCAATTTCTGTTTTATTGTTAATACAGTCTACTTCATAATCTGACCGTATAATGAACTTCCCAATGATCTGCTCATTCTGAGATTCTTTATGTTTTCTGCCCAGTTTCACCATCACCTTTCCAATATAGCAACTCCTTTACATTCCTCTTCACCTCCGACCTCTCTCACTTTACAAATAATGGCATTATATTATTTCTGCTTTTTACTATATACTCCACCAATTTAAAATTTTCAAACCCTTTAATCTCCTTTCTAGGCTTTGTCCTGTTTAAATCCCATTTGTTATGTTAGCATCTCACTCTCATACTCAAACCTGACAACACATAATCCCTTCAAGAGACATTCATCCAATCCTTGCATAAATGGCATAGCACATGCAAGACATTCTGTAAAGTTGCTAACTTCCAATGTGCTGTGGGAAGTGACTGTTTTGGTGGTGATACTGGACATACAGACAAGTGGAGACTAGGGTACCAACAGTGCTGGAAATCAGGCTAACATGGAGTCTTCATGATTACAACAAGTAGAGCAACAGACATTTTTTGAATAAGGGTGAGATGGTAGATGCAGCAGAGTATGTAGAGCTCATTAAAATCAGCAGGGAGGCTGAAGCCAGGGCTCAGACCTAAGTTCAGTTTCTACTATCTGTCATTCTCTCCTGGCCTCTGCGAGCCCTGTATCTACATGCACCTCCACAACTCACTCTCTCTCTTTTTCTCTCTCAAAAAAAACCTTTAAAGTCAGATGGTCTTGGAGCACTTTTGAGGCTGTTAAACAATAGCTCGTGGAAAGAATTAAGTCTAAATAGATTTGATTTTTCATCTGGTTCACAGTCTAATTTTAGTGAGTGTATTTATTAAGATGTGTCATTAATGTTTGAAAAGACAACTTTTCATAAAATGTGAGTGTGTTATTCTCTCTACTGCTCTTTGTATGTTTGTGTAGTGCATGTGCTTGTTCATTTAGTCATGTGTATATGCGCGTTGGTGGGTGGGCACATTTGTGTGGAGGCCAGAAGTTAACATTGAATATTTTTCTCTATTACTGTCCACCTTATCATTTTTTTGGGTGAGTGATATCTTTCACAGATTTACCAACTGGCCTAGACCGGCTGGCTAATGAGCTTCAGGAATCTGCCTGTCTCTGTCTCCTCTTGAATAATAATAATAATAAAAAAGAACATGTACAAATGGATAAGAAAAATTATCAGTTGTGTGTACTTGGAAAGCAGTTTGGCAATGTACACTAAGGTGAACACACACATTTGATGCTGAAATTATACTTCCCAGGATTTATTATATAAACTTGAAGGCACTGGGGTGTTAGAGACATGGCTCAGTGGTTAAGAGCACTGGCTGCTCTTCCAGAGGACCTGGGTTCATTTCCCGGCACCCACTTAGCAGCACATAAACTGTGACTCTAGATCCAGGGGGTCTGACATCCTTTCAAAGATACACATGCAGACAAAACACCAATGCATATGAAATTTTTTAAAAAAATGAAGATACCAGTACACAATGGTGGTGATATGTGTACAGAGATGTTTTCTGCAGTCATATGAGGAGTAGTAAATACATGGAGACAAGTAGGATGTCCACCAGACAATAGGGCATAAAAGTTCCTCATTCTATGCTTCGACTTTACACTGTGAACTGTTATGTGGTATTAACATACGAGGTGCCATTGGAGACAGAGACATTTCAGACAGGTAGAATTCAGAAAACTATACTAAACTCGATGTATGTACCTGTAAATCTGTGAAAGTGTTGAAGGACGTAAGAGTAGTTTGGAAAGAAGTCTGCCATTTTGTGGCAACAGAAGTAGTGGAGGTAGGTAAACTGGAAAAGGGTTATTTAAATTACTTAAGGACATTTATACACGTTTATTTATTCTAGGTATATAGTCCTTTGCAATGATTAAAACCCAAGAGAATTCTGAGAAAATATTTTAGTTCATATCAGAAAATATTAACTTACCTTATGCCTTAGGGTTTTATGGCTATGAGCAGACACTATGATCAAAGCAACTCTTAAAATGAACATTTAATTGGGGCTGGCTTATAGATTCAGAGGTTTAGTCAATTATCATTAAGGTAGGAACATGGCAGCACCCAGGCAGGCATGGGGCAGGAGGAGCTGAGAGTTCTACATCTTCCTCTGAAGGCTGCTAGCAGAATACTGGCCTCTGGGCAGCTAGGGTGAGAGTCTAATAGCCCAAACCCACAGTGACACACCTATTCCAACAAGGCCATACCTTCTAATAGTGCCACTCCCTGGGCCCATCATATACAAACCATAATATCTTTTTAAATAGCAATACCATTGAAGGTTCTATATAAGTCTCTTAGGAATTTTTCATTTTGTATCTTTCATTTCCAGATTAGAAAAAGCCTTAGAAAGCTGCCTAGAAACTCTTCAGATGAGGCAAGATATACAGAGAGGGTAAGGGACAAAGTCTACTGCCCTCTGCTCCCATTCTCCTAGTACCCATGGCTGCCTTCCATCTACCTCACAAATCGTGCAGGGGTCTGAGTGCTTCACACCATTGAGATGGCAGGATTTGTTACTGATCAACCCAAACTGAAGATTAAATGGTGCACATTTACCCTTGGTGCGATTTTAGAAGCAGATTGTGTTTGGGTATGTATCACATATCGATCTCATTATGATTGGAGCACATTAACAAGCTTATCTGAGCTTTGGCCTATTGTAAAAATAGCCGGTAGGGTTCAGTGAGATGCCCTGGTGAATAAAAGCACTTGTGACAAAAGACTGATTAATCCCTGAAAGTTGTCCTCTCATAGTCACGCATACAGTGTATACACATCATATATGAAATTGTTGAAGGGTTAATTTAAATAAACTCGTAAAAACAAAGCAAAAAGTAGGCATTATTTTCTTGATAGAGACCTTATGCAGAACAAATGAAATCTGACCCCAGTTTTAAGGAGGTTCCATGGTCTCTCAACACCTGTATTTACATTTCTGCTCATATTGATTTAAGATACTCATTATTATTATACTGCTCCTATTTCTGCTTCATTCTTCATTTATTGAATTTGGATAAGCAGCTGAGCAGAAGATACAGTTGAATTTGGAGACTCCCTGATTTTTCTTTTTGAGACAGGGTTCCTTTGTGTATTTCTGGCTGTCCTAGAACTCCCTCTGTAGACTAAGCTTGGTCTCAAACTCAAAGATCTGCCTGCCTCTGCCTCCCAAGTGCAGGGATTAAAGATTTGCACTATGACTGCCCAGCTAAATTGTACTTTTGATTAATTTTTCCTATTACCTCTAGATCAGTGCATCATGACACACTCTAGTGTTCAGCCTCAACAGTTGTAGTTGTCTAATTTCTCACTTTTTGGCCAACTGTGACTTAGCTATTACCGTCATCTTAAATTTTCTTAAAGATTCTAATTTATTAACTTATTTTTAAAAATAAGACTTACAACCTGGCATAAAAATCTTCAGAAAATTCCTAAAACATGCTATGTATCTTGGGTTACATACAAATTAGTATTCTGGACTTGATCAGGGATATGGATGGATCTATAACAGAGTTTAGGAAACGTCCTGTGTCCATCCATCCACCTACCCATCCGCTCACCTACCAACCTGTCCATTCAGTCAGTCGATCCATCTATCAATGTACACATCCAGCCATTCAGTCCTTTCATCTATCCATTCACCCACCCATCCAATAGTTACTGGGCATGTATCATTTCAAGTTAGGCTCTAGAGTAGATGATGAGGGCTTAAGGATGCACAAGGTGGATAAATTTGGCCTTTTTTTTGTCTTATGGATTTTCTAGCGATAGAAGAGAGACAAGAACTTGTTGGCACTAATCACATGATGTTATTTTTAATGGTAAGTACTAAAAAGAAAATCGGAAAGAATCTAAAAAACAAGAAGGTTGTCTTGAAGCCAAGAGGCAAGAATGTTTGAACACAGTGGTTAAATTAGAGGTCTAGAAAACAGGGAGGCAGGCAGATTAGAAGGGGCTATGGGAGCTCAGGTGATTCCAGGTAACACAGAGACTGGACAGATGGGGAAGAAAGATTACCTTCAATCCGTTTTTCAGCCTCTATCAAAACAGGAATTTCTCTCAGAATCCTGGCCAACACGTCAGTGAGGCTGCATCTGACTGTGCAAAGACAATAGAGTAGGAGGAAGGGCTTTCCAAACAGCACTGAGTTTGCTACATATTGGCAGCTTTTCCTAATTTCCTTAATTTCAAAGAAAGTCACGGATCAAAGAGGAGGTCGGAGTGTTGCACAAAAGGAAAACGCATTCTTCCTCCTCGAATGTCACAGTGAAGTCTCTTACAAATTCTCCTCTGGAGTTACAGGCCTCAGCACAGTGCTCACACGGCTGAACTACAGCAACAAATTAGGGGCAATTAAATGTTTTCTCCTCTCCCGCACAGCCGAAACCAAAGCTGTGAAAAAAGGGCGTAGCTCAAGCAATTAATTGCCAAGAAATATTTAATAACCTCGCCTCTGCTACATTAAACACGAGGCATGAGATCTCCGTTCCGACTTAATCATGAAGTTCCCTGAAGCCACGGGCAAGTCCCAGCAGCACACTAAAGGAAAAACTCCAAACGCTGAGCTTATTTAAATTGTAACTGTTGCCACTTCACCTCACACCTGAATTCTCTATCCTTTGGACACGCACAATATAACCACGATGAACTGCAGTAACATCTACTTTACAGGCAGAACTTTCATCTACCCACAGTTTCCTCTCCTTTGTAAAACCATTTGGCTGACGGTCTCAGAACGACAGTAACCCGTCTTCTCTCTTTGTAGCCTCTTTGTAGTCAAGGACCATGCCGAATTCAGGAAAGAGGTTATTTTTATGCCATCATTTTGCTTTAATAACAGAGCAGAAACCCCTTTAATGTTAATATTCTCCAGCAAAGGACACTGTTTTAAAAGTATAGATGATAGTTAACCCAGTATGGGCTTCTGTCCTAATGAACTCATCCTAAGTTGGAAAAGGATGTATGCATTTCATGCATTGGGCATTACTTAGCTTAGCTTTTTTTTTTTTTTTTTTTTTAATTTCCTTTGCCAATGCTGGGGTTGAACTCAGGGCTTCACAAATGCTATGCAGAGTCTCTCTCCCTAAGCTGTAACCCCAGCCCGAGACTAGTTTACTTTCAGTATCCTTGGACAGTTATGCTGGCTTACAGATGGGCACAGTCATTCAGCACAAGTCCATCTTATAATAAAGTTTTGTATATTTCATACAACAGCTTTCTCTCCTGGGACCATTTCATCTACAAAGCTTATTTACAGCAGATGGCATTGAGTCCATATTCTAAATAAATAAATAAATAAATAAAACATATCGGATGGAGGATCCACGTCTAATAACTTGGCAGGACGGAGGACACATGTCATTTACTGTTTCAAATGCTGATCTCATTGACTTGGACTTTTACACGCTAGATGATCGTGGAACTGAGTCTGATGGTTGCATTTAAAGAAGTGTTTACCGCGACATTGGGTTGGGCTATTGGTTCTGCTGGTCTAACTCTCAATACAAAGGGGCAGATGTAGACTTCTAAGGTTGGAGAAAATGTTCAAGATTCATTAGGGTCATTCTGCTTATAGCAGAATATTTCAAACTGGGGAGTAAGCATACGGCATCCAGGGCAAAGGTCAGCATTTAAGTTCCCTGCACTGTATGGGAAAGACAAAGGCAGAGAGCTACTTCTATTTGCCATTGAGATTTGCACTCATGGCTTCTCCAGAGAATCCCCACGCATAGGGGTAGAAAGATGAACTCCCTGGAGACTTGAGTGGTTCTCAGTACCTACAGTGTAGAATTCGCAGTCTTGTGTTGTAAAGAACAAGAAGCATCGTGCCGGGTTAAATTCTTGCTTGAGCTCACTGCTGCTTTAACATTGTTAACTCCAAAAGCCTGACTAGTTTATTAATTACCTGGGAATTCCTTCAAAATCAAAGGTTCCTTGCTCTGCCTTCGGAAACTTTGATTGATGTGGATGGTTTGGAATAAGATACAGAAATTAATATTGTACAAACAAAAATAAAAGCAAGGCCAAAATGAATGTCCCTTACCCGCCAGATGACTGTAATCCTTTTGTACTGTCAGGTTGCTGGGTCTGCCACTGTTGTCTCAGTAACCAGCTTATTTTGGAACTGAACCCTGACCTTGGCCTCATTAAGTGCCACACACTGGATACTGCAGCTAACTGGTTCCGTTTGGGAATATATAACCTCGTCTCTGATCTAGCTAGAGGGCACTCATGTGAGAAAATAACCCCTAACACTATTTGAAATCAGCTTGATGTGTGATTTTAATATAGTCCTTTAGTTCCCCCCTATACAATTTCAAAAAGTGCTTTAATCTTCAAGAGAATATCTACATTTGAGTAAAGAGGAAAGCAAAACCATGTGGGGTATGTGTGTTCCATCCTTTAACCATCTCCCTAAATCTCCCAGTTAGAATAGCTTCACACCTTTTACTGACCCTTTTACAAATCTGAATTTAAATCATTTTCTCTTTAAACAGGAACTATACACCTTTTAATGGATTAGCATACCTGCTAGAAAGAAATATAATTTCTAGTTTGAATTTTTTCCCAAGCTTCACTTTCCCAAGTGAAGGCTGATAGGTCCTAAACAAAGGCTTTGTGTGTGTGTGTGTGTGTGTGTGTGTGTGTGTGTGTGTGTGAAAATGAGGTTACCAAACAGTCTTCCCCTCTCCTCCTCCCCTCCCCACAAGGCCAGTCTCACAGAAGTGAGAGACACCTCACTGTTTTGCAATAACACTTACTCTGTGCATCAGGCTTGCTTTGGTGTCTTTCATCAATATTTTAAACGAAGGAAAAATGAATAGCAAAAATAAGTTTGTGTCAACATAATGCTGGAGCAAAAGCATGGGGGAGTGGTCAAGAAAAAAAGAATCGTGCAAAACAAAACCTAAAACTGTTTCTTAAAGAGGACAAGAGATATTAAAGGGCCAGCTGACTTCTCTAAATCTGCTGGGAACCCATTAACCAAATGCCATATTGAGTAACGTCTCCATGAGGACTGCAGGAAAATACTGAGAAGAATGTGCATCTCAGGAAAGCCTTCTGCTTTGTGAAGCTCAGAACAGCCCCCAGCTGTAGATCGAAGCAGTGAGTACTGATTAATTTTGGCTCTGGAGAGATAAGCAAATGTTTTTAGGTTTGTACTCTGGACCACCGATTCACAAGTACAGTGTGCCCAGAATTCCCCATGATAATGTTAAATTGCAGGTTTCTGGATGTCATTTACAAGATCTCACTTCATTAAACCAAAAAAACAAAAAAAAAAAACAAAAAAACAAAACAAAGCAAACAAGGAATTTTACTATCCAATCTTGTGGTTTTGATCACATCTGAACTATTGTAGATGATAGACTTGGTGAAAATGAACTCAGATTTCAAAAGCAAATCCCTCCCTCATTTATGTGAGGAGTGACATAGGACATATGGAAACTCCAGAAAAATAGAAAGGAAAAGAAATTCTGTTCAAGTGTCATTAATTTAAGCAACCTGTGGCATCTACTAGAATTTCTCATTTCTTAAATTCCAGCGGCTTTCCCTCTGTGAGTCTCCTGTAACCAGAAGAGGATGTAGCATCCCTTGGGACTGGAGGTACAGATGGTTGTGAGCTATTTTGTGGGTGCTGAGAACCAAAGTCAGATGTGGAAGAGCAGCCAATGCTTTTGGCCATCGAGCTATCTCTCCAGCCCCCATTTTTGTCCTTACATTTCCATTTGAAACCAGTTGCTTTAAATTTTCAAATTCCCCAAGGACCCTTTGCAGCTGTCTCTGACAGACAGGCGATACTTTCATGGGCTGCAACAACTTTGAAATGTTCAGTCCTGCTTGACTCTGCCCTGAAGTCACTAATTAGGTACTTAATACCACTTTACTACTTGGTCTATTCTCCTGGGACTTCCATAAAAACAAAAGTTAGGAGTTTGCAGGGGTTTCTGGTTTAAGAGCCTCCAGAAGCCATGGTAAATCTCGTGGACAGGTAGTTCTTCCTCTGGCTGGGCACACTCCATGCTGCCCTCCTGTCTGTAACATCATGGGGTATGACTCACATTTCTCAAGTCTAGCCCAAACTGGAATAATCACACTCATCAGTGGCACATGGGCCTTCCTCGGACATCTTTTTATGATTATTCCTTGATTCCAAACATTATTGATGTACCAGATAAGTATTGAATTGAACTAGGTAAGTCCAGTTCAGTAGACTGCCAAGAGCCTACTGTCTGATAAATGTCAACCATTTAGAGCAGTGGAAAATGACAAAGTGAACTAGATAGAAAATGCAGAGATAGACCTGAACTCCAAGCAGCATCAGAGCAGATACAATGAAACATGAAAAACAAAAGGCATAGATGAATATTATAGACTTTGAATAACTTTGTTGTGAGCACCATGATGAGATGGACCTTGCCTCACATTGTAGTGTGACAATCTCTTCCCAACCTTCTTTTCTGTGTCCCTAGGTCTTAAATGTGACTAATCAGATTTTTAGGTTAGCTTCTTAATTTGATCCATATCTTTTCTGTGGAAATTAATATAGTTTCAATGAGCAATTAAATTTCTTAGATGAAAGGGACATTAATATTTTTCTTGATTTATAAACCTTCTTGTTGGTTGTAGTAGAGACGCTGTTGTGCGGCTGTATTGTTGAAGCAAACTGTAGATAATTCTGCATTGAAAAAGATGAGAGTTTTAAAAAATCCCCAATCATGTCACAAAAAGAAAACACCATTTGTGTTTGAGTGTATTTTGGTTTCATTTTTATGAATACTTTTATAAGAGTGAGATTATGAATACATAACTTTATAGCTTATTAAACAGAGTAAGATAAATACACTTCTGCCACTCAAATTAATTTGTGTAGACCTTATTGCCATTGTAATAGTATTTCAACTATGTCAAATGCCTGTGTCACTTATCATTTTTGCATATTTTAGAATTTTTAGCATTATCAGAAACAGTGCTGTTTGATCTATACCAAATATTACAAATAAATGTATTTCTTACATTATCATAATACACAGCCTAGGAAGAAACTTTATGAGGTTTTAAAATGATTTCTTTCTTAATATAAACAACTTTCTCTCCAAAAATATATTTTAAATCAATTTTTATTTTGATCAATAAAATAAGAAAACCCCCATTTTTAGCATACTTCCTTCACATCCATACTGTCTTTATTTTATTGTAATTTCAGTATACAAAAATTATGTCTTTATTTTTCTCTGCTTAGTATTTGAACTGAACATAGCTTTTTCTTTTTAGGGGATCTTTTGGAGGTATTGTATTGGCAATAAAGTACTAGTGGTTATATTTTGAAACAAATCAAGATTGAAAATGAGTGCCAAGTGCCACTGAAAACTTGGGTACCTCAGACTTATGAGAACTAAGCTTTTCTTCTATGTCAGTTGTCTGCTGTTTCTCAAACTGCAATGGCTTAATGTAACTTTATTGTGGTAAAAAAATTAATAAATTATTAATATGTATGTCACGAAGGCAAGATGAGGTAATTTAATTCAGACAATTTTGAGAGAACAAAAATGACATAAAAATATAGGTTTTGCCTCACTATAAGCAGCCTGACTATAAGAAATACCATAGGCTAATTTTTCACGTCATATGACTACCATAATAATTCTACCTTCAACTGCATTTATTGATACTAACTGTGGGTTAGTGACATGACAGTTATGAAAGTCAAACAGTTAAGTTAGGGGCCCAGATTTTGAAAATATCTGTATCTAAAGATGGAAAAAATATACAAATAGAAAAGCAAAAGACATAGAAATACTTGGAAGTGCACGTGTTCGCTCACTAGTGAATGTAATATATGTTGTCATAAGAATTTGTGAAATTATGGGTGATGGAGGAACAGGTAGGGAGGACTGTATATGTGGGATATTGATGCTAAAGTGACAAGATAGGAAGGGGAGGGAAGGGGAGCAGGGATCTGAGATGCCTAAGACAGGAATAAAGGGAGACTGGTGAGACTGGAGTAGGTAGGACTTCTGTGAAAGCGTAGAGGTGAAGGCGGCATAGGTACCACTACCAAAGTCTTTGTACACCTTTTGATGAAACTGTACCTAATCAAAATCTGCAGTAATGATTAGTACTTCAAATATCCTTTACTTACAGGCAGACGTCGATGAAGACATAGGTAATCCTTTTACAATGTAATTAGTGTTATTTTATTATTATTATTTTTCTTTTCAAGTCAGAGAATCAAGAAGAGAGCACTTTTAGTCATGGTCTCTGCTTAAGGTCAGGAAGCAATTACTGGCGATCATTAGTTCAACTGTCTTTTGAACATGCACATGTCAGGTGTCAGGTCAGTTCACGGACCTGAATCAGGTACTGCAAACAGAGTGAGATGCCCACATCTTCTTAGAGATTACATCCCACAGGAAGAGATAATGGTTAGAGAAGGAAACAAGCAGGTATGAAAGGGGCCTGGAAAGTAATAGTAAGCTTCATGGAAGAAATAGAAGCAAATGCAACTCTCTAGTCTTCCACATAGATTTCTAATCCCTTTGTAGTATTCTCAGTTCTGGCAATTTTGTTGTACACTAAACACTTAAGGTTCCACGTGCTCACAGATCTTGCATTCTTTGCCAAGAATGAAAGTCAAGAGAGGTAAGGAGGAAATGAATTTAGTTCTGATAATATTTCGATCTGATGACTTAGTACAATGATGACATCATGATACTTTGCCTCTTTTAATGCCATTAGTAGTTTTAAAAAGAGACCTTGGAGAAAGCCCAGGGTTAATTTGCCCTGGGAGGACATATTGAGAAGACACTGTCATGAAAACAAGAACTGAGTGTTCACCAGACCCCAAATCCACTGATGCCTTGATTTTTGAACATCCTTATCTTCAGAATTGTGAGCAAATATTCCTTGTTGTTTGTAAGCTTCCTGGCTTGTGGTAATTTTGTGATAGCATCTCAAGATGCCTAAGAGGGATGATGAAGAAAGGCCATTCTAAAAGGAGACTGCTTAAAACCAAGAGCTAGAAAAAAAATCAAAGAACCTGGGAAAGAGCATCTGAGAGGACATGACTTTGCCTATTTCAGGAGCAGAAAGGAAATAAGGATGGGTGTCTTGTGTAGAGGGATGGGCAAGGGAAGTTATGGAGACAAGGCAAAGGGATGCTAGAAAGTCCCTTCAATTGTGCAAAAACTGGACTAGAGGAGCAAGGAGAAAACAGAGTAGACTACTGCTGCCATCTCAGAGAGAAGTTAGACTGGTTTAGATCCGGTGATGGTACTATAGAAGGATGGATGGAAGGAAGAATGGATGGATTTCACAGGTACTTCCATGTTATAATTGTTTGATTTATTAGGGAAACTAAAACCAGCCAGTGTCTTTCAGCTTACAAGTCCAGGTAAACTCTACCATTGAGGGAAGTCAAGACAGGAACCTAAAGGCACATCTGCTCACTATTCCATACGTCATTTACTTTTGACCAAGGAATTTACTTCACAGCCAAGGAAGTGTGGCAGCAACCATGGAGCAGGATGCTTCTTTAACTATCCCTAATCCCAGCTAATTTTTGTATATATTTCAGGACCATCTGCCTAGGGATGGTACTGACTATAGTAGGCTGAGTTCTCCTGTATCATTTAACAACCTATACAACCCCCCCCCCCCTAGTCATACCCAGGGGTCAATTTTATCTAGGCAATTCCTCAAGTGAGACTTGCCTCTCTGAGATTAGGCTGTGTCAAGTTAACAGTTAAAGCTAACCTGGGCAAAAGAAGACAAGGGCATTTCCTACCTTATTCCTTTAATTAGATACCAAAGGGAAACTAAGTTTGGTTAGGGAAATCAGAAGCACCATTTTTTTTTTATTTGAGATGCATTTAGGCAGTCATGTGGAGAATTACAAATAATGAGAAGGCTACAATTGTCACTCACCAGAGAGTTTGAATCTGGAGCAGTAAGCCTGGGGAGTTCTTAGCTTCTCTACTAAATTTAAACTTGGAAAGTTCGTAGTTCAGGATAGTTTCTGTCAACAACAGAGAAGAGATGGTGAGTAGAGAAACAGAGAGCACAGATCAATCCCAGAGTTATTCAGACATGTATTTGAACTGAAGTCAACAAAGAAGACCATATAGAGACATAAGATGGGAGCAGCAGTGACAGAGACACTGTGATGTGTCCACATATATGTGCTCTTTTCTTAGAGGCTCAATATATTTCCTTACATGTTTATTTGTGCATCTTTTTTTTTTTTTTTACTTTTAGTTTCTTTTTTTAAAAAATTTATTGGATATTTTATTTACATTTCCGATATTATCCCCTTACCCCATTTCTGACCCCCACCCCCACGCAGGAACCCCCTATCCCATCCTCCCTCCTTCTGCTTCTATGAGGATGCGCCCCCACCTACGCCCCTCCACTCCCACCTCCCCATCCTTGAATTCCCCCCCACTCAGTCTCCAGCCTTCATGAGACCAAGGATCTACTCTCCCACATATGCCTGACAAGGCCATCCTCTCCTACATATACAGCTGGAGCCATGGGTCCCTCCCTATGTGCTCCCAGGCTGGTTGTTTAGACTCTGGGAGCTCTGGTTGGTTGGTATTGTTGCTCTCCTCATGGGGCCACACACCCTTTCAGCTCCTTCAGTCTTCTGTTTAACTCCTCCATTGGGAACCCCTTGATCAGTTCAATGGTTAGCTGTGAGCATCCACCTCTGACTATGTCAGACTCTGGCAGTCCTCTAAGGAGACAGCTATATCAGGCTCCTGTCAGCATGCACTTCCTGACATCCACATCAGTGTCTACCTTTGATGACTGCACATGGGATGGATACACAGATGGAACAGTCTCCAGATGACCCCTCCTTCAGTTTCTGTCCCACACTTTGTCTCCATATTTGCTTCCTTGAGTATTTTGTTACTCCTAAAAAGGACTGAAGCACCCACACTTAGTCTTCCTTCTTCATGATCTTCATGTGGTCTGTGAGTTAAATCTTGGATATTTCAAGCTTCTGGGCTAATATCCAATTATCAGTGAGTGAATACCATGTGTGGTCTTTTGTGATTTACCTAAGAATTTCTCAAATTCACTGTTTTTAATAGCTGAGTAATACTCCATTGTGTAAATGTACCACATTTTTTTTTTATCCATTTCTCAGTTGAAGGACATCTGAGTACTTTCCAGCTTCTGGCTATTATAAATAAGGCTGCTATGAGCATAGTGGAGCATGTGTCCTTGTTATATGTTGGAGCATCTTCTGGGTCTATGCCCAGGAGTGGAATAGCTGGGTCCTCAGGTAATGCTATGTCCAATTTTCTGAGGAATTGCCAGACTGATTTCCAGAGTAGTTATATCAGCTTGCCATCCCACCAACAATGGAGGAGTGTTCCTCTTTCTCCACATCCTTGCCAGCATCTACTATCACCTGAGTTTTTGATCTTAGCCATTCTGACTGGTGTGAGGGGGAATCTCAGGGTTGTTTTGATTTCCATTTCCCTGCTGACGAAGGATGTTGAACATTTCTTTAGGTGCTTCTCGGCCATTCAAGTTTCCTCAGTTGAGAATTCTTTGTTTGGCTCTGTACCCCATTTTTAATAGCGTTATTTGGTTGTCTGGAGTCTAATTTCTTGAGTTCTTTGTATATATTGGATATAAGCCCTCTATTGGATGTAGGATTGGTAAGGATCTTTTCCCAATCTGTTCGTTGTCATTTTGTCCTATTGACAGTGTCCTTTGCCTTAAAGAAGCTTGCAATTTTATGAGGTTCCATTTGTCTATTCTTGTTCTTATAGCATAAGCCATTGGTGTTCTGTTCAGGAACTTTTCCCCTGTGCCTAGGTATTCGAGGGTCTTCCCCACCTTCTCTTCTATTAGTTTCAGTGTATCTGGTTTTATGTGAAAGTTCTTTATCAACTTGGACTTGAGCTTTGTACAAGGAGAAAAGAATCGATTGATTTGCATTCTTCAACATGCTGACCTCCAGTTGAACCAGTACCATTTGTTGAAAATGCTGTTCTTTTTCTTTATCTGTGCATCTTATCACAAGGCAGACCTGATGGGTACACTACCCATTTATATTGGCATTTGATAAACCAGCCAACCCGCAGTTTAGGCTTAAAAAGCCATCTTACAACAAAGATAAACTAGGTTAATTCCTGTTTTTTATTAAATATTTCTATCAAGGATTGGGCTATGCCCCACCAGCACCCTTAAATACAAATGATTTGGTATTCCCTGTTTTTGGAAACAGTAACCATGTGTTTGGCTCAAAAAAGTAATAACCATTCTGCAACCCTACTTTTTGTTTCAAAAGGTTGTTATGACTACCTGTTGGTATGACTACTTTATGACCACACTGCAGTCATGTCTTTGTTTTAGGAGGTCCTGATGACTAATGTTTATGTTCTCCTCCTGTAATCCTTCCTTTTTGCCCACCAAATTCTCCATTTGAAAACCCTTCATCTTTGAACTATAAAAACACTGTCTTCCTCACATCCAAGACTGACATCTTGAATCTCACCTTAAAGAAAACCAACCCATGTACACAAATTTAAAAAGCTTGCTTTAATTAGTTGCTTTCTTTAATTAATTTGGCCATGATGATTGGAGTCAGTAGTCTTTCCCTTCCCATCTTTGGGATTAATGCATTCCAGACTTATTCCTATAGGCTTTGCTAAAACACTGAAATTAGAGGCATGATTTCCTTACTAAAGCCACTTACCAAGGATGGTTGATATGAATCTAGATCTCCCAATGCCTTTCTTAGTGTGAGATATGCACCTTGCTAACTGACCAATATATTCCTTTTAGGATTGTTTCAACCTCTAAAGCATGCAGTACCTTAAGCGATAATCATTCCTGAAACTTCCTAGATAAGAGCTAACAAATTCTTTTCATGTTTGAACAATTTAATTGAGTTGTGTTCTTATGGCTTTTGACCGGAGAGATGTCACAGCCATAGATGCCTAGAGAGTTCAAGAAGGGTGGAGTGGCCAGTTACTGCAAAAAAAGACTTTGGAGAGTTGAGAAAGGGAGGAGATATTCATGAATAGTTGTCTTCGAAGCTCACTGAGAGAGGGGTAAGCACAATGGCAAGACATAAACTGAGATGAAGGTGGTTGGGCAGAGACAGTGAAGGTAGAACCGAGGAAGAGTTTCTTTGTATAAAAATACAGAAAGGGAGGGAATTGGAAGACACAGAAATGATCAGGGGAATGTTTGATATTCACACCTAGCTCTTTATCTTTCAGATGTTTATTAAAGGATAAATACTTAGGTTAATCTATCCTAGCTCCTAAAAGAATTGAGAATAAATCTGCTGTACTAATTCTTGCTTCCTACCCAAGATTGGTGATAATAAACTTCTAAATGAGAGAAAAATGATGTATGAAAAGTTCCTGCAGACGGAAAAATGTAATCAAAGTAATATTACTCTCTGACTCATTCCATTTTAGACTGCTGCAAAATATTTTCAGAAAATTGCTCAAAAACTGTTTGGCACACACCTGAGATAGGCCTTTCTTCCAGAGAATGAGCAATTCCATGAAGAATAATTTGAAGCCACTTGGATCATCTTTAATCATCTCTAGTAACAAACGGTGACAAATAGTTACAATGTGTCAGTAAAGGAACAACATCAGAAAACATGATGCTTGTTGTGTACCAGATACTCAAACAGTGATGACTGCAAAGCCATATATAGAAAATTACAACCTTCCTCTCTAAGAAACCACATCTAGTTTGGGGATAGATCTAAACACAATATGGAGGAGAGTCATGGACTGACACACATCTATGCACACATGCACGCATACACATATAAATACCCATATACATACACTGAACATACACAGTCAGAAACCAAACACACACACCACACATACACAAACTGACATATCACATACACATAATAGAAAATCATATACCACATACCTATTTCCAAATACATATACATAAAACACACACCAAATACCTACCACATATACACCACATACTTATACACACAAACCTTTCAACACCCCACATTTGTCACAAACTGCATGCATACAGCCAACACAAACATACACATACACCCATCACACAGACCACATAATTTATGCATACACACAACACAGATACCATGTAAACACATTACACACAACACACACACACACATAACACACACACATACACAACATACACACACAACTCACTTCCTTCAAAGAAAGAGAAGACTATTACAAGAATAATAAATAATACAACTTGTTATATGCCACTTTTTTCATTTGAAAAAGCCTTTAATATTTTCTTAATTTTGTGAGGGGCTGAAATCTGAAATGTAATTATAATATCCAATAAAAAACAAAAACAAAAGACTGTGGAAAAGAAAAAAATAACATTTACTCTTCTCTCATACAATACATCCCGACTCTAGTCTCTGCTTCCTCCACCACCATCCACTACCTCCAATTTCTGCTCCCACCTTCTGTGTCTCCAAGATCCTCTACTTCTCCATGTTGCTCCAGGAAAGAGCAGGAAAAGCCCCCCTTTCATAAAATGTTAACTTGAATAAATCATGCTTTTTGGCTCTGTGGCTTGCTGATTCATTCCTTCAGTGGTTTACTGCCACTTAAAGCTATGTAAACAACCATGGCTTCTGTAAAATGAGAAATTTCAAGTCAATTTACAAATCAATTGTGTTTGAAAACAATGACACATTTACAGGGACCTTCAAATATAGGCACAGATGTGTCAGGGGAAACATTCTGCCAACGTTTTTTGAAACAAATTGGACTGGCAGCTAATGAACGTGGTCCACATTGTCTTGGAGTTTTATATATGCACTTAGGAATATATATGTGTGTGTGTGTCTATGTCACATTTGTGTGTTCTATTTTTAAAGCAATTTAAAAGAATAGCTTAGACAGCAAGTGAGAGTTTTAGAGCTTGATGTGATTACAAATGCTATAATTATAGAGTGGATAGTCTCTGTTTTGTTTACATGCTCACCATGGAAACTTCTCGTTCATTTGTTCATCCATATATAATGAAGCCTTTTTTTTTTTTTTACATTGATAGACTAAGTGTATGCATGTGTGCATGTCAATAATCTTCTTCTATCACATGAGTTCTGGTATTGACCTCAGATTGTCAGGTTTGGTAGGAAGCACCCTTACCTGCTGAGTTTTATCACTCTTACCTGGTGAGTTTATCTCACCAGTCCTTGAGTTTTTAAATTTTACATATAAAATATTTGACAAATATTGATCATGCATTATATTTGGCATTGGAGAAGCAATGATGAATTCTTACTTGTAACCTGGAAGGCTTGACAAACTGGTAGTAAGAAGCATAAAGGTGTGAAAAAGTAATTATAATATGCAAGATGAGTGCAAAAGGCGAGAATGACAGGTCAGTATGATGGAAGAGAAAATGTCCTTCAGAGCCACAGGGATCAGGCTCCAGTCTTCATAATTCCAAGGTGTGTAAACCACACTCTTCACAAAGGTCCTTTGGAACCCAGGTGGCTTGTCAGTAAAGCTGCAATTACTGGGCCTGTGTTATTGCAGTGTCTACCTAGATAGTCACAGTTCCAGAGAATAATAAATGCTCAGTGGAGGGGGTGTAGTTTATTACATTATGATCGTAATTGGGAGAATTGTGGCAACGCAAACATTCTTCAGTATGACTTGCTGTCATCCACCTTGGAGACTTGTTTCCCAGTAAGCCATAATTGAAAGGGAAACCATTAAAACAAAGGGCAAGATGAAAGGGAGTTGCTGGGCATGCAGTGTGCAGTGGTGAGAAAAACATGCCTATAAGTGTGTGTGAACAGGGGTAGGGCAGATATGGTATTGTTCGCAGATTTTTTTAACTGGATATTTTATTTATTTACATTTCAGATGTTATTCCCTCTCCCCATCCCCCCCAATACGCCCCCTATCTCATCTGTCCTCCTCCTTTTTGCTTTTATACCAGTTTAATTTCATGCAAGTATTAAGGTCAGTTCCAGGTTGAGGAACTAGCAATATGATAGAACAAATAGTCAAAGAACAAGAAAAACAGTAAGTAGATGATAGTCAAAGAACAAGCAAGGCAGTAAACAGAGTCCCATGGTCACTCTCATGATCACCATTTCTAAGGACTTATCAGGATGACCAAAATATCTGAGCCTACTTCCCTGTCCTAGTCCAAAGTCATTTTCATGTCTGAATCCTACTTCTTTGTTCTAGCCTAGGGTTTATATTCTTGCCTAAAATTACTTCTTTGTTCTAGCCTAGAATATAGATTCCTGCCTGAAATTACTTCTTTGTTCTAGCCTAATGTCAGATTCCATTTTGAAGCCCATTTTCTTGTCCTTGTCCAATGTCAGATTCCTGCCAGGCACCCCCTGAAACTCTCCACATCTCCCCCTTTTTTATTGCATAAACAAGACTGAGTCTGTCTTAGGTTGTTCTGACAAGAGTGCTTTCCTTACCCGTCGTGGAACTCTTTCTGTAAATATTACATCTGACTGCCCTCGATACCCTTCTCCTTCTCTTCCACCTATCATTTCTGAGAGTTCTTTCTTACACTATTCCACAGGAAAGTGGTTGCTATTGTGTTTTTCTGGTCCCATTCCTACATCCCTGCTCATCCCTACCTTCTGCACTGACTCATTCCTAACATTCATTCCCTGCCCCCATGCTGTGAAAGCCTCCAGCCTTTCATCAGCTGCCCATTTGAGACATGTGTTCCCACTTCTCTCTGTTCTGAGGTTTCTATTTCTTGAGGCTCTTTAAGGAGCTTATCATTAATCAATTATTTTTTTATTTTATACATATAACTCTCTGTTGAAAGTGCTTTATAAAATATTTATAAAATATTTTTACTGCTCTTTCTTTTAAACTCTTTAGTGCTCCTTCTGTCATTCCTTCAATATATCCAATTTGGGAATTTTTAACTTTTCTTCAGCAAAACTTTCTACTCCTTTGATTAATTAGTAGGGGCTGATGAGGTTTGAACTTGTTCTTCAGGAGACTGTTTCTTGCCTTGAATTCTGAACATTAATAAAAATCCATCCAATTGTAAAACAATGAAATAGCCTTCAGCATTGGCCCCTCTGGCCCCTAGCAGCTGACAGAAGGGACTCTTGGGCTTTTCCTGTTTCACATACCGCAAGAACTGACCAAATCAGATTATCTGTCTTGCCTCTGTGATTTCTCTGTAGTCAACAAGGAAGAAGTCAGCCACAGAGTGACAAGAGTCATGCCCTTCACAATGTTTTTTCTGTTTTTGTTGTTTAAATTTCTTTTCCACTTGTTATAACTATAGTTGCACAAGTAGTGATAACAATTATTGTTGTTGGTTACTGGTATTGGGTATTAAACCAAGGTCTCACCCCTGCTTGGCAGGCATTGTCTCACCAAACTACTCTTCAGCTCTCTCCCATTCTTTTAATTGTTCTGCATTTCAAAAAGACTGCCCCCAATTTTCACTTCCTACTTTAAATTTTTAAAAAAATTCCATCTGATGTTTTACACATGTCTATTTATGCATATTTTGTATGATTCCTCTAAATTTTTAGAGACTCCTTCACATTATTTTTTTATTAATTTTGTGATAGTAATTTTCATTGACAACTTCACAGTGTCTAGAATAGCCTAGGAGATGGACCTCCTAGGTCATCCAAGACAAACCTATCTCAATTTTTAGAGCACTTTACAAAGGCCCTCTTAAAATACACTAATCTAGAGCCTGAAAACCCAGAAGATAAACAGCTTTTGATAACCTATTTCTTTTCTCAGTACTACACTGACATTAGGGCCAAGCTTAAACACTTGGACAGAGGACCTATAACTCCACAGTCAGAAGTCTTTTAACACTATATTGCAGTTAGTTAAACAAACAAACAAACAAACAAACAAACTCATGAGACCTATCGCCCGGTTCAAGATCTCCATGCTGTTGTGGCTAACCCTTATCTGCTTCTTTCCACTATCACCCCAGGGATCTCTCATCTCTCAATCCTAGATCTTAAGGATGCATTCTTCTCTATTCCTTTAGACTCCAAATCACAAAACATCTTTGCTTTTACCTGGACTGACCCTGGCACCCACTTCTCTACCCAACTCACCTGGACTCTCCTATTTCAGGGCTTCTGGAATGGCTTACACCTATTTGGTCTGGCCCTGGCTTTTGACCTACTCACTTTGTCTCTTCTTAGATCTAAGCTTATTCAGTGTGTTGATGACATTTTCTTCTGCAGCCCCTCTCTAGAGATTTGCCAAACCAACACCTCTGCTCTTCTGAGTGTTCTGTCCAGCTGAAGCTACAGAGTCTCATCTTCTAAGGTTCAATTGTCCACCCCTCAGGTCACCTACTTGGGACAAACAATTACTCCAACCCACAAAGCCATTACCTTAGATGGAAAGCACCAAATTCAGTCTCTAACAGTTCCCTCTGCTAAAGAGAAGATGCTATCATTCCTAGGAATATTTTGGCTTTTTATGTTCCAGGTTCCTTCCTTACCTCTCCTTTCCCACCCCTTATATGAATCAGCCTTAGGCCATACCCAGGAACTTCTCAAACCTGTTACTAAGCCCTTTCAGAGGCTCCAGGAGGCCCTTCCTTGGGCCCTAGCCTTTTACTTCCTGGACCTAACCTGTCCCTTCTCTCTCTCTATGCAATAGAAAAAGAGGTGTATTCCCTCAAACTACTAGGTCACAAACCAGGACCCTTCTTTACAAGTATTGTCAAAAAAATTAGATCTAACCATCCATGGATGGACACCTCACATACATGTTTGAGCTCAAATAAGGAGTTCAAACAAAACTAACCTTTGGGTCACCTATCACTATCTTCTCCTCTCATAACCTGACCCAGCTCTTAACTTACAAAGGCTTACAAACTCTCCCTCCATCCAGGGTGTTTTCCCCTTCAGGTAGCACTACATACATTGAAAAACAATGTATTATTGTTAGTGCTGGGTAGAGTAGTCTAAAATGTCAGTTGTGTCAGTTTTGTATAAAGAACCATGGAGGACTTTGACTGTTTAATGCTTCTTATTTCCTGGTTCTGTGAGCTGCCAATGGAATGGTGTTGAACTAATCAGTGCCAATTGCTAATATAGTGTGTCCGCTTCTCCATTTAGTTTGGTTAGTTTTGCTTCATTTCTTCTGAAGCTCTGTTAGTAAATATGTATAATGTTAACCTCTGGATTAAAAGAGTTCAATGTTTTTATAAAAATAACCTTCTAGGGTTATGCAAGGGGCACAGTAGGGAAACTGACAAAATGGCCATTTCATTATTGGAGGGTTTGGATATTGTGAATAAGAGAGTGAGAAAATGGTTTATCTGCTCCTGATTTAATTTTGATACTTGGTATCTGTCTAGAAAATTGTCCATGTCATCCAGATTTTCCAATTTTGTTGAGTATAAGCCTTTGTAGTAGGATCTGACGATGTTTTTTAATTTCCTCAGTTTCTGTTGTTATGTTTCCCTTTTCAGTTCTGATTTTATTAATTTGAATACTGTCTCTGTGCCCTTTGGTTAGTCTGGCTAGGGGTTTATCTATCATGTTGATTTTCTCAAAGAACCAGCTTTTTTTTTGATATATTTTTTTTTGTTTTTGATATGGTTTTGTTGATAGTTTGTATAGTTCTTTCTGTTTCTACTTGGTTGATTTCAGCCCTGAGTTTGATTATTTCCTGCCGTCTACTCCTCTTGGGAATATTAGCTCCTTTTTGTTCTAACACTTTCAGGTGTGTTGTCAAGTTGTTAGTGTATGGTCTTTCCAGTTTCTTTTTGTAGGCACTTAGAGCTATGATTTTTCCTTTTAGTACTGCTTTCATGGAGTGCCACAAGTTTTGGTATGATGTGTCTTCATTTTCATTAAATTCTAAAAAGTCTTTAATTTCTTTCTTTATTTCTTCCTTGACCAAGTCATCATTGAGTAGAGCATTGTTCAGTTTCCACGTGTATGTGGGCATATACCCGGAAGATGCTCCAACATATAACAAGGACATATGCTCCATTATGTTCATAGCAGCCTTGTTTATAATAGCCAGAAGCTGGAAAGAACCCGGATGTCCTTCAACAGAGGAATGGATATAAAAAATGTGGTACATTTACACAACGGAGTATTACTCAGCTATTAAAAATAATGAATTTGAGAAATTCTTAGGTAAATGGATGGAACTAGAAAATATCATCCTGAGTGAGTAAACCCAATCACAAAAGAACACACATGGTATTTACTCACTGATAAGTGGATGTTAGCCCAAAAGCTTGGAATAGCCAAGACTCAACTCACAGACCACATGAAGATCATGAAGAAGAAAGACCAAGTGTGGATGCCTCGGAACTACTTAGAAGGAGTAACAAAAATACTCAAGAGAGCAAATATGAAGACAAAGTGAGGGACAGAAACTGAAGGAGGAGCCATCTGAAGACCATTCCACCTGGGTATCCATCCCATGTACAGTCACCAAAGGTAGACACTGATGTGGATGTCAGGAAGTGCATGCTGACAGGAGCCTGATATAGTTGTCTCCTTAGAGGTCTGCCAAAGGCTGACGCATTCAGAGACCAACGCTCACAGCTAACCACTGATCTGATCAAGGGTCTCCCAATGGAGAAACTAGAGAGAAGACTGAAGGAGAAGAAAGAGTTTGTGGTCCCATGAGGAGAGTAACAATACCAACCAACCAGAGCTCCCCAAGGTCTAAACCACCAGCCTGGGAGCACATAGGGAGGGACCCTTGACTTCACCTGTAATGAAGGGGAGGACGACCTTGTCAGGCATAGGTGGGAGAGGAGATTCTTGGTCCCATGAAGAATGAACACTGAGTGTGTGTGTGTGGGGGGGATTTGAGGGTGGGGAGGTGGAAATGGGGGGTAGGTGGGGGTACATTCTCATAGCAGCATGAGGAGGGGGGATGGGATAGGAGGTTCCTGGGTGGTGGGAGGAATGGGGGTAAGGGGATAAAATCTGAATTGTAAATTTAATATCTAATGAAAATAAATTAAAAAAATAAGAGATAGATAGATAGATAGATAGATAGATAGATAGATAGATAGAATATCCAGAGGCATCTAGAAAAGTCTAAGCAGAGAGAAAAAGAAACACGTTTGACGTGGACAGGCCTATCTGTGAGGGAAGAGGAGAAAAGAGAGATGATGAGATAGAGAATCCAAGAGGAGCTGGGTGCAGGGGTTATAGTGAGAGAGGGATGTGAGGGAAGAAGAGGCAAGAGATTAGCATGGGGCTTTGACATGTATGATGAATATCTGGGAATAGTGACTGAAGGAGCCTGGAGGACAGTGTGTATGGACGTTGATATGCATTTAGCTGACACAGGTATACGTCAATTGAGAGCCATAAGTTCCTTCTACCAGAGACAAGGGAAACGACTCCCTTTGGGGATGTGGAACCTGTCTCACAAGTTCCTGAGGAATGCTGGCTTTTATCTTTCTATAGTCCAGCTTGCACTAAGACAAGACTGTCATTTCTTTGTGTTTGAAGCATTTCTGGACTGTCTGAGACCTAATATTACCTCTCGAGAATTACTTGTTACACCTTGAATTACATTCACATAACAATGTCATTTTGTTTCTTATTAGTATTTGAATGTCATAACTTTCAAAATGTATTTTTAATAAATACATCTTTTTATGGTATTAGTCTCTGTTTCTCAGTTTCATTGTATGTTGATGAATCTTCCATTTCTAAATCACCTACGTATGTATGGGACAAGGTCTGTGCAGCTAAATATGCCCACTTTTGACTCATGTCCTGTGGTGCAGGTATGAGCAATTCAATTTCAAGAATCAGCAAATGTGAATTTTTGATGTGTTTCTATCCTTTCTATCCTTTTAATAAAGAGATTTTTTGTTTTAATATTTTCTTTCCTTAAAAATTTCAAATTAAAGTAAAATTTTAAAATGGAAAATAGATTTTTTTTTCTGTACAGCATACTCTGCCTATGGCTTCCCCTCCCACAACGCTCCCCAAATGCTCCACACCTCTCTACCTACTCAAATCCAAATTCTTAGTCAAAAACAAATAGGCATCTAAAAAATAACCAACAAAAGAAGAACAAAAAGACAATCCAGAATAGGACAGAACAATCAAACAGAAAAAAAGAGCGTAACAAAAGCCCAAGAACAACACGTAGATACAGACACACACACATTAGTACATACAGAGGGAGTTATCTCTATTTTATCGTTTATATAATTTCAGACAAGAAGTCTCATTTAATTCTTGTCTTTTCCTCTAAGCATAATTTTGTCTTCCTCATTCTAGCTGTTTTACATTCCTTTCTTTATCACTCATTTTCAGAAACATGCTTGTGATACACCCTAGCCTGCTTTTTTTTAAAAAAAAAATTTATTTTTCTTGGACTTGTTGAGATTCTTCAATTTGCAGGTTTTGACATATTTGGAAAATGTGTGCCCAACTTTTTTTTTTTTTCTAAAAAAAATTTTTTTTTGGTAACCCTTTTTTCTCTCCAGAACTCTAAATACATCTGTGTGTAATGCTGCAATTTGCTCTGGATCCAGGAATCATGTTTATTTTGACCCTTTTTGCTCTATTTTCCATGCTTCCCACTTCAACATCTTTGCATTTACTAGCTTTTTTTCTTCTTCAGTATCTAATAGATATAGAATTTCTAAAAAGAATCAAAGATTTTTTTTCATATTCAGACATTCATTTGACTTACTTATTCCTCATATGTTTGCTTTTCCCCTCAATTTATTTACTGGTTATGCAATCTCTGTCATTGTAAATTATTTTAAAATGATATTTTAAAATTAATTTTTTGATAACTTCACACTTGTTTTTCTGCACACATACACACATATGCAGAATATATGTATATAACCACACACACATATGTTTATATACACACACACTCATGCACACACACACATACACACACATACACAAATGCACACCTGTTATGTTTTAATTGTTTGTAGATATCACAAACACTGTGTTGTCAGGTTCTATCTTCTTTGCATTCCTTTAAGTTATGTTGGGATGTACTCTAGCACAGTTATTTGAGAACTTCGTGCTCCATTTGAGCCTTCCTTCAAACGTTTTCTTGGGTTGTACCAAAATGACAAGTTTGTTTAAGTCTGACATAGCCTTATTTCCAAGACAGGCTCCTTCTGATGATTCCACCCTGTGGCTTGTTCATTTTAAGATTATGTTCCTTCGGTTGGGAACTTTGTAGACTTCTCCCTTAACGTAGTAAAGTCTAGAGATGGCCCAGCTGACTGTGTTCTAGAAGTGCTCCCTCCTAGGCTCACGTAGCTTCACTCCTGACACCCAGAGATCAATGATGAATTCAGTGAGTTCTCTTTAAATATTTTGACTGATATTTCCTCTCACTTCCTTTTCCTCTTTTTTTTAAAATCTTTAAAATAACCTCTTTACTTAGGTATTCTACTATACAAATTCTAGCTAAAATAGTTTCCTCACATTGTTATCACTGTGAGAATGCTGGACTCTGTTTGTTTCTCTGTCTGGTACACTGGAAGCTCTCTGAGCCATCAAGCTGATGTGTTTACAAGACTCATGTTATTTGCTTCCCATCTCTGAGAGAATGCTGCTCTGTGAACATGCTGTTCAATGCTTAAAGCAAGGCATAAGAAATACATTTGATCTGAGTTTCTAGTTGGTTTTTGGTAGGAAAGAAATCACTATAACAAGTAAAGCTCTCCTGACTGGTTGGTTTTATGACAACTCAACACAAGCTAGAGTTATCTGAAAGGAGGGGACCTCGTTTGAAAAAATGCCTCCATAAGATTAGGTTGTAAGGCGTTTTCTTAATTAGTGTTGATGGGGGAAGGCACAGTACATTTGGTCCTCAAGATATACTAGTCTACATCCGAGAATGTAAGTCAACTAATTCATCTCTGCATCTCTGTAATAGAATCTACTGCCATCATTCAGTGGACCAAGAACTGCTTTATAGGTTGAGAATTTGAGGGAAGTTGATGTTTTGAATTATTCTCCAAGCTGAAAGTTCACGAGTATTTCTATCTATCTATCTATCTATCTATCTATCTATCTATCTATCTATCTATCTATCTATCTATCTAGATATCTATCTATCTATCTATCTATCTATCTATCTATCTATCTATCTAAATTCAGAGGAGATTCATCAATTTCAGGGTAGTATGGCATTGACAGTCAAGTCCTTTGCAAATGGCATCAGGTGATTTTGTGTTGGGCTCAGTAACCATCTAATGTTTTCTGGGTTCTAAATCAAGGTGAGCAAGCTCTGAGAGACAAGCTAGTAAGCAGCACTCCACCACGGCCCCTGTAGCATCAGCTCCTGCATCCCAGTTCCTGCCCTACTTGAATTTCTTTCTGAATTCCTTCAATGATGAACGCCAAAATTAAAGTATAAACCAAATAAGTCCTTCCTCCCACAACTTGCTTTTGATTATGGTGTTTTGTCTCAACAGTCATAGCCCTAATGAAGACAAAGGCCATCTGAATTAGACTTTTTTTTTTTTTTTTACGTGATGGTGCTGGAAGGAGTGTTCTTTAGGGGGTCAGCTAATTCCTAGAGATAGTAGACACTACTCCAAATATGCCTTTCTTCCATGCAAATCAACCAGCTCAGGACCCATATCTTAGCACCTCCTTCATGAGGTTTCTCTATACTATCCATATAGATTTCAAAGCACAAAGTGTGAACACTCAAGAGACACTCTTTACATGTATTGTAAATTTAATATATTTATGTTTACATAAAACAAAGTCTTTAAATGTTGGGAAAATAACACTCATTGAACAGATAGCTACTCATGTCTTAACTGGACCTCAGTTTTTAAAGACTTCCTCCCGATGTTAAGTATTGATGCCATTTTTTATTTTTTATTGAACGCTCCAGCTTTCTCCCTACCCACCATCTCCACTGTTACCCTCATACTCCACTAGGATGCTTTATCTTACAGTTCCATTTTTAGCTAAATTATTTTTGCTAGAGTTTGAATCAGAACTATCCATTGAAGATTTGTGTGAATTGGGCACGTGATTTTTATATAGTTGAAAGGTGGCAGAACTTTTAAGAGATGAGACCTAGAAAAGAATCAGGCTATTGGATGTATGCCCTAGAAAATTTATGGACACTGGCCCATTTGTGTCTCCTTTAATGTTTCCTGGAAGCTATCAAGTGCTAAACCTTCCCACCATGATATTCTATATGGCCTCAGGTCCACAAGCAGTGGAGTCCATAGACAATGGGTTGAAAACCCTGAAACTGTTATCCTCACTCAATTTTTTTTCTCATAACTTGGCAACCACTAAGGTCTTGACACACTCTTTTTAATATATCTCTCCTTTCTTTCTTCCCTCTCTCCATCCCTCTCTTCCTCCTTTTCTTATTTACCTCCTCCCTCTCTTCCTCCCTCTCTCCCATCCTTTCTTCTTTCCTTCCTTTAATTTTGTAGTTGTCTTAGTTACTGTTCTATTGCTGTGAAGTGACACCATGTTCAAGGGTAACTTATAAAAAAAGCATTTAAATTGGGCTTGTAAAATGAAGTATTTAATTGGGGACTTGTTTACAGTTTCAGATGGTGAATTTACAGCCATTGGGGCAAGGAGTGTGACAGAAGATGAACAAGCATCGCACTAGAGAAGTAGCTGAGAGGTTACATCTGATCCACACCCAGGAGGCAGGGAGGGAAAGACTGGGTCTTTGTGGAGTTTAAAACCACAAAGCCCATTGCCAGTGATATACCTCCTAATCCTTTCCAAACCATTCCACCAACTGTGGACCAAATATTTAAATATATGAGCCTATGAGGGCAATTCTCATTTAAACCACCACAGTAGTACTGTGTTTTAAACCAGCATCTTGAACATATTGGGCAAACCTTATATGACTGAGTTATGCTCCCAGTACTGTCTCCTCTTCTTCCTCTTCCTCTTCTTCCTCCTTCTCCTCCTTTCTCCTCTTCTTTTCCTTCTTCTTTTTTGATTTTCTTCTTCTTCTCCTCCTCCTCCTCCTCCTCCTCTTTTTTCTCCTTCTCCTTCTTCTCCTCTTCCTCCTCCTCCTTCTTCTTCTGCTCCTTCTCTTCCAATTCCTCCCCTTTCTTCTTTTAAATTTTGCAATAAGATATTAAAAATTTTCCAAGGCTGGCTTGAAATTTATTCTGTAGCCCACATATGCCTAAAACTTGTTTGTGATCCTTCTGCCTCAGCCTCCCAGATATGTAGGATCACATGCCTGTGAAGTGAGGCCTGGCTTGACTACAGCATATTGAACCACCAACAGTCTTACTTGGTGAGCATTTAACTATTTTTAGTTTTATTAGGAATTTTAAAAATCCAGTATGTGCTTTGGTCATATCTCTTGGTGTTGTCTTTGTCATATTTGTCCTGAGTATACTTTCCCACAGTGTCCACAGGAATCTCCCCCAAGCTTCAGTTTTCTGTACTGATCCTGTATCAAATGTCTTTTCTATTTGTGGGTGACAAACACACTCACAAATGTAATAATTCCCATTTCTGGATTTCTTTTAGACTAACTTCCAATGCATTTTATTTTTCCAGAAAAATTATAAATGAAGAATGTAGAAGAATAGATTACTATGGAATTTCATCTTCCTTTCATTTATTCTTGATTTTAAGGAGATCTCTGTTTTATTATATTAACTCTAATTATCTAATTAACCTGAGAACAGAAGTGGTGTTCTTTATGGCTTATGTAGGTGTTATGAAGAACTTATCATAATTTCTGCGATGCTGATCGAGTTAAAATAATCAGAACAATCCATGCTCTGAGAGAGAAGTAAACTCTGCCAACAAACACCCACCCTTTGACGAAGACTGTCTAGATTTTTATAGGCTGCATGCTCTACCATCAAAACATGAAGTGTAAACATCCTTGAACAGTGGTTCTCAACTTTCCTAATGCTCCAAACCTTTAATACAATTCTGCATGTTGTGGTGATGCCCAACATTAAAAGATTTTTATTAAATGAAAGCAGAGAGGGAGACTGTGGGGGGAAGGGAATAAAAGATTTAGGCTGGGAGAGGAGAGTGGGGATGGGAGATCGATAAGGTTGAGAGAAGCATAACCCAAATAAAGTCTGTGTGGAAAAGTCAAAAAAAAAAAAAAGATTTTTTTTGCTACTTCATATCTGCAATCCCTCTTGTTAGGAACTGTAATGCAAATGTATTAATATGTAGGTTAGCTGGTATAAAAACCCTATGGGGTTGTGACCTACAAGTTGAGAACCACTGCCCTAGAGACACTCTTGTATTTAAATTTAATACGTTTTTATTTATTTTAGAGTTTTATCCAAAGGACTCAACTGATTTTCAGACTCCAATTAACTTATTTGTGCAACCCAGGGTAGGTCTTATTTACTGGTGTGATATTATGTAAAGTGAAAACTGAGTCTCAGGATTTCTCTTAGTTTTACTTTGGCATAGAGATGCTGGTAATTTGAAAGTGACAGATATTTGGGTCTTTAGGGAATAATAGAAAAATTGAAAGGTATTATTATCACAGAATAGATTTTGTGTCATCTTCAGTTCTCACCACAAAGAAAGATGTGAAAATATGCTTTGCTAACTTTAGTTCTCCTTAGTCTGACACAGACTATGCTTTAATCCCCAGAGAGAATTTTTTCCCCTACTTATTGCACAAGGTTTGAAGGCTAAATGATCTTCAGATCAAAAATGTATTTTTTATTTTGTTGCTTTGTTACAACCAGATTTAGGGAAAGAGTTTACCAGCACACTCCCATTGTAAGTAAGTCGCTGAAACCAAAATAGAGATTAAATTGTTGCTGAGTAAGTTCATTTTTATAAATCAATTTTATGCTTTGACTGGCAATATATTTTAGTAGTATTTGATTGATAGATTTTTTTCTTTTTTAAAAAAAAGAAACCACTTCACCTAAAAATTAACCTATGTTAAAACTGATAGCTCTATTTCAATCTTTGTAAAGTGGTTTGAGTACGTTTTCAAAAGATGTTACATATTTTTTTTAGCCACTATCTTACCTCAGCAGGATGACAGGAACATAATATACTTTTACCCTCAGAGACATAGAACCTTTCTTCTGCTCTTTCATCCAAATTATGTGCGCTACCATACGCACTTGACACAGCCTTTGACTGGGTGTGTTTTCTTCAGTAGGGAAGATTCTAGGGTAATAATACATTTATGATTTGTTTTCTGTCTACAGTCTTGATTAGGGAGCAAACAAACCAGGATCTACTGGGCAAAATTTGATTGTAATGTTTTATGTCATGCAATGCCATTAAGAATAGTAAAATGGAAATCCCCAGATTTTTCTAACTGGGGTTAGGCCATCCTATGAACAACTTAGTCCCATGCCAATTGCTAGAGCAAGACTCAGGATCCTTAAGCCAGAGTAAACAAGCATGGATGCCTACCTACATGAGGGATGTAGAGGTCATTGATGCTGTTCTCATTAGCACTGCCTTACCCAGTTTGGGTGAAGCAGAAACGAAGCCCTACAAACCCTGTAAGAGACAAAGATGGGCAAGGGCAGTTGTTCATATCATACTTATGCTTTCATTGCCAGAGCCTTTCCTGTGCCCAGCACATTAATATTTGATGCAGGGAATGGAGTGAATTAATCCTAGCCCATATCTGCCATCTTTTTACTTTATTCCAAGTCAGCCTGGAGCAGCTATTTAAGTTTAGCAGAAACTGTTTTTGTCACATGTAAAATAGAAATACCAATTCTTATCTTCACAGTCATTTTGAAGCATTAATAACACAATGAACTTACGTGAATATACTTTTTCCAATAGGACTCAAATAGATATGTTTATTTTGTTAGAAAGGTATGGATAAATATCCGAGTTCTAAAATTTGAGTGATAATTAAACATGTAAACATGGACAATCTAATTTTCAAAGACTGTCACCTCTAACAACGTTTCCTCGAAGTTTACATCATTTTTTTTTTGTGTGATTATGTTTACACATGCCTTTTCTGTGCCTCATAGAAGCCCCATAATAGAAAACTAAGATGTCTTTTAGTCCTAAAGATATAGCAATGTAGGGGACTGAGCAAGTGGTGACCAGTTCTAATGGTGCTCTGATAAAGAAGTGGTCACAGTATATGACCCAACTGTCCCCTTGTGTTCCTTTACATTGACATCTACAGGACAGACTTACTGGGGTGAGAAAAAGAGAATTATCCTCCTTAGAGATGTGTACCATGGGAGATATATGTGACTTGCAGGCATGGCATGCAAGTTTTGGACACCCAGGAGTAACACTGGAATTAATGTTTTGCACAGTAAGTACCCATCAGCTCTGAGATACATTCTTGGCTTCTTCTGGAATGAGTCCTGTCATATTACAGTGAATAAAACACGTGCCAGAAACATATTAGAGGAGGACTGGTTTATTCTGGTTCATGGTTTCAGAACATCTTAGTCTGTTCTAGCAGAGAAGATATGGCAGAGGTCATGGCAACCGTGGTGTGGGGCAGAGGCTACTCACATCATGGTGGACCAAGAAACCTTTTTGTAGCTGGAGAATGTTTTTGTAAGTCTTACTTGACAGTGCTACCTTCTTTTCTACCTGCCTTCCCTTTCCTTTGAGGTTAAAACCTTTCATACTTCTGTTGGCTTAACATTACTGCCCAAATATCTTGGCACAGAATAAAAAGAGATGAATTACTCAACTTTGTCCTCACTTAGCCTTGCTGTTTCTAGCCTTTACTGGGTCTACAACATGTACACTTCTATATACTCCTAAGGAAAGCTTCCTTCTAGACACCATTTGTACTTGTCCAGGCTATTCTTCCTGGCAACCTGTACTCTTCCAGGAGTGCACTTGTGTGTTGTTTCCCCCCTAACCCACTCCTCACCTCTTAGAACTGACTTGGATACTCTTCTCTGTATCCTTTTAGCTCACAGAAAATCTAACATAATGTATCGTGACAGTTTTTCTTAATACGTGGGTTGTATCAGATCACTTGCTTTCTTCCTTCACTAAGTCTCCTTGAAGGCTATGCTCCATTTGCCCTGGTGACCTAGAAACCTACCCCTAGCCATGGTTAGTGGCCTGTATTGAGCAAGGGCTGGATGGCTAAACGCATCATTAGTTTTCAGTGTGAGTTTAAAATGGTAACTTGGTGTTATATATGTTAGGAAAACAAAGGGTCAAGTTTGATAACTTGCTGACACACTGTAGATTATATAGAAACTATAATTATGCTTTATTTTAAAATGATTTAAAGTTTAGGCAATACAAACAGTTGCAGAAATTTATGCCTAAGCATTCCACGGACACATTCCAACCCCATAAATGTCAAAACAGTCATGATCACACCTCATTGGAAAGCATAAAAGTTGCCTGGCCAAGCATTTTGACAGTCAAGAATGCCGAACATTTTGCTGAACCAGGAGTAAACATCGAAGTGTTGCAAAATGGAATTAAATATAAACAAGTTTAATAAGAGCTTCCCCCTGCCCCATCTCAATTCTTTTTTTTTATAGAATTAAAAGGTTTTATTGTGAATATTGACTATTGGGTTTTCCCAATGATTTATGAAACTCTAATAAATATTGTTCCTCAGGGGGGAAAAAGGTGTCTGATACTTCAATATGTTTGAAATGGGGCAAATGTTTAAGAAAGTGTGACATTATGTACTCTTGAGTAAATGCTAAGAGCGCATTTAGCTTAGTGGAAGCTGTTCCTCTTGATGTTGATTGTGTAAGACAACCATAACTCCTCAAGAAATGATAGATTCAATTGTAGCATACATTCCGAGCCAAAAGGGCTGCACCGAGATAATTCAATATTAATTGGGAACATCATTCAGAGGTCAAGAATATGGTGAATTTATTTAGTGATGAAATCAGATTTTGGTCTTGATTAGAGAAGAAAATAATTAATGGCAGTTTGGCTTATTTTTCTAGCTGTGATTTGAGTGCCAATGCAATTAGAACTTAGCTCCTTGTTGTCATGCCGATGGTGATGTTTGGATGCTGTTCCTATCCAGCTCATTCCAGTAAGTGCCATAAATTAGAGCCATCAGGCTTTCTTAAGGAGAGGAGGCACAGTACTTCAATTGATGGGCAAGTTCTCTCCTATGTGAATTGTGTATGATATGTGAATTATAATACTTATTTTAGTTTCTAATGTATGAAATAATTGTTTCAGAGAGCAACCCAAGACTCTGATGTTTCCTTGAATATTGTGTTTTGAAAAGGTCTATCAACTCACAATATGAGCTTGAAGTTATTCATTCAAAAGGTGGTGCTATGAGATGATGAAGAGTGGATAAAAGTCACCCTGGCATTGCTACCAGTTGGTCTTACTCTATTAAGGCCCATCAAGGTTGACTTGTACAGAATTTTCATAGAGTCAAGAATACAAAACTGAGTGCAACAAGATAGTTCAGTGGGTAAGGCTCCTTGTTCCCAAGCCTGATGATCTCAGTTTGATCCCAAGGACTCACATGGAAGGAGGAGAGAATGGACCTCTGACTTCTACACTCATGTTGTGACATGCACGCGAGTGCGCATGTGCACACACACACACACACACACACACACACACACACACATACACACACACACACACACCACACACCAACCTCTAAACAGAAAATAATTAAATGTGAAAGTTTTTTTAAAAACCAGAATTCAATAGAGAAGGTTTGGAGTATATCACAGTGTTCAGTACATGTCTAGCATTCATGAGAACCTGGGTTTCAGTTCTCAACATTGCAGGGGTATGTGTAATTTAATACTTACAAACTGAAAATTCAAAATACAGCATTACATCACAGCAGGCAATGTTATGAATCAGATAAATACCTTATTTTTTTTTCAGTTCCTATGCTTTATTTTGAGTTCACATAGAATTCATGGTCAATTTAAAACACTCAACAATAACATGCTTATGAGTTACTTATGACCCACAACTAGTAGCATTTTTTACCAATGGATTATGTTACTACTATTTTTGTAAATATCTTTTTCTAGTTTCTCGGCAGCTGGTAAAGCTTCCCATTGCTGATGCGGGTAAATTCAGGTAAATTAGACTAATCTGGAATTGAACTCAGCTTCCAACTTTGACACTGATTGGGTGGCTTAGGCAAAGTATCCCCTTTCCCTTTTTGTATCTCCATCTATCAGGAGTGGATTACGAGTTAGCCTATCTCATTCCAAAGCTTATTCTGGCAGTAGCTGTTTGTTTATGCCAAAGTATTCAAACATTGTGCCAATGGCTCTTTCGATTCCTAGAGATGATGTGTATGATGCTGTAGAATAGATCATGTAGTCATGGTGTTGGTAATTCCAGAGCACAGACATTACTAGAACTTGGCACCACAAGATAGGATGCACTTGTCAATCTCATAAGACAATGTTAGGGCAAAACAAAAAGGAATGCTGAGAGACAAAGGGAAGGCAAAAAGTTAGACAAAACAACATTCTGTTTTGGCCTTTGCTGGGAGCCCAAGAACAGAAACTAGGATTGTGCATAGATTTTTATTCTCCATAAGAAACTGACAATATTGGCCCTACCAGTCATCTGAGCTTTGTTTTGCCAACCACGATGCTAAGTGAACTAAATATGGTCTCATATAATTCTCCTAAGGGCTTGATGAAATGCTAGAATGAAAAAAAAAACCATGAATTTAGAGACATTTAAAAAGGTGTCCCAGATGACAGAGCTGACAAGTTGACAGAGACTGCAAAGAACATTGCACACTCTGTGCTGTTCATGTACACCATGTTGTATTCTTATGTGAAAGAGAGACCATGGAAGAAGAGAGAGGAAATGCAGCTATCGGATCTGCTGGTCTTACTGACTGTGTATTGGGAATACTGTAGGGGTGTGGCAGCTTTCATTGAAAGGATACTCAACTCAAAGTTTTAATCTAAATGAAACATTCTCTTCAAATAATAAATATACAATAAAGTTTTAAGATAACCATAAAATTATCTCTCTAAGATTATTCTACCTTTTCCTACTCCTTACAAATTCCTCTTTATAGATGCACATGTGGCTTATTTTTCTCTTTTCTTTCTCTTCTCTTCTCTTCTCTTCTCTTCTCTTCTCTTCTCTTCTCTTCTCTTCTCTTCTCTTCTCTTCTCTTCTCTTCTCCTCTCCTCTCCTCCTCTCCTCTCCTCTCTTCTTTTCTTTTCTTTTCTCCCTCTTTCCCTCCCTTCCACCCCTGCTTCTTATTCTTGTCTGTCCATCTGCAGATAGTGTTAGATCTTTCATGGTCTGTACCTATCCCTCTCCTTGCCTCCAAGCATAAGATGATGACTGCTTATTATGATGCTCTCTTTGTAAACTGTTAACACAATAGACAGAAACAAAGAAAAGTAAACACCACAGCCTACATAGCTTAGGAAGCATTTTGTAAAGGTCAAGGTTCATTGATTATGACATCAGAACCCCAAGCTCTATTTGGTTCTGTTTTTTTGACATTGCTATTCAGCCCTTGTTCTTATCTTGGATCCAACTAGATGGTTATAGCCAAAGGCTCCTGCATATACAGACGCTTCTCCCATCTTCTCGGTACCTCTCAGGAAACTGCTTCTCAATGATGTCAGATTTCCTTCCTGCCCTTAGGAATGACTTTTAAAAGAATCACTTCCAGGGACTGAAAGACGCAGCTTAAGTCTCCTGGAGCTGAAAGTCCTGGGCTCAAGTCATGGTACCAAAATAGTTCAATAACCTGTGCTTTCCCTTAGTTACATCATAGTGACTCAGTCTCTTTTTCAGATTGTGAAGATAACGCTCCCGGTCCCCTGCCCTACAACCTTTGTCAATTTCAGTACCTTCCAAAGGCATTAGGAGGGGTCTAAGGAAATCCTATAGGAGAACAATCACAGGAAATTGACCTAGTCGTTAAGAAGTCTGGAAAAATTACATTAGAAGAAAGCAGAGCTCCGCCTATTGCCAATTTTGGAATAAGGAATGAATGGCAGGCTTTGGAGAAATAAATATAAAACTTAAAAGGAGTGCATATAAAAAATGTTCACTGAAATAAAGTTAAATAAATTGGGAAATATGGATAATAGCAGAAGTTATGTTTTTGTGTACAAGATTTACATCTTGTAAGGACCAGTGTGAATCAAAGCCTTGATTTTTTTTTTTCTTTTCTTTTCTTAAGACGAAGCTTTCCCTGGACTTGAGATCAGTGATGTTCAAGTTTCTCAGCACAGAGCTGATTCACTGACCTGGAAGTCAGGGAAGGAAAGGCTTGTTTGCTTCAACATCTGTAAGGAAATACATTGTCAAATATTTAGAGGTTTCCAGAGCAGTTTACAATCACAAATTCTAGAGAAACAAATATGATGTGTGATTTGGAAAAAATGACCTCATGCAGGGTGTGGTGGGGCAGGAAATACACTTTTTGTTTTTCATTTATTTTAAAGGAAATTCATCAACGGTTAGTTGGACCCCATCAGCATACATTAGAGACCCATACTGAAAAGTCCCTTAAGGAAATGTGCAGCAATGAAGGAAGGCTTCGTGAGTGACCAGATGACACATGTATTTTCTTTCAGCATAAAGCACAGTATAAAAAAATAAAGCTTTCTTTTATCAGAGTCACTTGGTACACTGTACATAATAAAGCTTGTGGGTTTTTTTGTTTGTTTGTTTGTTTTTTTCTTTCTAAGAAACCTTAGGACAATTCAATGATTCTTTTATCACAGTTTGAGATGGGCACGGAGCTTGAGTATGACTTCTGCCTATCACACATTTCTTGGATAAACAGGTTTATATGTACACATAGGTGTGTGTGTGTGTGTGTGTGTGTGCATGTGTGTGTGTGCATGTGTGTGTGTGTGCATGTGTGTGTGTGCATGTGTGTGTGTGTGTGCATGTGTGTGTGCATGTGTGTGTGTGTGTGCATGTGTGTGTGTGTGT
>JANHMN010000021.1:21335432-21359930 GCA_030674055.1 Rhabdomys pumilio
TACACACGCACTCAACATACACACACATTCACATACATATACACACAGAGATACACTCACATACATATTAACATGGACACTCACACACATATACACATGCATACACATTTATATGCACACTCATACACATATACACAGATACATACATATACATTCACATGAACACACATGAACACATACACAAACATTCACATGAACACACACTCACACATATATACATTAGCATGAACACACTCTCACACATACACACACATTAACATACACACACACTCACATGCACACTCACATACATACGCACACACCCAACACATATACACACTCACACACACAGATTCACACATACACTCATATGCACACTCACATACATACACACACACACTCAACACACACACAGATACACACACACACAGATACACATACACACACATTCACATACACGTACACTCACACACACACTCTCTCACATATACTAACATACTCTGTGTGTAACACCTCTGTCTAGATTCTGAATCCTGGCTTATGCTCACTCTCATTATTAGACAGATGAAGAAAATCTTGCAAAGTACAGTCACTCAGTGAAACCAAGGAAAGAGACAGGAGCAGGGAGAGGCATTTGAAAAGAGGAAGTCTTCCAGAAAAGATGAGAGTGTGAATTTCTTAAATGAACTTTTAATTTTGGAATAATTTTAGTTTTTCAGATAAGCTGCAAAGATAATTCTTACCTAATTTCTGCTCATACTGGGTAACATCTTGTAGAACAACTCATGTCAAAATTGAAACTAACGTTAGTATATCGCTTTATTGAGATTTTTTTTAAAGTTTTGTTTCTACTGTTCTTCCCTTCTCTTTCCTACCTCCCTCCCTTCCTTCCTTCCTTCCTTCCCTTCCTCCCTCCCTTCCTTCCTTCCTCCCTTCCTTCCTCCCTTCCTTCCTTCCTTCCTTCCTTCCTTCCTTCCTTCCTTCCTTCCTCCCTCATGTCTTTTTTCTTCTGCTATAGGTTCCAGTGTAAGACTCCACATCACATTTACCTGAAAGAGATTTTAAGATGGCTAATAATCAGATGTACAAAGAAGAGAGGGAGAAGTTCTCAGTAGTGAGAGAGCTACAAGGCAGTACTGAGTAGGTCTGGAGACAAGAGGACAAGTGTGAGAGTGGGGAGACGGTACCAGAACAGGTCATGTGACAGGCCGTGAGGAAAAGAAAGGCCCCAACCTTACCTTAGCCAAACCCAGCTACAGTCAAGTAGAGAAGTTGTACGAGTTATGGTATGGAAAGACAGAGAAAGACACAGGGTGTTCAAGGAAGTTGTGGCAAGAACATGGATTTCCAGCCTTTCTCATTAAGATCTGGGTCTGGAATGAGATGAGAATTCCTATAAGCAACTGGTGGGGCAGAAAACGACCAGGCAAAGGCTTCATTGTCCTTCCTGGACTGAATCCTGTTAAGCTTTTGGGATGATAACATCATTTACTTATTATGACCCAATTTATATAACAAGTATAGTTCTTGTTGTGTCTATACCATTCCCTTACCCCTGAAGGTGTGTGTGTGCAAACATGAGTGCACACACACACACACACACACACACACACACACACACATCCATGTTCACCCTGGACTCTATATTATCTAATTCATCAACCTTTTAGGTAGGTGTCACTTACTATCCATTTCAGGAGAGGAACCTGAGGTTTAAAAAGGTCGTGATATTTTCATAACGCCAGACTCCACGGTGAATAATGAAGCATGAAATCTAACCAACTTCAGACATCAAAGCCCACACTTTATTGTCTCCACCAAGCTCAAGAACTTTGTTTATTTTTGTTAATACAAACATTTATCATTTTTCATTTTCTGCAGAACAACCTGAAGTCTGCATCATGGCGCTAACAGGTAATCCAGGGGTGTTCATCTCACCAGTGTGGTGCTGGAGTTGGGTTCCATACAAACACAGGCAGGAGTTTTGGGGATAAGGAGTGGGCACAACAGGAGTGTATCTCAACCCCTTTCTCAGGGAAAAGACAGTAGAACATTCTGAGTCACTGAACATTTGTGCAAATGGGGCTGCTAAGATAAATGCCATGCTATGAGCTCTTACTTAAGGGAAGAGCGAAAGGCACTGATAGTTAAAGACCGTTTCCTTGACACGGGATGAGAAGAAGGCTTACTGTTTAAAATGCCCCTAGCCCTAGGTCTATCTAACATTCAATGTGTAATTGCTGTTAAAAAAAGAAAGGCCAGAACCCCTGGGTCCAGAATCTGAAGAGGCTGGCATTCCTGTGCCAGAGCATATTAACAGGAGAAACTTAGGTCAGAAGATTGTGGCTTATATTCCATGGAAATAAAAGACCTAGTTCACATTAAGGACTGATAAAGCCAGATGACTGGAAGACCATAGATTGAACAGACCTGGTAAGAGAGTACCCTAGCAGAGTCCAGGACAGGGAGACCCAAAGCCTCCACAGCTTGAGGCACAGCAGGTACAGAAAGCCTGGAAGGAAACAGAACACCCCCAGACCTTAACTTGAATGTTATAATTTAAAAGGAGAAATAGATTTAAATGTTGGGTGCTGGTCACAATAAATACCATGCCATTTATGGTCATCAGATAGCATAAAAAGTTGCCAAAGCACCTCCAGCTATAACCAAAAGATATTGCTAGGTAGGAGGTGCTGGTGTATATTCGGGAAGACCCTAGAATTTGACACAGCTGACATCCAACATGGTTTCTATGGACATAAAGGGGACCTGTCCATGGCCTAAATGATTTAGGGGCTGGCAGAGTAGAAACAAAAGCATCACCGAGTGACTGCAGCTTTTCTGTAACCTGCTTTGACTTAAAGAAGAGAGGAGCCAGACTCTTACTCTAGAGATGGTGAGTAGCCAGATCTAACCCTGACCACATGCCTCAGTCCCGGCCATCCTACAGACTGGAGGGAGGGAGTAACTCATACTAGGAGGGGGAGGTGAGCTGGTGAGGAGAGAAGGGGGGTCACTTTGTCTTTCAAGTCTTTGTTTATATTTTAACTTCAAATGTATTTTCAGTGCTTCAGATATAGTTTAATCTTAACTCTTAAAAGCTGAAACAAAACAAAATTATACTTTATTTTAACGCTTCCTTCCCCCGGCCCCCAGTCTCCCATTTTACCCTTATTTAGATTTCACAAATTTCATCAGAGCATCCGTGCTCATGGACTTGGGCCTTTCTAAAGGGAAGCCTAGTGCTCTGCTCCAGATGAGCTGGGCCAGCACACCCAGTGCCCTCGACACGCCGAACAGGACTGTGTAGTAATTCATCTCTGTCATGCCATAGTACTGGAGTAGCACTCCACTGTGAGCATCTACGTTGGGCCAAGGGTTCTTGGCTTTTCCTTGCTCTAAGAGGATATCCGGCACAATCTTGTACAGCTGAGCAACCAGCTTAAACATGGGATCATTAGGTAGATGTTTCAGAGCAAACTCTCGCTGACAGACATATCGTGGATCAGTCTTCCTTAGCACTGCATGACCATATCCTGGGACAACCCGTCCCGTGTTGAGTGTGTTCCAGATGTAGTTTCGTAACTTCTCATCTGACACGTCTTTGCCAACTTCCTTCTGCAGCCGCGTCAGCCAGACAAGCACCTCCTGATTGGCTAATCCATGCAGAGGCCCCGCCAGCCCATTCATGGCTGCTGCAAGGGACAGGTAAGGGTCTGAGAGGGCGCTGCCCACCAAATGGCATGTGTGGGCGCTTACGTTACCACCCTCATGGTCGCTGTGGATGGTGAGGTACATACGCATGAGCTCGGTAAACTGAGGTTCCGTGTAGCCTAACATGTTGGTGAAATTGTGGGACCAGTCCAGCTTAGGGTCAATGGCCTCAATATTGCTGTTCTCCCGGTACAGATTCCGGTAGATCTTTGCTGCAATACACGGTAGCTTGGCAATCAGGTCCATGCAGTCTTCATAGATGAGCTCCCAGTACTTAGTTTTGTTCATTCCCTCTGCATACGCTCGGGCAAAGTTACTTTCACCGCTAAGGATTGTGATGGCTGCACTGAGCTGAGACATAGGGTGCAGTTTGGTCGGAAAATTGTCCAGCATGGTGACCACATAAGAAGGTAAAGCTGCCCTTTTGGCCCATTCTTTTGAGAGCCAAGATACCTGTTCCTCTGTGGGTATCTGTCCAGTTACCAGCAGCCAAAACAAGCCCTCGGGGAGGGGTTGTTCTCCACCCTTAGCCTTAGGAAGCAGTTTCTGGCAATCAAGGATACTATAGCCTCGGAAACGGATGCCCTCATTAGGATCAAGAACCGATGTCTCATACACAAGTCCCTTCATGCCTCTCATGCCACCGTACATCATGTTCACAGTGATTTCGCCCACGACTGTCTTTCCATGTTGCTGTCTGAAGGTCTTAACCCTGGTCTGCTCCTTAGGTATCAGATTGCTTAGTACAACTTTCAAATTCGTAGAAGAAGCACTGGCGTGCCCTGCGGCAAGGATGAGGCAGGATGAGTTCTTGATTGCCAAGAACCGGGCTGCTGCAGCAAGTAGAGCCATGGTGGGCAAATTCCAGGACCTGGTGGGAAGGGATCGAAGGGAGAGAGCAGCGGTTACCAACAGGAGCGCGCGCCACTGTGGTGGAGACCGAGCCAACCGCCCACAAGGTTGAAAGGTCAAGCTCAAGAACTTTTGATTTGTCCTTATCAGAGATTGTAGTGTAATTCTCTTCCTCTTTCAAGCAGACTGCTAAATCCTACAGTGTCGTATTTTATCAGCAACTTTCCGAAGGAATGAAGCCACTTGGGACTTTGATGTCCTGAACTGCCCCTTCGAGACTCAGATCGGCTTCTGTTCTGCCATGGGTAGAGATTACGTAATAAACGTTTCTCGAAGAGGCTCAGTCGTTGGAGTAATGGGGTCAGTTTAACTTCATATTATAAGTAATTATACATTTTCAAAGTTCAACTTACTTAGGAGGTGTGACTTCGACCTATACTGCTTTCTAGAAATTCTCCCATGTCGTAGACTGAAACCGGACCTAGGGGGCCACGCGAGCAACCGCACACGCACACGCACACGCACACGCACACGCACACGCGCACGCACATGCACACGCACACGCAGTTATAGACTAGGGAGGAAAAGGGTGTAGCAATGACATCAGAGATTTTCAACTAGTAACTCAAAGGAAAAGGAAGCTGGAGCAACTGTTTCCTGGCTTCAGTCTACTTGGAATTCTGGTGTCCCTGAAGTGGAAACATTTGAACTTATGTCACAGAATCTCCCCTCTGACTTTCCCGTCTTTGACTTGTCCGTTTTCCACTTTGAAAGCACTGTCCAGAATTACAGGCTTTTTGCATTGCTTTTTGAATAAATTATCTATCAGGGATATTTTGCCTCAACTTGGCCAAAGTATTAAAAATTCAGCATTGACTCTAAAAACAATATTGACCTTCAAGACAGATGAGCTAGAATTGTCTTGACTTTCTGTTGGACTGGTACTTATATTTATTTGTTAGTGTGAAGAAAATCACACTACAGTCTCTGATAAGTGCAAATTAAAGTCCTTGAGCTTGTCCTTTCAACCTTGTTGGCTGGTTGACTCAGTCTCCATCACAGCAGCATCTGCTCCTATTGGCTCCTGATGGAATTTCGAATTATAACTGTCCTTTTAGACTATTTTCCTTCTATCTCACTAGGTCACTATCTGCTCATTGATAGTCAACACCCCTGCTTGTAATAGACAGATGTTATAGGTCCATAGTCTGTGGACTTCAAACTTTCTAGTTACATACAGTCTTGCTTTAGGTAAATGCATCAGACCTGTGGTACCAAAATCTACATAATATGCAACCAACCAACCAATCAATCAACCAAGCTGTCTTCACCCCCTTACTTTAACCATTCATCTACTTGACAACATCCTTCCTTGAACATCTAATAGTCAACACCAAGTCTGGAACAAAACTCTTGGGTGACCCAGACTTTTTCCTTTTGATGTTTCCTCACACATTAACGTGCAGTATCAGGAGCTGTTATTGGTTTCTGGAGTTCTCTCATTCTCCATTTTTTTATACACAAATTCTATTACTTCTACCTAAATCTGACCACTTCTCATTTCTGCCTCAATATAAATCTTAACCCTGTTCATTCTTGACAACCTCAATTTTTTTAACTAGCCTCCTTGCCACTGATGACATAGGCGCATAGTCAGTAGGTACCTATTAATTTATTTTAAAACATCTCTCTTTCTTTCCCCTCATCTATATCCCCTCCACCTCTGCAGGTATGCATAGTTATGTGTGTAAGTATGAATATTCATGCACTACTATATCTGTGTAAACTCTAAGAACAACTTCACCTATTGATTCTTCCTTCCATCCTTTTTGAGACAAAATGTTTTGTTGTTTAGTGCTATGTGTGCCAAGTTAGCTGATCTACAAGCCTCTAAGGAATCACCTGTATCCATCTCCCATCTCCTGGATATCTTTTACATGAAAAGGTACAATCAACCATTCTTATGTTCAAAATTCTCCATAGGCTTTTCTTTCTTTCTTTCTTTCTTTCTTTCTTTCTTTCTTTCTTTCTTTATATTGGATATTTTTTATTTACATTTCAAATGTTTTCCCTTTTCTAGGTCTCCCCTTCTGAAATACCCATCTCATTCCCCCTCCCCCTGCCTCTGTGAAGGGGCTCGTCCACTCCCTCACCCACTCCCTTCTTCCTTCTCTAACATTCTCCTATACTGGGGCATCGAACACTCTCAGGCCCAAGATCCTCTCCTCCCACTGAAGTTCAACAAGGCCATCCTCTGCCACATATGTGGCTGGAGCAATGGGACCCTCTATGTGTACTCTTTGGTAAGTGGTCCAGTTCCCGGTAGCTCCAGGGTGTCTGGCCAGTTGACACTGTTGCTTCCTCCTTGGGGCTGCAAACCCCCTCAGCTTCTTTCGTCCTTTCTCCAACTCCTTCATCAGGGATCCCATGCTCAGTCTAATGGTTGACTGTGAGCATCCTCCTCTGTATTTGTCAGGTTTTGGCAGAGCCTCTCAAGAGACAGCCATATCAGGCTCCGGTCAGCAAGCACTTCTTGGCATTCACAATAGCTTCTGGGTTTGGTGACTGTATATGCGATGGATCTCCTAGTTCAACTGGTGGTCAACATGTAGAAGAATAAAAATTGATCCATTCTTATCTCCCTGTACAAAGCTCAAGTCCACCACAAGCTCAAGGACCACCACATAAAACCAGATACACTGAATCTCATAGAAGAGAAAGTGGGGAAAACCCTGGAACACATGGGCACAGGGGAAAAGTTCCTGAGCATAACACCATTCGCTTTAAGATCAACAATCAACAGATGGGACATCATAAAATTGCAAAGCTTCTGTAAGGCAAAGGACACTGTCAATAGAACAAAATGGCAACCAATAGAATGGGAAAAGATCTTTACCAATCCTATATCTGGTAGAGGGCTAATATCCAATGTATACAAAGAATTCAAGAGGTTAGACTGCAGAGAACCAAATAACTTTACTAAGAAATGGGGAACAGAGCTAAACAGAGAATTCTCAACTGAGGAAACTTAAATTGCTGAGAAGCACCCAAAGAAATATGTTCAACATCCTTAGTCATCAGGAAAATGCAAATCCAGACAACCCTGAGATTCCACCTCACACCAGTCAGAATGGCTAAGACCAAAAACTCAGGTGACAGCAGATGCTGGTGAGGATGCAGAGAAAGAGGAACACTCCTCCATTGCTGGTGGGATTGCAAGCTGGTACAACCACTCTGGAAATCAGTTTGGCGGTTCCTCAGAAAACTGGACATAGTACTACCTGAGGACCCAGTTATACCACTTCTGGGCATATATCCAGAAGATGCCCCAACATATAATGAGGACACATGCTCCACTATGTTCATAGCCATCTTATTTATAATAGCCAGAATCTGGAAACAACCCAGATGTCCCTCAACGGAGGACTTGATACAGAGAATGTGGTACATTTATACAATGGATTACTTACTCTGCTATTAAAAACAATGACTTCATGAAATTCACAGGCAAATGGATAAAACTTGAAAATATTATCCTGAGTGAGGTAACCCAGTCACAAAAGAACGCACATGCTATGCACTCACTGATAAGTGAATATTAGCCCAAAAGTTTGGAATATCCAAGATTCAATTCACAAATCACACAAAGCCAAAGAAGAAGGAAGACTGAAGTGTGCATGCTTCATTGCTTCTTAGAAGGAGGAAATATGGAGACAATGTGTGGAGCAGATACTGAAGAATTAAGGCCATCTAGAGTCTGCTTCATAATCTTTTCAATTACACATACATTGCTGTACTCCACAAAACACCCACCTTGCTTATCTTCACGACACCTTATCTCACTGCTGTCTGCTTTGTGCTTCGTCCAAAAGATTAAGATTGTGGTCCTGTTGGATTCATTGTCTCTTTCTTTATACAGCACATGCCTTCTTGTGGTTGTGTGTCTGTTTAATTAAAATCTTGAATAAGATATTATTCATTGCACTGCTCAGTCTGTATTCACCTTTTCCTCATAAACAAAAGTCAAGTAAGGCCGAATGTTTTGTCCTCCCCAGGAGGATAAAAACTTTACAAGGACAAGCTTCTGTCTCAGCATGTAGCAAATGTTCACAGCTCTCCATTGTTTGAACTGGAGCTTGCCACTTTCCTTTTGAATGTCTTGTCTAGTTCTCAGTTTCTGTGAACCTCGAAGTGCGCAAATGTCCATTTGCATCTTCCATATGAACCTCAATCCTGTTAATGAAAACAGTTATAAAAGTTTAGCTCTTTTAAGGGATCATTTGTTATTAGCATGGTTTGGAAATCTGTTTTTGGAATCTTTCATCTCACATAAGAGATATTATGTGATGATGTACCATCCTAAGCATGAAATTCTGTTTTTTTTTTCTTTGTTGTTGTTCTGACAGTTGATACAGAGATAAAAGACGTAGGAGGTAAAGAATGACCAGCATGAAGGAGAAGGGAATAAATCATTGGTATAAATCACTGAGTTGATATAAATCATTGAATGCTTATAATGTGAAAGGCTACCTTGTTGGATTTCTTTCAAATGACTTTCACGTTTTGTAAAAAAAAAAAAACAAAAAAAAAAACCATGTAAGCTGTATTTTGTTGTTGATAGTGGTAGTAGTTTCATTTTCCAATGAAGAATATGAAATTAGATACTTAACAGTTTGCCTGGGGTAAGGTCAATTGTATAGTTGTAGGGGAACATAAACGTCACTTCCGTTCATTTCAAATACTATTTTTTTAAACTTTATCATCATGTATACTATTAGAATTATGATGAATTTTGAAATGTGTTATCCCTTCGGAATGACATGATTTTATTGTGCTGTAAAGTTTTAGGGGTGATTCCATTAGCAGTTGCTTCCTGTCTTATTTATGAAGTTATTAAATATAACTGCTATTTGATCTAGACTTACTAAGGCTGCCGCTGGCTGAGATGGAGTTTTCATATTCTGAAAAAGCATATAAAACAAGACTCATAGAGAAGAAAAAGACACTATTACAGTGAGCAAAGGTGAGCAAGAAAAATTATTCCCAAGTATATGCTTAAGTATGGTCTTCAAAGCAGAACCATCTAATTTATCCCTACAATTAATTTCATAAATGTTCTTCTACTGTCTAATAAATACTTGAGAGAAGGAGGAAAGGAAACAGAGACAACTGCACCAGGAACAATTTAAGAATGCTGTTTTTTTTAAAATCTGTAATGTTCTAATTTTTCACTTTTAAAAAGATACTAATTTAGTAAGTAGAAAGATTATTCTAAAGCAGCTAGTTCTTTCCATTGGTGACCATTGCTGCTTTTCCAACATCAGTCGTGGCATTCACTGGTTTTACACATTGCATTTATCTTCAACGACTCTTGAGTTTACAAAAAGGAGTGGTAATGATGGTCTTTGACATTAGGTTATGTATTGTTCTTTTATTTTTGAGATTATAATTACATAAGTTCTCCCTTCCTCCTCCTCCTTCAAAATCCTCTCATATATCTCTCCTTGCTATTTTTCAAATTCATGGCTTCCTTTTTTCAATAATTGTTGTTATATAGGTATATATAGATATGTGTATATAAAGTATAACATGTAACAACATATACATATACATGTATGTACATACACAGACACCCCATATATATACATATATACATATACATACATACATACATACATATATACATATATATACATACATACATACATATATACATATATACACATATACACATATACACATATACATATATACATATATACATATATACATACAAACATATATACATATATACATATATACATACATACATACATATATACATATATACGCATATACACATATACATATATACATATATACATATATACACATATACACATATATACACATATATACATACATATACACATATATACATATATACACATATATGCATATATATACATATATATACATATATACACACATATATATACATATATACACATATATACACATATACATATATACATATATACACATATATACATATATACGTATATACATATATACATACATATACATATACATATATGTATATGTATACGTATACATATACACATATATTTAAGACTGTATGGTTTTTCCCTCATTCTACTTTGACATATCTATTGTTGTTGACCTTATTCACCTTATATTTAGACAGTTGTGTTGGCGATTTTATGCATGTAGTTTCTGACACTACTAGAAATCACAACCTCACAATGAACTCCCTGGCCATTACAATCTTTCCTCTCTCTCTCTTCCATATGTAAATTTAAAAAAGATTTTTAAAGTTAAACTATAATTTTAACATACCTTTTTTTTTTTCACCTTTCCTCCATCCAATTCCAACCCATGTTTGTCCTTGTTCTCTCCCCCTTCTTCCCTTCCCCAACTCTCTTTCAAATCCATGACTTTTCTTTAATTATTATTGTAACACACACACATACACACACACACACACACACACACACACACACACACACGAATATATAAACACAGCCTTCTCAGCTGTTTAGTGTTATTTGTGTGTGAATGATTTTGGAGATCATATTTCAGTTGCTATTAGATATCTAATTAGGGGATTATCCCAGGGAAATAATATTTCTCACGCTTTTAGCACTTAGAGTATTAATTTATTTTATAATATTATTTATTATCTGTGTGATTATAAAGCATAGCCATTTTCTTCACTTTAAACAAATGGAAAATATTGGTAGAAATACCATTGGTATTGGTATAAAATGGATATTGGTACATGCCCATTTTACTAGTTTTTCCAAATTAAAATACAAGTAAATTAATATCTCTTTTGATAATTATCTGCTATCTACTCAACATCTTAGATAGTATATGTGAAAATTATGATTTCTCTCTATGTTGTACATTTTGATTAGATATAAGGTAATTGTCATGTCATTTCATAAGAGAAATTAGGGCAAGCCTCTGAAGCACTGGAATTAGTAACTTTGTGATATGACATTTTTATTCTGCACGGAGTGAGGACTGAAGGAGAGGCTAGCCTGAGGGAATCTACACAGCTTCCCTTGGTTTCTTCCCAACAGAAGATTTTATTGCATGTCTCACTAATAGGTATTAATTTTTATCATTCTCTAGAGTCTTCTGTATACCTTACTAAAGTAGATTTTCATTCCAAAGCATATTAAAAGATTATTGACATAATTCCTTTGTAAAAATCTGATATAGGTGTTGTGTTGTAGGTTAGAGATAACATTTGAGCAGTGGGCAGAACTTGATACTTTCTTTTTTTTCTCCTTAATTTTTTTTTTAAATTATATTTGAGAACGTAAGGTAATTACATCATCTTGCCTTCCCTTTCCTTCCTAGGATACCTTCTCTAACGATGGAGGTAAGGATGACCCGGAGACCCACTTCTTTCTACAAGTTCATAAGCCATTTGAATACCCAGCATAGGACACCTGATAGAGCATAGGTGATAACAAACATGAGTACTTCCATTGTGAGAATTTAAGCAGAAGTCATGGAATAAAAAAACCATTCCAAGTACACTATTGATGGTAAATAAATGCCACACCATTTAGTGTGTTCAAAATGTTGATTTTCATTGGTATTATATTGGTATTATATGATGATATTTTCAAAATTCCCTAGAGGCAGTATCTGTTTGGGACAGATGGATGACATAGCTCCTCTCACTCTAATGCCACTTTGACTATTCTTCATGTATCAATTACACTATAGTAATGCTTCTAGAAGTCTAAGGCTTTAAAAGAACTGCCCACAGTTTCAATAAGTTTCACTTAAGATTTTGTTTTAATACGTCATTTTAAAAATTAGATTTTATATTAGGGTCTCTTTTCCTAGTGTATAATGTATCATTTTATTAGAATTATAAATGAGACTACAAATCCTATTTTGAACTATAATGACCTGAGACAGTAATAAACTTTACATAACACAAATTTTCTCTTTTGGAGCAAGGGAATAGATTGAAGAAAACACAAATATTCTCTTCAGTGAAGGAAAGAAAGATTTACCCAGAAGAGAGGCATGCAACATTTTCAAATTATTAATAAAAAAGTGTTAAATACAATTTTGAGTTTCATTGACAAAATAGGCCTAGATGATTCAGAGATAAAAGGTGCAGATTGCTTATGAAATGATTCAAAGCATTAGCAAACATCAAAGAAGTTTTGTTAATAAAAATTTGCTGGAAAGTGAATCAGAAATTTTAGAGCAAAATTGTACTTAAAATGAACACATGTATATATCTATACATTTATATTTATTCATCTATTATATACCTCTTTGTTTATCTGTCTGTATGTCTGTCAGTCAATCTATCTATCATGTATGTATGTATGTATGCATCTATCTATCTATCTATCTATCTATCTATCTATCTATCTATCTATCATCTATGATGAAGAATAAACCCTAATCATGATTGGGACTGTTTAAAAAAAAACAAACATATCAAGAGTCAAAGATTTTAATAATGTAAAATCTAAATTTAATCTATTCTTGCCAATATTAAATGATATTGCTGCAGTCAGGCAGAGAGACTGTATGGCAGCACGGCATATACCGTATAGCAGTAGGCCTTGATCCCAAATTTGTCATCTGCTACTACTGTGTATAATTAGGTGCTGTCCTGGGTTCAGTGTCCTCATTGATATAATGAGGATGGTTGCAGTATCTTCTATGTCTTATTAAAAAAAGGAGATTTAATAAAACATTCTATAAATACTATATAAGAATGGACCAAATAGTGAAGGAACATCATAGACTCAAAAAGAAAACAATTTTCTGAATTTGGTTGAAACAAACAAAAATTACTAGCAGTTGTGTCTGTTAGGAAGCATTGTGTGTTATTTATTATCTTTAGTTAGGTTTAATTCACGATCTATTAGTATGTCAAAAGTTACTAAAAATACACTAGCTTTATCTGTCTTATTATGACTTTGTCGGTTAGCAATTTGAGCTGATTTAATTTGGCTGTTCTACTACTGCTCTTACTTGGATCTCTTCACGTAACTAGTCATCTGGTGACTCTGGAAATGTACATATCTGCCCAACTCTCAGTGATGGTGTTGGGTAGTTGATGTAAGTATTATTGGTAGAGAAGATTTTTTTTATTTTTTTGATTTTCCTTTTCCAGTGACTATATCTGGCTTCCTCAAATGTTAATTCCAGTAACACCATTCCAAGAGATCAGAAGCCATATGTTCTCCTGGATCAATGTTCAGAAATAGTTTTTCATTGTTACTATGTCCTATCAATAAAATCAAGTTATTAGGATAGGTGATATTTAAAGAATAGCAGCACTCTTTATTGATAGGGACATGTCAAAGCATTGCCAAGGAGCATGCTAACACAATGGACTGGTGTGAGCAAATATCTGTTCACCCAAGATTGAGCATCAATGTATGAAAAACAGTTATTTTCAGTTAGAGAGAGGGGGTATAATGAACTGATGAGTTAATTGAGGTCAGTTATAGCAGTATAGATGAGGAGGTGTTTCTTATGGGATCATAGGTGACTGAAGGGTAGCTGTATCAATAAAACGCTCTGCTTAGAGTTGTAATAACTCATGAAAGTTGCATAGCTGTCTAATATTAAGCAAACTACACTGGAGTGTCTCCTCTCCCATAACAATCTTTTATTGCTTATACAACCTTGGGGGAATAGATCGTGAGTCTTGAAATTCTGTTATCTTCCCATGCCTTGTGCATGAAATTTGTGAGCTTCCCAACTTTCAAGAGTCTCCCTTCTCTGTCCAAGACAGAATATTTCAATCTGAAGAAAACAGCTAGACGTGAGATTAGATAAGGTACTGGGACCATATTCTTCTGAAGTTTTTCACATCATTAAGTTTGTTGCTTGATTTAATAAATAAAACCTTGAGGAAGGCATAAATTCTAATGAAAAATAATCACATTTCCAATACAGGCATTTCATTAGGAATGATGAATCAATAAACAATGAAACAATGAATGTGCTGGACTTTGGTGGTATTCATAGAGTTATAGGAATAAGCTAAGGAGAGACAGACAGAGACAAAGATGGAAACAGAGACAAAGAGATAGAGAGACAGAGATAGAAGAAACATAGACAGGGAATACAGAAAGAGACAGAGGGGGAGAGGGAGGGAGAGAGAGAGGAAGAGAGAGAGAGAGAGAGAGAGAGAGAGAGAGAGAGAGAGAGAGAGAGAATATATTGGTATCCATTACTGAGAATACTGTACATCAATAGGAAACAGAGTTGAAACTGTGGGATACACTTGTCAACAACACCTAAAAGTCAAAATCTGGGCTTACAAATTATGATCAGGTTCACCAAGTGAAAACGAGCTAGTGGACATGAGTGTGCTCTTAGCATTGAGTCTGACCAAACAGTCAAAACCAATCTGTCCACAGCATAGTTTCTAGAGGTATCATGAGCAATTATGAGCTTTGATATGTGATACAGTATGCAAAGTTGTGTGACTGGATTGAGATATGTTAGCTCAGGAAAGTACTGGCTGAAAGTAAAAGCTAGGTTCAGAGATTTGCAAATGTACAGAACAATTGAAATCCTGCTTTACCTACATGTTGTATGGAGCTGTTTATCATTAGGGTTCTAAAAGCCAAATAATATTGATTATGGATTCTATTGTATACAACACACACACACACACACACCACATCATACTGAGAGAGAGAGAGAGAGAGAGAGAGAGAGAGAGAGAGAGAGAGAGATATTAGGTTTATATAACAGACTGACTGGTGGTTTGGCTCCCAAATACATCTCTTTAACTAGGTTGTGTGGACTTTTGACATTTTATTTTAACCATTTTGGTCAAACCTATTTTAATGCAAAGATATTTTTATATTTGATTATTTTTATAGGGATATTCTTAGACTTACCCTTTAAAAAAATTAAACCTTCAGGATTTTTACTCTGGGATAGAATCTTAGTTAGGGTTTCTATTGCTGAGAAGAGACACCATGACCAAGGCAACTCTTATAAGGGACATTTAATTTCAGATGGCTTACAGGTTCCGAGGCTCAGTCCATTATCATTTTGGCAGGAAGCATGGCAGCATGCAGGCAGACATGGTGTTGGAGGAGCTGAGAGTCCTCATCTTCATCCAAAAGAAGCCAGGAGCAGACTGTCTTCTAGGCATCTAGGAGGAAGGTCTCAAAGACCACACCAAATAGTGGTACACTTCCTCCAACAGGGCCACACTTCCTAACAGTGCCACTCCTTGGGCCAAGCATATTCAAACCACCATAGATATATAGCAGAAATGTCATCATTACTCTATTCCTGAGTCTCCTCAGCTCTTCATCTATCTCATTTCTATGAAAGAGATCGAAGATAGGCTGAACATAGACCCTACACAGGCAGGGGAGAGCTGTGTAGACCATACTCTCTTATTTTCAGAAATAAAACACATAGCTGCATTGGGAGTGTGCTCAGATGGATAATTGGATGAGATTGGGGATAGATCACAGGGAGAGGATAGTTCAGTTACATTTGAGCCACAAGCTGGATCCCTATTTTTATTTCTAAGTCTTACAGGAGTGCTATCAAAAAGGGCACAGAGGATATATAAAGCCACTTTTGACTTACCATGGTCTATTTAGTGAACAAGAGACCTTAAAATAAATTTTAATTGTGGCACTTTTTATGTTCTTGGTCTTTTATAGACTGGATAGATGATTTTATGTTTCAGTTCTTATTTGTAAGGTTCTGGATACATCTAATAGAAACTGGAAAACATGTATAGCTCACTTTTACCAAGGAAAACACCAGAGTTGGAATTCTGAATCTTCCAAATGGTAATGTAGATCATTTCCCTGACCCTTAGTGGACTGAGAAAAAGAAAACTCTCTTGCTGATGAATTCTTTCATTTGTTCCCTTGAGAAATGCTAATTCACTTGTGCCACCAAATACAGTGTCAGAGCTCCACAAAAGCTTCCAAGCCACCAGCAGTTACAAGGGTTGGGACGGGGAGTCGCAATGCAAATATCAAATCATATGATGTAAACCTGGTTGGCTCAGGTTTTGTTGTCTTTTAAAAACACAGCAAAAGACATTTATTAACTATCTGCTTCACTGTTTTTAATTGAGAAATTATGCACTAGACATGACTTCTGGATTTTTAAAGGCTTTGGTCATTATAATAGGCACTTAAAATATAATGTAAGGAATATGACCAATGAATTTTTCCCACAATACCATTAACTAAAACTAGGGCCTTGTACATACTATACAAGTATTGCCACCATATCATCATTCCTTTACATTTATAGAGTTTTAATGAGTTACCTTTGTGAGAGAAAAAGTTGTCTCATTGAGCAAAGGGGCCCATTAGCAAGGCTGACAACAAAGGACCACCAAGGACCCACATGGTGAAAGGAGAGAAATGATTCCTACAAGTTTTCTTCTAACCTCCCTAGCATTACTCTAGCACACGTGGACCTACCTACACACATATAAACACGTGCATACAAAGCAAATAAGTAAAAATGTAATTAAAAATATAAATTCCTTAGGTGACCCTTGAACCCACTTCATAGTCCAGACAGCCCTTGAACTTAAAATCCATGGCCTCTGTCTCCCAATAAACTAGTTGTTAAAGGCATTGTAGTTCTTACTGTTAATATCATTTTTTAACAGCCATAAAATGCACACATGAACATTTTTGTAGTATTATTTTCAGAAAGCTTTTTTTATGAGCTACTTTCTTACTATAAGAAACAAATACACCCTTGTTTATATCTATCAGTAATTTTGTAGTATGGAATATGACACAGTAGATTGTAATAGTCTCATAATGTCTGTCAGAATTGTTTGATTACAATGTGACACTGTGATGCTTTATAAATAACATGGTTTAAAATGTAGAGATTCAAAGTGTATGAAGTATATGAAGATATTTTTGTATATGGATTAATTTGAAGGCTATCCCTGGAGTGGAAATGAAGGGGGGAGGGGAGATCATTCACTGGAGACAATAAATACTTATAGGAATTCTTCAATTCAGTCAAAGAAGAAAATACTGTCCTGTCCAGAAAACACTGCCCACCTAATTTAAATACTGTTAAACAAATAGGGGCATACATTCCACTATGTTCACAGTGGCCTTATTTGTGATAGCCAGAAGCTGGAAACAACCCAGATGTCTCACCAAGGAAGAGTGGATACAGAAAATGTGGTTCATTTACACAATGGAATAGTATCCAGCTTTTAAGAATAAGGACATCCTGAGTTTTGCAGGCAAATGGATGGAACTAGAAAATATCATCCTGAGTGAGGTAACAGACCCAAAAGGACATGCATGGTATGTACTCACTAATAAGTGGATATTAGCCAAAAAAGTACAGAACACCCAGTGCGGGGAATGATTAGCTTGCGCATGGGCATGGGAATGGATCTCTGTTGGGTGATGTTGTGATCCCACGTTTCTATCACGACTCAGAGTGGCAGAAGTGGGAGAATTCCATTGAGTTCACTCTGCACGCAGCACCAGGTGGGCACTACGGGACCCCACCCAGCAGGGGCAGTTCTCACTTAGTCTGAAGTTCTGCAGGGGTGCAGAGGTCTTCTTGGATTGGGGAACCCAGGCTAAGAGGTGGCCAGGGACCAACTGGTCTTAAGCTCTTGGGCTCCCAGGCACAGTTGAAAGCCATGGAAGAGTTGAGACTGGAGACATTCAGGCTCGACCATCTGCAGCCGAGAGGGGCAAGAGGGAGAGCTCTGGCAGCATCCCAAGGGGTGAGAGACTCTTGGTTACACCCTCTACCTGAGGATGGGCTGTATTGCCCTACATAACTGAAAATCATGGGTCAGGAGCCTGGAATCTGGGAGCGTGGTGAAATGTATTCCGTCCCTTTTAGGGTCTCTGACCATTTCTAAGCCAGTGCTCTACCAAAAACCAAGCCCCCTTTCATGGCCCCACAACCCATGATACAATGCACAGGACTCAAGAAAGTTAACAAGCAGAAGGGCCCAAGTGAGGTTGCTTCAATCCCTCTTGGGAGGGAAAAGAAAATCACAGGAGCCAAAGGGAGGGAGGAACCTGGGTGGGAGAGGGAACAGGGAGGAGAGAAGAGGAGCATGATCAGGTATTGGGGGGCGGGGGGGGCCAGGAATGAAGCCTCAAGTGCCAGCATAATGAATGGAAATATTGAACCTCAGGAGGTAGGAGGTTGTGGGGAGGTCTCTAAAATGTACTGAGACCTGGAGGTGAGAGAATCTCAAGATTCAAGGGGAAGGACCTCAGATGAAATGTCCAGCAGTAGGGAGAGGGAACTTGTAGAATCCACCTCCAGTAGAAAGACAGGGCATTAAGTGTAGGGTTAGGGTTGCCATCCCGTAGTCAAAACTCTGACCCAGAATTGTTCCTGTCGGATAGAACTGCAAGGGACAAAAATTGGAGAAGAGACTGAAGGAAAGGAGGTCCAATGACTGGTCCACTTGGGATCCATCTTAAGGGGAGGCTTCAAGGTCTGACACTATTACTGATGCTATGATGTGCATACAGACAGGAGCCTAGCATGGCTGCACTTCGAGAAGTCTAACAAGCAACAGACTGAGACAGAAGCAAATTCTTACACTTAACTAATGGACTGAAGTTGGGGATCCCTGTGGTTGAATTAGGGAAAGACTGGAAGAGGTTGAGGGGGCGAGTGACCCCATAGGAGGACCAACAGTCTCAACTAACTGGGACCCCTGAGATCTCTTAGATACTGAGCCACCAACTAGGCAACATACACTAGTTGGTCCGAGGCTCCTGACACATATACAGCAGAGGACTGCCTGGTCTGGTTTCAATGACACAAGACACACCTAACCCTTGAGAGACTTGAGGCTGCAGGGAATGGAGAGGCCTAGCAGGATGTGTGTGGAGGGTGTCTGGGGTGAGAATATCCTCTTGGAGATGGGGGAGTAGGAATGGGATGAGGAACTGTCAGATGGTGGACCGGGAGGGGAATAAAAACTGGACTGTAAAAAATGATTAAAGTTAATGACGACGACGACGATGACGATGATAGAAAAAGAAAAACTATTGTTAAATAAAAATGAAAACTATTTAGCTGAATCTCTATCACATCATTGTGGAACAGATGCTGTCACAGATAACTCTTATCTCTCTGACTGCTAGAAGTCCTATTTACCTGGTTTTGCAGGTATTACCTGCCAATTACTAATACCCATATCCTATAGAACTCCCTGCTCCAGTCAATGGGAGTCATGGTCTTGGGAAATCCTCAGGAGAAAGGTAAGATAGCTAAGCTTTCTTATGCTTGTACAGTTTCATGATAAAACCCAAGTTCTAGAGCCCCTTAGGAGAGCAGACTAGATTATAGTCAAGGTTCATTTCTGACTGAATGAATTCTCACCTTATCACACACACTTCATCAAAATGATTTCTAGTATGGTTACATTTAAAATTATTGTCTTAAGCTCAGCTTCTACAGAAATTACTACAAGGGTGGGCAGATCACTCAGTGGGGAAAACGCTTTCTATGCAACCGTGAGAACTTCAGTTCAGATACCTAATACCTATGTAAAAGACACACATAGTAGCAAATATCTGTAGCACAGTGCTGGGGTCCTAAGACAGTAGTATCTCTGGGACTCACTGGCTACCAATCTAGCTAGAATAGCCCTGGGTTCAGTAAAGAACCATATCTCCCAAAACAAACAGGGGAGAATGACCAAGGACTACTTGGAAGTCAAGTTCTTGTGTCACATACACCTGCAGAGGCTGGTGAACCTCTGAACCCATACCCTCATGTGCACACATGCATACAACACACATGTTGTGAGAGGCGGGGCAGAGAACCATTGTTATTGTCATACAGGTTTCCTTTTGGGTACACAGCCATTCAAACACTTATCAATGTTATAGACAGCGTACCTGTATTTTTAGCAACCTATTTGAACTAGAAAAAAACAAAACAAAACAAAGCTGTTCATTTTTACCTAGCAGAAGGACTTTAAGTCCCAGAGATCACAGGATTTATGATAAGAAACTTATCCAGTAATCCTAACCCAATTATTGATTAGATCCTGGTCATATCACAATTTTTCCAAACCTATATTCAATTTATGTAAGACTTGCATGATGACACCAATGATCTTTCGTTCTTATCAGCACTAACCTTGCAGATGCACAAATTAAAAAGCCTGAACAGGTGCCGGGCACAGAGCAACTGCTCTGTGAACGAGATTGCCAGCAACAGAAAAAGCCTTTAAAGGCAGATGTCAGTCAATCGGCTTATTAAGAATGAGTTTGTCACTTTCCTGCCATCTCTTGCTTAGGTTCCCTAATTAGTTATAAATACTCCTTTTCAAAGTAGTCAAGAAAGACCTGTTTGACCTTTAAAACACCTCTAAAGTAAACCTGGGTCTGCTCACTGAAACCAAAGAGTCATGTGGCAGTATAGGAGTCTCCCAGACTGCAGAAGCTTTAGGTTGAAAGAACTTGTACATCAGCAACACATAGGAGCTCTTGCCATTGACAAAAGTTGGTTCTACAAAATGAAAATGAAGAAAACTCATACAGCTGATCTAGCACTAACTGTTAGAGGATTGTTCCTAAAAATCTAGATCTGGCTTCCCTTGAAAGGGGACAGGATATCGTGGCTATCCAGAAAACTAGTAGAAGCTGTCTTTCTTTAAAGGAAGAATAGTTGGCTTCCAGTGGTTCAGTTGGAATACCCACATAACTTCCTTTCAAAAGCAGAGTCCATTGAGAATGGCAGGATGGTGTCAATAATGATGTCAGGATCGCAAGCAGAAATCAGGCCTTTCCTCGAGCACACTAAGAAAAATTGCTACTGTAGCCAGAGTTCCCTGCATTCCCAATTGCTTCTCCCAACAGCGAGAACCTTCCACCTGTTGGTACCATGGGATTCTCTTCAAGAGCATCTGGTCCGTTGAGTGATTCTGAGACTTGGTTAATTAATTTTGGGGGGCTTCAGGATTCTTGTAAGTGAATTCCTATTAAGTAAAATATACTTCTAATAAAGTCTGTTTAATGGATCCCAAGATGATCTACTGTGTTCAAGCTGTTATATTTTTCTCTACAGCTTTCTTTGAGGTAAACACACACACACACACACACACACACACACACACACACACACACACAATTAAAATTTTACTTAATTGTTTTATAGACTGGGACAGAAGAAAAGCAATAAGGAAGAAATGATATAGTCTTCATACGTCAAATAGCTTCTCCTAGTCAAATATCTTTTTGATTTTCATGGAAGCACTGTTCATGGCAAAATTTCTCTTTCAGAGAGCAGTCAGTGATGGGCAACCAGAGAAAGCGACACATGAAAGACAGAGTTGGCAATGAGTGGCCGAAGTGAGAAATAGTGCATTCGTGTTTGGAGTGGCCAGCAGGCTTTACAATCTGTTGCGCTGGAATTTTAGGGACTTACCACAGACAGTGTTTGTTATTGCAGAGAGTTTTGTTTCCCAGGAGGAAGGAAGATTAACCAAAAGAAATACAACAGTAAAAAGTACACAGATGATACAGCAAAACAAAATCCTGGACTATAAACCACAAATGGCCCAATGGATTTGCTTGGGAATAGCTGGCGAGATCCACTATCTAAGGCTTCCATTCTAAGGATGTTTACTGAAAGAGAACATTGAGTAATGCTTGCACTGGCTCTTCAGCAAAGTCCCCTTATTCAGCACCACCACCCCAACTCTTTGTGGTTTGTGAGCCTTCTATTATTTCTTATTGGCATGTTTGGCTTCTTGTTTTCTCAAATCTGGCTTGCCTGTGGAATGTGTGTCAAGAAGCAGGACTTATTTACTCATTGAGAAACTGACCACCAGTGAGGCCTTGAGCATGCCCCTAGGGAAGAAAGATAGAAGGGCCACGTGCATAGGACAACAGTTCTGGGTGATGAGCCATTTTGCTCTCAGCATCAGCATGGAGACCACAAGGCAGGCAGATTGGCATCTCAGGCCAGTTTGCATGTGTGTGCTGTTCAATTTACTCTCTGGCTGAGATCTTCAGTGAGTTGCACAAATTCCTTCTTCATGGTTAGATATGTGTAAAATTCTTATCTCTCCCTTGAGGAAATGGTCTCTAAGAATGTTTTCAAAACACGTGTGTTCTTCATTTCAACCACAATAGAGATGGCTAAGCTGAGATACAAATAATGTTTACTATGACACTTAGCCTGGTTTGTAACTTAGTAATTCCATTCTTCTAGGCTTCCTGGTACAGCAATCCTAAGAGGGCAGGATGAAATAAATAGAACTATTTCATGAAAACAATAATGTCTTATAGCAGGAGTTAGGAATATTTCTCCTTCTGGTCCACATTACGTGGCTTTGATAAGTGTGATATTGAAATCTGGAGGGGACAGTGACATTTCCGTGATGAGTAACAGTCATTCTCAGGCTGGTTTTTCACTGGCTCCTCATCAAAGCCACAGTAGTAGAGATAATAAGAAGAAATAAGCATTGAGGGTGAGAAGAACACTGAAAAATTAGGTAAAAAATCATATTTTTATTGATTTATTATTGAACCCTCTTGTGTTACTGTGCAACCTTGTAATAATGATTGATCCTTACTTTGTGGTCTTAATACTGACTGGGTCACTAAACACTTTACATGCATTTCAACATTTTGTTTATATAGTAGCCATTTGACTTAGTATGAATGCTAATCTAATTAATTTATTTGAGAAAGGGGTTTCCAGAGTAGATGTATCTAATTGAGTTCATCTAACTTAGTAGTGGTGGCGAGGGAGGGATTACAACTGTCCTACTTTAAAGTCAAGGTCATCGAGATCAGTGGTTCTCAACCTTCCTACTGCTATGACTCTTTAACACCTCATGTTGTGGTGATGTCCAGCCATAAAGTTGTTTTCTGCTACTGTTACTGTTAAAACTGATACTTTATAACTGCTAATTTTGCTACTGTTATGAATCAAAATGTAAATGTCTGTGTTCTTCAATGGTCTTAGGTGACCCTAGTGAAAGGGTTGTTTGACCCCCCCCAAGGTGTTGTGACACCCCCCAGTTTGAAAACAGCTGGTCTATATCCTTCAGTCACTTCTCTCTCTCTCTCTCTCTCTCTCTCTCTCTCTCTCTCTCTCTCTCTGTCTCTCTCTGTCTCTCTCTGTCTCTCTGTCTCTCTCTCTCTCTCTCTCTCTCTCTCTCTCTGTGTGTGTGTTACTTTAAGACAATACCACTTAAGCGCTTATTTTATTCATAAATTTAAATTCACTTAAAATATACCAAGTCCTTTTTTGCATTTCAGGAATGTAACCAAGGTATTTATCTTCTTAGTGGTATCTTTGATTCCTGCCCTTCTTCCCTCTCAGTGTAAATAAGCTCACAATATCTACAATGGAAGTGCTATGCATGCCCTCAATCCTGCCTCTTGGGAAGTCAAGACAGATCTCTAGTTCATGACTATGTTCAGCTACATAAACATTAGGTCAAAGATATATTGAGATGACAGTATCTACATCATACAGTATCACACATGTGATGGCTATTTAAAAAGTTCAAAGTAGGTGATTAATAAATGAACGGGTGGAAGAATGAGTAAGACCAAGTCTTTCTAGATGTTAACTGTGTGGTCACATGAGCAGCAGTCTGGTGGTGGAAACACAGAGTTATCTGGGCTTCAATGGCAGGTATTATACATTAGTGGAATACACAGGTTAGATTAGAAAAAAAATGATGAAATAATCCTGAGCAGGAATTATGGGGCAGGATACACTCATGGAAACTTCTTAGAAGGAAAAAAGAAAGGAAAGAAACATAAGGAAAGAAGGAAATAGCAGGGTGGTATGGAAACTAAAGAGGAAAAAACAGAGAGAGGGAGGGAGAAAGGAAGGGAGGAAGAGAGAGATAGAGGCAGAGAGGGAGAGGGAGAGGGAGAGGGAGAGGGAGAGGGAGAGGGAGAG
>JANHMN010000021.1:21393111-21415713 GCA_030674055.1 Rhabdomys pumilio
CTCTCTCTCTCTCTCTCTCTCTCTCTCTCTCTCTCTCTCTCTCTCTCCAATAGCATTATTTATTAAGCAGAATAAATCTAGGCACCACAGCAAAGATCACCACTTGTACCTTGCCTTCTGCAGTCCTCCTTTTGGTGACATTTTGTAGACTGTAACAGGGCCCAGCAGTCTCTCCATTTAATGAGCTACAATAGTACTGGAGTTTAGAGCCATGGATACTGATGAAAATGCAGTTTCCCAACATACTCCGTAGGCTATAGATATAGGTATATATAGAGATAGAGGTATAGATATAGATAGATATAGATAGATATAGATATAAAGATAGAATCTGTGGTACTTTGAATATGCCTGGCTCAGGGAGTGGAACTATTCGGAGGTGTGTTGTTGGAGTAGGTGTGGTCTTGGTGGATGAACTATGTCACTGTAGGGGTGGGCAGTGAGACCCTCCTTCTAACCACTTGGGAGCCAGTCTCTCCTAGTGGCCTTCAGATGAAGATGTAGAACTCTCAACTCCTCCTCCAATACCATGCCTGCCTGAACTCTGCCATGCTCCTGCCTTGATAATGGACTGAACTTTGAACCTGCAGTCCAGCCCTGATTAAATGTTGTTCTTACAAGAGTTACCTTGGTTATTTTGTCTGTTCACAGCAATGGAAATCCTAAATAACACAGACACACACACACATACACACACACACACACACACACACACACACACACACACACACACACACACACACCTCATACAAACATGCAACCTGGGTCAGACTTGTGTCATTCTTGTACTTGCTACTTCAGTCTCTGAATTCTTAGGTCCTTATTCTTCTGATGGCTTCCATCCACTCTGGCTCTTTCACTTTTTCTGCCTCCTCTTCTGCTGTGTTCCCTGAGCTCTGAGTTGAGAGATTTAATGGAGACATCTCATTTAGAGCTGTGTGTTCTAAAGATGACTTCTCTCTCTACATAATGTCTGGCTGTGGGTTTCTGTATCTGTTCTTGTCTGCTGTAGGAGAAAACTTCTCTTATGATGCCTGAGTAAGGCTTAGGTCTGAGTGTAGCTAAAAATCATTGGAAGTCATTTTATTGATCTATATATTTTTTAAAAGATCAGTAGTGTTTGGTTGTACCCTGGGTCTCTAGACTATCTGGTCTCTGGTTCTTGGTCACCTTACTGGTGTCTGGTATGGGTTCCATTGCATGGAGTGGGCCTTAAGTCAAATCAAACATTTGTTAGCTACTTCAAAGGTCAAAGGTTTTATACCTGGGCTAGTATTTATGTTTTTCTATTGGTATCCTGCAGAGTAACTTCCTGAAATAGACACTAGAACATAGAGATGAAGGCTCCATGTAAGCATCAACTCGACTTATTAACTAAATTAATTAAATTATGTGTGGGTTTTCTCAGCAATGAGCCCACTGTCAGTTTGTAAAGAGCATCCCCTTGTCTTGGCAACATCTGGATTGTTTAGGGATTCCAAGGGACCCCCTTAGCCAACAATTCAACTGAATGCAATTCAGTGCAGGTATTGGAAGTTTCAATCGGTGACAAAAGATGGCCAGTTGGTACTCTGTCTCCCTCCTTATTAGGAGATCTCATTAAGCTTGAATATATATATTTTATGAAGTTTCCACTGCAAGAGGTTTTCATACCATCCCTCAAATGCCCATCAGTTCCACCTGTCTCTCTCAGGATTCCCTCCCTTTAGAATTGCTCCCCTCTCCCTCCCCACCTGATTCTCTCATTCCCATACCCCTGACACTCCCAGTCCACTCATAAAATCTATTCTATTTCCCCTCCCCTGGAGATCCATGTGTGCTGCCTAATTCCTTTCTCTTCACATAACCTCTCTGCTCTATGGATTGTCAACTGGTTGTGATTTATTTAATAAATAATATCCACATATAAGCAAATACATACCATATTTGTCTTTCTGGATCTGAGATATCACGCTCATGATGATAGTTTTCTAGTTTCATTCTTTTTCTTTCAACTTTTATGATGTTATTTTTCTTTAACAGCCAAGTGATATTCTGCTATGTAAATATACCACAGTTTCTTCATTTATTCTTCTGGTGAGCAACAAACAGCAAGGTTTCCAATTTCTGGCTATTATGAATAGAACAGCAATAAATATGACTGACCAAGTGTCTTTATTATAGGATGAAGCATGTTTGGGACATATGCCCAAGAGTGGTATAGCTGGATCTTAAGGTACATCAATTCTCAATTTTTCTGAGGAAACATCACACTGATTTCACAGTAGCTATACGAGTCTTCCCTCCCACCAATAATTGAGGAGTATTCCCTTATTCTAGATCCTTGCCAGTATCAATGGTCACTTTGGGTTATTGATTGTAACCATTCTGACAGATGTAGGATGGAATCTCAGGGTAGTTTTGATTTGTATTTCCCTAATGTCTAAGTATGCTGAACATTTAAGTGTTTCTCAGTCATTTAACTTTCTTGTATTGAGAATTCTGTTTAGATCTTTTCCTATTCTGTAGGCTGCTGTTTTGTCCTGTTGATGGTGTCTTTTGACTAATAGAAGCTTTTCAACTTTATGAAGTCCCATTCATTAACTGCTGCTCTTAGGCCTTGTACTCCTTGTGCCAGTGCATTCAAAGCTATTCCACATGTTTGTCTATCAGGTTTTGTATATCTGGTTTTATGTTGAGGTCTTTGCTACATTTGAAGTTGAGTTTTGTGTGGGGTGATAAGTATGGATCTATTTGTCTTCTTTTATGTGCAGCCATCCAGTTTGACCAGCACCATTTGTTGAAGATGCTGTCTTTTTTTTTTTTTTTAATGTGTTTGGCTTCTTTATCAAAAATCAAGTGTTGTTAGGTGTGTGAATTTACATCTGGGTCTTCAGTTTAATTCTATTGATCTATTGATCAACATGATTGTTTTTATGTCTATACCCTTTGGTTTTTTTATTACTATAGTTCTATGGTGCAATTGGAAACTGGGATTGATGGAATGTCTAGAAGTTCTTTTATTGTTGATGATTGTTTTAGTCACCCTGGGTGGCTGTTTTTCTATATGAATTATCGTTTCAATATTTGTAAAGAATTACATTGGAATTTTGATAGAGATTATATTGAATCTCTAGATTACTTTTTGTAGATGGCTGTTTTTACTATATTCATCTTACTGATCCAAAAGCTTAAGAGATATTTCTAACTTCTGATATCTTTTTTCAATTTCTTTCTTCAAAGACTTTAAGTTTTTATTACACAAGTCTATCCCTTGCTAGGGCAGAGTCGTCCCAAGATATTTTATATTTTGAGGCTACGGGAAAGACAGCTTCATGATTTCCATGATTTATTTCTCAGTCCATTTGCCATTTGTATGTACGAGGGCTTCTGAGTTTTGTGAGTCAATTTTGTATCCAGCTACTTTGCTGGAAGTGTTTATCAGTTGTATAAATTTCTTGCTAGATATTTTAGGGTCACTTATGTAAACTATCAAATCATCACACTTTGACTTCTTCCTTTCCAACTTGTACTTGCTTGATCTCTTTCAGGTGTTCTATTGCCCTGAGACTTTACTATATTTAATAGGAATGGAAAGACTCAGCAACATTGTCTTTTTCCTGACTTCAGTAAAATTGCTTTGAGTTTCTCTTTATTTAAATTTATGTTTGCTATAGGCTTTTTGTAAACTGCCCTTTTAAAGTTTAAGTATGTACCTTATATCCCTGATCTTTCCAGGACTTTTATCATGAAAGGGTGGCAGATTTTGTCAAAGGCCTTTAGTGCATAGGGATGATCATGTGGTGTTTTTGTTGTTGTTGTTGTTGGTTTATTTGTTGTTTTAATTCAGTGTGTTTATATGGTGGATTACTCTATTGGCTGGTTTTGTGTGTCAGTTTGACACAAGCTGGAGTTATCACAGGAAAATGAGCCTTCCTTGAGGAAATGCCTCCATGAGATCTAGTTGTAAGGCATTTTCTCAATTAGTGATCAAGGGGAGGGAAGGGCCCAGCCCATTGTGGCTGGTGCCATCCTTGGGCTGGTAATCTGACATTCTACAAGAAAGAAAGCTGAGCAAGCCAGGGGAAGCAATCCAGTAAGCAGCACTCCTCCATGGTCTCTGCATCAACTCCTGCCTCTATGTTTCTGCCTTGTGTGAGTTTCTGTCCTGACTTCCTTTGGTCATGAACAGCAGTGTGGAAATACATGCTGAATGCTGAATAAACCCTTTCCTCCTCAACTTGCTTCTTGGTCATGATGTTTTGTGGACAAGTACAAGCCTTGGCTAAGACAGTTACATTTACTGATTTCCATATACTGAATCATACCTGCATCTCTAGGGATACAGCAAACCTGATCATGGTGGATGATCTTTTTGATTTATTGTTAGATTTGGTTTGAAGCATTTTATTGAATCTTTGTGCATCTCTGTTCACAAGTGAAATTGATCTTTAATACCGTTTTTTGTTGAGTCATTATGTGGTTTTGGTATTAGGGTAACTGTGGCCTCATAAAATGAATTGGGCCATGTTCCTTCTGTTTCTATTTTGGGAAATAATTGAAGAGGTATCGGCCTTAACTCTTCTTTGAAAGTCTGGTAGAATTCTTTGCTAAAACCATCTGGCCTTAGGCTTTTGTTTGTTTGTTTGGTTGGCTGGTTGGTTGGTTGAAAGATTTTTAATGACTGCTTGTATTCCACTTATACAAGCAGTCATTAATACAAGGTTATAGGTTTATTAAAATTGATTTAACTTGGAAAGTGATACCTATCAAGAAAATTAATTATTCCTTCTTAGATTTTACAGTTTTGTGGATTACATATTTTTAAAGTATGTCCTTAGGATTCTCTGGATTTCCTTCATATCTGTGGTTATGGCCTCCCTTTTCCTTTCTGATTGTGTTAATTTAGATATTCTCTCCCCATCTTTTAGTTTGGATAAGGGTTTATCTATTTCGTTGATTTTCACAAAGAACCAACTTTTTCTTTCACTGATTCTCTGTATTGTACTCTTTACTCTTTTCTTCTTTTTTATTGGCTTCAGCCCTGATTTTGATTATTTTCTGCCATTTATTCCCTTTTGGTTGTGTTTTCTTCTTTTTGTTTTAGAGCTTTCTAGTGTGCTATTAAGTTGTTAGCATGAGACCTCTCCAACTTTTCTCATGAAGACACTTAGTGGTATGAACTTTCTTCTTAGCACTGTTTTCATTGTATCCTATAAGTTTGGGTATGTTGTATATTCATTTTTCTTGAAGTCTACGAAGTCTTTAACATCTTTTTTTTTTTTTTTAAAGACTCAGTAGTCATTGACCTAGTGGTCATTCAGTAGAGAGTTGTTTAGTTCCCATGAGTTTGTAAGCTTTCTGTTGTTTCTGTTGTTTTTGGTATCTGGCTTTAATCCACGGTGGTCTGATATGATGCAGAGAATTATCTCAATTTTGCTGTATCTGTTGAGACTTGCTTTGTGTTCGTGTTTGTGGTTAGTTGAGTAGAAAGTTCCAGAGGGTGCAGAGAAGAAGGTATATTCCTTTGTGTTTTGGTGAAATGTTCTGTAAATATCTGTTAGGTCCATTTGGTTTATAACATCTGTTAGCTCTGTTATTTCTCTGTTTCGTTTCTGTCTAGATGGCCTGTCCATTGTTGATAGTGGAGTACCAATGTCTCTTACTACCAGTGTGGGAAGGTCAATTTGTGATTGAAGCTGTAGTAGTGTTTGCTTTACAAATTTACGTGCTTCTGTGTTTAGGGCAATGATGTTGAGAATTGAAATGCTATTTTGATAGATTTTTTTTTCTTCAATGAGTATGCAATATCCTTCCCTATCTCTTTTGATTAGTTTTGCTTTGAAGTCTATTTTGATATATATACATATATCAGCTTGCTTTTCAGGTTCATTTGGAATATCCTTTTTCAACCCTTTACCTTGAGGTAATAGATGTTGATATGTGTTTTTTGAATGCAGAAGGATGGATTATGTTTTTCTATCCATTCTGCTAGTCTGTGTCTTCTTAACAGGGAATTAAGGCCATTGCTACTGAGAGATATCAATGACTAACAACAGTTATTTTGTAAGTGGTGGTGGTGATGATGGTGGTGATGGTGGTGGTGTGTGTGTGTGCCTGTGCTTCTCTTCTTTAGATTTTGCTGTCTGAAATTAGTCAATCACTGCTTTATGGGTTTAGATAATCTCATTAGATTGATGTTTTCCTTCTAGTACCTTCTGTAGGAGTGTATTTGTAGATAAATATTGCTTAAATGTGGCTTTGTCATGGAATATCTTCTTTTCTCCATCTATGGTGACTGAAAGTTTTACTGGGTATAAAATAGTGTGGGCTGGCATCTTTGTTTCATACAGTTTGCAGCACATCTGAACTGGTCCTTCTGTCTTTTAGAGTCTCCACTGAGAAGTCAAGTATAATTCTACTAGGTTTGCCTTTGTATGCTACTTTTTCCATTACAACTTTTAATACTCTTTCTTTGTTTGTATGTTTAATATTTTGATTATTATATGGTGAGGTAACTTTCTTTCATGGTTCAATCTATTTACTATTCTGTATGCTTTGTGTACCTTTATTGGCAACTCCGTTTTTAGATTAGAAAATTTTTCTTCTACAATTTTGTTGAATATTTTCTGGCCTTTGAGTTAAAATTCTTCTCCTTCCTCTATTTCTATTTTTCTTAGGTTCGGTTCTTCTCCTTCTTCTGTTTCTATTTTTCTTAGGTTTGGTCTTTCTATAGTGTCCCAGATTTTCTAGATGTTTTGAGTCAGGAGTTTTTTAGATTTAACTTTTCCTTTGAGTAATGTATCCATTTCTTCTATCACAACTTCGAAACCTGAGATTTTTTTTCTTTTATCTTTTGTATTCTGATAGTGAAACTTCCCTCTGTATTTCCCCCTCAAATTTATATATATATATACATATATATATATATGTGTGTGTGTGTGTGTGTGTGTGTATGTATGTATATGTATATATATATATATATGTATACACACACACACATATATATAGGTTGTTTCAATGTTTTCTCACTTTTAAAAGTTGATCTATTTGCATTTTCAAGTCTTGTGCAATTTTATTAATTTTTCTCCATTAGCTTTTTTTTATGTTTTTCTGCATTTTTATGATTTTTTTTCACTTTTTCACAGTTAGTTTATGTTTTCTTGAATATCTTTATAGAATTTGCTTATTACCTCTTTAAAGATTTATATCATCTCCATGCAGGCAGTGTTAAGGTCTTTTTCTTGTGCTTCAGGTATGTTGGATTACTCAGGGCCTACACTGGTAGGTTATCTGGGCTCTAGTGGAGACACATTGTCCTGGCTGTTCTTGTGTTTTTATGCTGGTGTCCAGACATCTGGGATTGGCATGATTAAAGGTCTAGGTACTGATTTCAGGGTTTGTTTTTGTTGGGTGAGTGTTTTGTTTCTTGGTTTCTGTTTTCTCTATAGATGTGTGAGAGTGTATTGACTGCATGTTGCCTGGTAGAAACTCCTCTTTGGCTCTGAGAGTTGTGGTCACTTAGTAGTGGTGATATGCTAAGGACAGGTATTAAGGGGTTCATAGTAAAAAGGAGATTAGAGTGTTCAATCATTTTGTCTCCTTGGAATGTGGTAAGACAGTAAAAAAAGGTCATTCCAGGGGGTCTGCTATTATACTGGGTGGGGAGGGGTTTGCTTTAGGGGAGTGGTTCTCAACCTGTAAATCACAACCACTTTGGGGAGTGGTCAGATATAAGAAATCCTTCATATCAGATGTTTACAGTGTGATTCATATCTGTAGCAAAATTATAGTTATGAAGCAGCAACAAAATCATTTTATGATTTGGGGTCATCACAACATAAAGAACTGTATTAAAGGGTCATAGCATTAGGAAGGGTGAGAGCTACTACTCTAGAGGAACATAAGGAGAAGGGAAGATCTAGAGACAGCTTGTCTGCTTTCCTGCAGGAGTGATGTATAGGTTAGCAGGGAGTACCTGCTGGAGTTGGGGGCTGTTATAAAGTGATGGGTGGAAGGAGAGAGGTGAGAAGGGGGTGCTTTGTAGGATTCATAGGAGATGTGGGCAGAGGGGAAGGAAGACTGCAACTGGTGTTCTGTTGCAGAGCTAGGGATGAGACTAGGTGAGGAGGGAGTAATGAAGGTCTTCAGTTGGCTTTCTTATTTCCCTGGCCTGCTCAGCAGGCATGTTCCCAGTGAATGCTTCCTAGTGTAGGATCCTGGGATAATGGAGTGGGTTACAGGAAGGAAGGCTGGGGAAGAAGATCTTTCTGATCCTCTGGGGATGGGGTCAGAGAAGAAAGGGAGACTACTGGTTTTGTGCTATTGAGATGGGGATGAAGCTGGGGGATTGGAACTTGGGCATCAGAAGGAAAGGTGTATATCTGCCTCCAGCCTACTTATTGCCCTAGGAGGAGTCACCCTTGGGTTAATAGGTAGTACCTACTATGGTTGGAGTTTGTGATAGAACAATGAATGTCACGAGAGAGTTCCGAAGGGGATGATTTGTGAGATCCACAGGACATGGGAACAGGGAGAAGCCCCATGTGTTCTGCTGAAGAATTGGGGATGAGAGAAATCTGGGGGAACAAAGAGAGTAGAGATCTGCAGGCAGCCTACCTGTTTTTCTGACAAATGTAACAGGAAACTCTTGAATGATGGTGGGACCTTCTATTAAACAATTTTTTTAAAAAAAATTATTATTTAATGAATATGTGTGTGTTAATGTGGGTGTGTGTTTGTCCATGTGCATTTGTGTGAATGAATGGTGGTATTTGTGTGTTTGGGGGGGTTGGAGCAAGGAAAAAGGGAATAAGAAAAGAGAAATTTGTTCACACTCCCCTAATGACTTGGGCAGTATATTGAAACTAGGTTCAACTGCAAAGGCGGATGAATTTAGAATCCTGTAAGTTGGGCACTAAGTGTAGAAGTCTAAGGTTCTCCAAAAGGCATACCAAGAGGAACAAGGAGGAGGATGATGGGCAAGGAAGTACAGAGGGATCCCTGAGTTTGAGGCATCTCAGTGACCTAGTGGGGACTGACCAAAAAAAGGCACAAGCTCATCAATGGCTCATCAAGTACTGAGCAGGGTCCAGGTGTTAAGAGCTGAAGGAGACACAGTCTGAATGAATAAAGCCAGAAAACAAAAATGTACTTGAAAAACACAGAGTCTCAAGCAAGGAAAATGGTCTGACTTAAGGAAGCATTTAAGCTGATTGGGGTCTGGGGGGAACTCACCAATTGTTGGTGGTGGATGGAATCCAAAGTGATTGATGTACCAGAAAGTGGATCTGTTGTGGGTGGATCAGGTGAGTAGGGTTCTGGTGTGGGTGGACACTAGGAGAGCCTTCCTACTGCCTGAGTCACACCACCAATGATAGGATAAAGTGGTGAAGGTGGGACATCTTTGGTTGGCCTGTGCCCAAATATGTCACTAGCTAAGAAACTCTACCACTCAACAGATGTAGTATGAGAGGCTTATTGGGAGAGGGGGGAAGGTGAAAGGCCATCTTGTAGTGGCACATGAGAAAGAGAGGTGGGGAGAGAGAAAGAGAGAGGCAAGGGGAAGGGATGGAGGGAGAGACAGAGATAGATAGAGACAGATAGAGCGACAGAGAGACAGAGACAAAGACAGAGAGGGAGATTCAGACAAAGAATGAATAAGACAGAGAAGGAGGGAGAAAGAGAGAGAGAGACAGAAAGAAAACAGGAGAGAGCAAGACAGAAAGCTGCAAAAGAGAGAGATCTGGGTTGCCATGGGAGTGTGACTTTCTGGGCCACACCTGGCCTCAGCAGGTGTGAGCTGTTGTTAGGTACTTGAGGGTAGGCCAGAGGAACAGCCTGATTGCCACTGTCCAGTCCTAAGGAGTTGCTGGGAATATAGATCTATGTCACTGTGTCTGCCTGGTTCTTTCTCATGTTCTGCAGAACAAACTTTTTAGATCCTTATGATTACATATCAGTCACTGTAATGAACAGGTTACCTCACTGACCTCAAAATTTTATTATTTAAATTTCACAAAACTCATAATTTTCAAAGTCCTTTTCAAATGATGGAGTCAATTAGTCATTACTTTTTTTTCTTACCAAAGTACTTTTATGAGCTACTTGAAGACACCATTATTTCTCTTATTAATTTTTTCTTTTTTTTTTTAACCAAGAATGGCATCACAGACGTTAAATAACTTCTCTTGGACAAAATTGAGTGATTAATGCTTTTAGTGATGCCATGCAGTGACTTCTGGATTGTTCTTCTGTCTAATAATTATGACTGGAGACTTTGGATTCTGTATGAGCAATTTAAAAAAAAAATTTCTGAGGATTCTTCGGATAGTGTCAATTAAGCTGTTTAGGTTGAACGTATTGAGCAAGAGAGAAAGAGATGATTGATAGAGGCCATGATATAATTGCATCCAAGTGATACCTTATCAACTGGCTCAGAAATGACATAACAGCATTTTACAGTGATAATGAACTTCAAATCAAGGTAATGTAACTGACAGGGCTTTACTCGTTGTCACTTTGAGAGCAAAGTGATCAGTCATGTTCTAGGGAAAGAATTATTATGTATGAGACAGAGTGCATAAATATCTCAATTTAAATCTCCATTAGAATTCTGTAGTTCTCATTATACATTCAACTGAAATAATGCATGGGCTTAAAAATCCGTGAAGATCTTATGTCTTTCTCTTTAACACACAATAAAAGTGGGTAAGGGAATATTTTCCACACAAATCATGTAGGCACACACGGCTAGAACCTGAGTACCATCTCTGGTCAAAGATGTGTATCCTCTTTTGGCTCTTGATTGTTGCTAACTTACTGGATTTAACTTTCTGCTATACTTATTTGCTGTCCTTGATAATAACTCCATCTTCTGAGGCTGAAAATATTACCCCATACTGATGTAGGTGCTTGTTATAGCAGCTCTAGAGAATGAATACACACTCTATTTCTTATTTTCTCAGTTCTAACACCACAGTAAAAAAAAAAAGAAAAAGAAAAAGAAAGGCTTTAAAAGCAATAGATTAGGAGCAAGTGGGTGTGAATAATCAAACAACGTAAATTGGTGATGAACTTTATCATATCAAATGTTTCATCAGCTTCAGTTGATATGGTCATGGAATTTTTTTTTTCTCTTCACCCATTGACACAGGGATGTCAATGACTGACCCTATATTGTTCCTGTAGCCTTGTACACTGTAGGCGAATACTCATGCTGTATATTTTTGTCTGAAGACTATTAGAGTCGTTTTGTTGATTTACTAAACTACTAGTCTTGCTATTGAAGAGTTCTTAATGAATTATGTCATGAGGAATTTGCTCCATAGCTTCCTTTCCTGCTTCTTCTTTGCTTGGATAGTCTTTGATTTTGTTATCAAAGTAAGTTTAGCCTCGTTAAATAAATTGTAAGTGTTCCCTCTTGTTTCCTGAAAGGTGTTGTGTCAAGCTGTGCTCAGCTAGTTCTTCTTAAAATGCCTGGAAGAAGTCTCTAGTGAAACCATCTGGGCCCAGGAATTTATTTGAGGGAAGTTTTTAAACTACTAGAGCAATTTCCATAACTGTTTTAGGGATATTCAAATGATTTAGTTCCTACTGTATTCAGTTTATGCATTTAAAGGAACATATGTTTTCAAATAATGTAGGCAAAATTGGGTGTAGGCTCTCTCTCTCTGTGTCTCTCTCTGTCTCTCTGTGTGTCTCTCTCTGTCTCTCTCTGTTTCTCTCTGTCTCTTTCTCTGTCTCTCTCTGTGTGTCTCTCTCTGTCTTTCTGTCTCTCCCTCTGTCTCTCTCTGTTTCTTTCTCTCTCTCTCTGTCTATCTGTCTTTCTCTCTCCCCTTAGTATCAACAGAGACTATAACAATAAGACCCATAAGACCCATTTCCATACCAAGTATTAACAACTGGTATCTTTCTCTTTGCAATTTTTACCACGGTTTTCTTGTTTTTTTTGTTAATTTTTTCCATAGAAATTCTTTGTTTGCTTTTTTTGCTATTGTTTAACATGTTAACAATATCAAATTCTATTTCCATGGTACAGTTTATTGTCTTTGTTGTTTTTCTGTGTGTATACACACTGTAGTTGAGGTTCAAATTTGAGGTAGTTTTGCATATTAAGAAAGCATTCATTCGCTGAACTGCACTGCCAGCCCTAATTAGGTTCTTGGTAAATAATTTAGAACATCTATGTATGAAGCTAGACTCTATTAATTAACGTTGGATTGCAGGTACCAAGGTAGGATTGACTTTTGGTAAAATATGTGAGTCCACTGCTCTATGCTGCCCTAGACTCATGACTTTTGGTGACCATTTCCCCTTCCTGATGTCTATTCTCTAGTTTCTCCTAGAATCAAGCATCTATGACAGTTAGTGCATTTTCATTTTGCTGAAACTGAGTTTTCATAAATGTGCTAACCAAAAAAAAGAAAATTCTGGTATGTTTTATGTAGAGAAACGTAACTGAAGGCAATTGGTTCAGTTACAAGGAGAAAGCATTATTTAGTTTCATCAGAAGAACGATATCCATGCCTCTGTGGCTCCAGAAAGGCTGCTCAGGATAGTACCTGGTGTAGTTATAACTTTCAGTTTTCTTCCATGCTGACTGGAGTTGTTTTTTTTTTTCTTTTAAACTGTGGTTCAACAGTCTTTATGGCATTACTTCAGTAATAAAATTTCTAGGCATTTTGTGAAGTTTCAGCATCTGTGTGCCACCATTCTGTCACCCCAACTGGCTTTACGATAGCTGCAATCATCTCAGAGTAAAGCACATCCTCTTCATTATGGTCTTTCAGAAATTCACAGCAGGTCAGGACTAGCTGTCAATTCCTCTGACCCAGGAATAGGGTTTTAGTTGTCAGGGGGTATCCTTCTTCTTCTTGGTCATTTGCATCTTGCAGTTACACCTTTAAACATTGCAGTTGGCTTCAGATTTCTTCTCCAGAGTGTCTGGTTTCTCTGTGTTTTCATCCACCATCCTGCAGGATGCGGCGAAGCCAATTGCACTGATCTTGGTGCTGATGTTGGCTGTGCCATCCATCTGCTCTATTTGGAGTCATCTCATTCTTCCGGCTTCTCGAGACTGTGAATTTACAGCTTTTCATCTTCTCCAATGTAAGAACTTAGTGCGAGAAGCTCCCCTCTTGGTAGTATTTTAACACACTCTTATAAATTGTGTTATACTTTTTGTCATTGTGCCATGCTTTCATTTTTGCTCAGTTTAGTACAGGTTCTAAGTTCTAGTTCTAAGGCCCCTCTTTGATAGCTGTGCCCCTAGATTGTGAGAGCCAGGACTTATTTAGCAATATGATGGCCAATGGCTTTAGGTATGATGCCAAGAAGCATACTCTAACCTGGGAAATATTGCAAGTATGTTATCTAAAGGAAAACGCTAAAATCAACTATGAGATTATCTGTTAGTGACATTTCAAATTGGGATATTTTTAAGATGAGGTCGTCATGTTCAGAATTAAGTATTGGTTTATAAAATTCTTTCTTTGAGAGAATCAAATTGTAGGACTAGTGAGGGAGCTCAGTTGATAAGGTGCTTCTCTTGAAAGCCTGAAGACCAAATTTGGGCTCCCTTGCAATAGTGTAAAAATTCTAAGCATGGAGTTCAAGTCCTTGTGCTGCAGAGAAAGAGACAGAAGGATCCTTGGAACTATTCCTGATGCCCCAGTGAGCCCAGAATTGTGATCGATAGTAACTTGCCTTTCTTTATATAACAATCAGGTTTACTGTAACAGGAACAAGAAAGCAGTAAAGATATATTAAAGAAGTAATAGATCAGAAGAGGCTGTATGTGCACATGATGGAGAGCTAGGAGAGAGCAAAAAATTTCTGGTTAGAAAGATGGAGCGTCTTGTGTCCTTTATTTCTCCTCCAGTTCTGCTGTCTCGTGTCAGGGCTGTCTTTAGCTGTGATGTTTTGTGAAGAGCACCACGTCAGTAATGCCTGCAAAGCATAATTTTCACGATGAACTCTCAACCTATGTCTTCTGTAATTTTATTATTTCAGCCTTAAAAATGAATATGTAAACCTAGGTCAAAAGGTCTGTGTCTTGATAAGAAAATTGATTTGGAAAGCTAAAGGCATGCCCTCGTTTTCCCTGATACAAGCCTTCCCTTAATGCAAAAAATCTGACATCAATCCAGATGAGTTTGGAAGCTGAAAAGTTTGCAGTGGTATGTTAAATTTCTCTATCAAGAGTAATGGTCAAATTTTCATACTCAATTAGAGCTGGGCTTTTTTTTTTTATTCTCTTCATTGTGACCAGTGATGGAGCTCTGTAATAGTCTCCATCAGTTGCAAAAAAAGAAGCTTCTTTGATGATGCATGCTAGCCACATTAACCTATGAATATAAGCATCAGTATTTACAATAGTTAGAAAGTATATTAGTTTAAGTAGTTGGCAGTAGTAGGGTCTTCTTCAGCTTCTATGTCCTCTCCAGCCCTTAGCAGTTGGCTAGGTTTCCCGTGCCAGAATGAATTCCCTCCTATTGAATGAACCTGAACTTCAATTAAAGAACATTTGCTTATCTTCCAAGTGCTACTATCGCACCACTGGGAATATGGTGCCTGACCAGTCACTATGGTTCACAGGTTTGGTCGGTGGGCAGGACTAGCGATTGATTTTCTTCTTTGGCAGCTTGCATGGCAACTTCGGAAATGATGAGAGCTGGTCCTCAGGGAGGAGGCTTCTAGGCCACTTCCGGTTCCATTCTTCCAAGTCCTCTGCCTGAAGCATGGAGTGTTTTCAGCAGAAAGATCTTGTTTTCAAGCCTTGGGATGCAGCGAAAGACAAACTGACACTAGTCTATACTGTGTAGGGAGCCTCCTGGACAACTGGATCAGTAACTAAATGGTGATGGTGGGAAGCGGGGTTGGGGGTGGGGTTGTTACCAAGTGTAGTTTAACTGTATTTAATCTCTCTCTCTTTTTCTCTCTCTCTTTGTGTGTGCGTGTACATGGTGTGTGTGTGTGTGTGTGTGTGCGCGTGTGCGTGTGTGTGTGTGTGTGTGTGTGTGTGCGTGTGCGTGTGCGTGTGCGTGTGTGTGTGTGTGTGTGTGTGTGTTTTGAAGTTGCCTATAAAACAATACAACCTTAGTTTTATTTATCTTTTGGTTCTCCTTCTTCTTCTGCATTACCCCACCTCACCTTGCTCTGTTAACGCCCCCACCCCCACTATCTCCATTTTCTCCTTTCTGGAGTTCCTCTTTTCCTCTTTCTCTCTTCTTCCTCCTCCTCCTCTTCCTCTTCTTCCTCCTCCTCCTCCTCCTCCTCCTCCTCCTCCTCCTCCTCCTCCTTTTCCTCCTCCTCATCCTCCTCCTCCCATAGCTTCTTCTTACTTTCTCGACATCTCAACTCACTGCAGGTTTTATACTCAAATCTAAAGATGCACAGTTAGGATGCATGAATAGGAGAGGAAATGTGTTTGTCTCTTTGGGTCCAGGAAAATCAAGGAAGCAAGAGCAAGAAGATTGTTCGAGAGCCAAAGAACCAGGAAGCCTATTGCTAGATAGTATCTTCTAGACATAACAGGGAAACTGCACCCATGACATCTGAAGAAATGCTTTCCTAAATAAGATTCACACAATGACATCATATGTTGGCGAGCTGATCCCATACCTCTTTGGATATTTAGTCTAACCAAAATTTAGTTCCAAAATCAGTGAGTGATTGGGTTTCTTAAAAAAGTACATTAGAGGAAGATACATTACATGGCTTCAACCTTTGTCCTCCATATGAATACACACTACTTCCACCAACATCACACACATACACACAAATACACCACACATATACACACAAATAAAAACCAATGAAGTGCTGGGAAATTAAGAAAAAATGAGAAGATAATAGGGAATTTCAGTGATAAAGAACAATGAATAATATATTCAGGAGGAAGAAAGAGTGGTTTGTAATGATGATGTTAGACTAATTGAGAGAAAAAGGTACACTATTTATTTGCTTAAAAAAAAAAGTGAGGACCCACATGTATTTTTCTAGTTAGAGCATATTATTTTTCACTAATATATAGCTCAGCTTCTCTATGTAGGCATAGCATTTATTACATACATCAATTATCACTGTCACTAAATCAAAATCTAACGTGTCCCAGACTAAGACCCTAGTGAGTCTTAGGTTTGCAGTAGAATTTGGTGTCAATTTAAGAAATGCCTCAAACATCTTGGTTAAACTATTAAAAAGCACAAATGAGATATTTATTGGCACCTTAAAGATAATGACCAGGTCTGTTTTCCCTCTCTTACTGTAATTTTCTCCTAATATGTATTACAAAATTATAGATTGTACCCTATTGAATTACAGTTTGGAATACTAAGTGATAGATTTATAACATAATATCTCACTTGGGAATAGATTTTAAAGTTTGCATCTAAACCAAAAATAGAATCCACAATGCCCCTTGGACGTGTATGACAACTTTTCATACAGTCTAACACCACCTCTCATTAATCCAGTAAATTATCCTCTTAGCTGTGGGCAGGAGCTCCTTTTCTTTGGATAAGTATTACATTGACAGCTGACTTGTATGGAAGGCACTGAAGAACCATAGCCCAGGAAAGTATTCACTGAGTGTCTGAAAGGAAAGATCGTACTCAGCGCAGCAAGATGTTGATGCTGAGCCAGAGACGGGTGGCAACTGGGCAACATCAGCACCGTTCTATCCTCCACTTCCTGCTAACCCAGAGCCATGAATGCATCCCGTGAACATGGACATAATCAGCTTTTCTTCCTCTCCAATCTTACACATGTACAACTGACTGCATTTACAGTACAGAAGCACAAGATGTTATCTATTCTACTCTAATATTTACCAGATGGCATCGGTACACTAGATTCTTTAACGTTAGGAACAGACTTTCCACAAACATATGTGAGAGTGAGAATTCCTATTGCTAGAGGGATTTTTATTTTAAATGCATTAATTTAAATAAGCGAGCCAACAAATAAACCCAAGGAATCTGACAGAACCTTTGCCCAAAGTTAGAGCTATGACAATGATAATGATTTTTAATTGGGGCCAAACCATCCAAAGTAGTTATATTCTAGTCTTGCACAATACAGCTGTGATGCATAATAAGAATCTGGAAACATCTGCTTCTCTCTGATACATGGCTGGAAAACCATAGGAGGGGAGGTTGCAAAGCAGAGTGGCCATATTGGATGTGCTAATTGCTGCTTTGTATGCTGAAGTCCAATTATCTCGGCAATTAAGATAGAAATATTTGCTGAGTAAACACAAAGCAGAATTTCCCTCCCTCACAGGTTTACAGTATAGCCTAACTTCACATGCTATCTCAGTGAATGTTTTGGGGATAGGTGGGGGAGGGGCTGCTGAAAGCAATTTTGTTTTCTATATGTAGATTTACTATGTACAAATCAATGATGTAATGGGCTCTATAAGTCAATAACTAAAATCGAGGATATTGGAATAAGCATTGTTTTTCTTCCTACAGATGAGCTCACCATGTTGTCAATTATGAATAGACTTAATGGCTTCTTTGTAAATAAAAATAAAAATAAATGTCTCTTTGACACAAATAGAGAAATAGAGCCTTCCTTTCCCTTGGTCTAAACTGACTTTTGTATCTTTCTAGACTCAATTTTCTTTTAAGCCTTCAAAATATTTTGAAGAGAAGCGTATAAAACGAACTTGAAAAACAATAAAGATAGAAGGGAAGAAAGAACATAAGGAGATAAAGGGAAAGAGAGGAAAAGCAGCTCCAAGACGCAATTAACTCTAATAACCTTATGAAAGTTAGAATCGTCTGGTAGCATAGTAACATCACTTGGTTATATTCTAAAGGAAAAACGTAATTTAGGGCCATGAGAAGTTAAACAATGAGAACCACTCAGTTTGGCCTCTGTGTATGTTTAGAGACCTGGACAGTCATTAAACAGATCTACTGCTGATCTGAGGATAGACTTGAGTTTATTTTACCTTTTGAGCTATGTCTCCCTTGTAATGATATCTGCAGTTCAATAATTCAGTGTGGAATTGTAAACGCTTAGCAGTTCAGGTCTGTCTTGAAATACCAGTCCATTGATTGGGCACGAGATTTCTAAATCCTATCTTCAAGGCTGAATTGTGAACAGCCAGGTATTCACTGGGCATTTTGTAAATAAAGCAGTGAAATCTTTTCATATAAATTAAAGTCAAAGTATCTAGTCTGAAGGGAGTTGCAATGTTGCAAATGTTAGCACAAAAGAACATCCCTTCTCACCACATACTGCCACAAAGTAATGAAGAGACACGGAGATATTTATATATAAAGATGTACCAATAAAGAACTCTATAATCTTCATTACAAATTGCGAAAAACTGAGTCACAGGAATTTTGTCTTGTTGATGCCAATGCTATCTTCCCAACCACCTTCAAATAAAAGAATAAACAATCTGAATATTTACCTGAATTAAGTTGGTGTATATGTTCTCTAATTGGGTTTGATTTTGAGCTAGTATTTCTTTAAGCACTCTTCATCCCAGTTGTCTAGACAAACTCTTTCAGATAGGTGAGATCAATCACTAAAGGCTACACTTGTTTGGAGCTATGTTGAAGTTAGATCAGGCTTCTGGTTACCAGGGTCCTCTACCCTCTTCCTCTATTTCTAAAATGAAGTCCCTTTTAGGATTGGTTTTGCAGAAGACTATATTTCCAAACAAGCTCAGTTTCTAATAGGTTAAGATGAACTTGGCTGTAGATGAAGAAGGAAAGAGAGAAAATGAGGTCCTTTGGGGATACTTCCCTTTGTATTCTTGTGTTTCTGAGAATGTTAACTACACAAAGAAAAGCAGGCTGAGTTGTTGTGACTAGACACCATGGCAAAGGCAACTCTTATAAAAAGAAAGCACTTATTTTGGAATTTGTTTACCATCTCAGAGGGGAACTCCATTATCATCAAGAAGCAGACAGGCATAGGACTGGAACAGTAGCTGAGGGATGTACATCCTGACCTGCAGGCATTTAGAGACTAGCATGGGCTTCTGAAACCTCAAAGCCCATCCAAAGTCACACACTCCTCCAAAAAGGCCACACCCACTCCAATAAGGCCATACTTCCTAATGCCGAATCCTCACCCTTCTCAAACAGTTCCATTCCCTTGTGACCAAGCATTTAAATATTTGAGCCCTGAGAAATGGGGCATTCTCACACAATCACAAGAAACTAGTCCTATCTATTTCTCAATGTTGATTCCACATTCCATCTTACCTGGAGAAAGCAGAAGAACAATTACCTAAATGTCATTTTTACTTACATAAGGAAGAAGCAGGTTCCATTGATGAGATTAGAAGAGGCGTCACAAGACCTGCCTAGCTTGAGTACCACTTAACTTCTCAGGACTTGCCTTTCCTTGGGTCTCCCTCATTCTCCTTGGCTCCTTACTACATGAAAGTGGGTGGGATCAGTCATGCAAATGGTAGCTTAAAATGCAAACTTGAGAGTGAAAGTCACAAAGTGTCATTTGAATATACCAGTTTGCCTCGAACTTAGCATTTTAAAATAACTGGTCCCTGGGACACTATCCAGAATACTATTCCTGACATTTCCATAACTCACACATGGTCTTTTTGTTATCATTATAGATACTAAGACTGCAGAACTTTATTGCTTCAAATAAAATATATTAATAAAATTGGATTTACTTAAAAGATTCTCATATAATTTTTGAAGACAAAAATGTATGTTTTTAATTTTCTACCATGACTACAATAAAAAAAAATTAAACTGCTTGAGACATAAAAAGCAAAGGCAGTAATAATAAGAAATTAGGTAAGTCTATAAATTTTACTGCCTGACAGTTTTGTTTTAAAAAACCACAAAATTCTGACACATCATAGTTTAAGAATATGCTTTCAAAATGTCTAATTGCCAGCTGAAGGAAAGACACGAATCTGCTTTGAATCCAAAGCTCCCATCTGTTAGCTGATTGATTTAGTTTGAGTTTGCTAATAATGAATTTTATTTTTAAAAATGAACATTTCAAATAAAGATGTGAAGACATACTTCTCCTTTTTGCTGATAGTCCTGTTGTGGTAATATCTCCAGGCCAGGCAGCTCTCAGTTCACCATACTAGAGCACTCTCCATGTTCAGGAGCTCTCGCTGTACCCACTGATTTTTCTTTTTTCTTTTTCTTTTCGTTTTTTTTTTCATTTTTTTAATTGGATATTTTATTTACATTTCTGTTCTGATTCCCTTTCCCCATTTTCCCCCCACCCAGAAACCCCCTATCTCATCCCTCCTCCTCCTGCTTCTATGAGGATGTGCCCCCACCCACTTGCCCACTCTCACCTCCCCACTCCCGAATTCTCCCACACTGGAGTATCCAGCCTTCACTGGACCAAGGACCTCCTCTCCCAACTATGCCCAACAAGACCATCCTCCCCTACATATACAGCTGGAGCCATGGGTCCTCCCTATGTGCTCCCAGGCTGGTGGTTTAGGCCCTGGGAGCTCTGGTTGGTATTATTGCTCTCCCCGTTTTTAATAGCTGAGTAATACTCCATTGTGTAAATGTAACACATTATTTTGTATCCATTCCTCTGTTGAAGGACATCTGGTTTCTTTCCTGCTTCTGGCTATTATAAATAAGGCTGCTATGAACATAGTGGAGCATGTGTCCTTGTTATATGTTGGAGCATCTTCTGGGTATATGCCCAGGAGTGGTATAGCTGGGTCCTCAGGTAATGCAATGTCCAATTTTCTGAGGAACTACCTGCTTTTCTTTAACACCTGCTATTTCAGAAGATAGTGGCGTAATCATCATTAATGCATCACTTCCCTTAGAAAACATGTGCCCAGTGAACAAAAGGACTGGTCACATTTATTTATTTGTTATCTTATTTCTATACCCCCCACATATAACTTGGTAAAAGACAAGAAGATAAACTTTGTCACAAACAACATGTCACATTTTGAATTCAGAAACAAATACTAGAATCAGCTATATTTATGAAAGTTTTTAAAGAGGTCGCTGATACCATTCTGCTCAGTAACATATTGTTGCTTATGTTTTAGAAAGCACCCCCCCAATGGTAATAGGTTACTCATGCTGTCCAGAGACAATCCAATTAAAGCTTATGACACACTATTGAGAACACTGCGAATGCTCAATGAAAATAATCCTTACCAACATCATTGTTCTTGAAGTTACAGCTACATGATCTGTGCATTCTTGACACAGCCTTGAAAAACTGATTCCGAAAGGCATTTCAGCAGCTACTAGCTGTTTCAATTTTATCTTCAGGTCTTTTCTCTCCTGCTAATGTTTTTGGAATTTTGGAGTGTCTCCTCTTAGTTGCCACATGATACCATAATCATAGGGGTGTCACCTATTGGAGTTCTTAGTCTTATTAACTCATTAATCAAAGAATTTAAGAGTGGATTCAGATAAAAGTTTGAGGGAAATTTTATAAGAGTTTAAAAGAACAACCCCTAGGGCATGCCAACTGTAAATCTAAGCAACTTCCCAGAGAAGGAGAATAGAGAAGAGGAAAGAAAATGTCGTGACATTTGAGTTTCTGGAATAGAGGTCCACAGGGCAGCATAGCCTCATGGTAGGATTATGTTAGAGGAAGAGTAAGATAGACCAAAGTTTCAAAAAAAGCATACTTAGATTTTGGCCAACATCTTAAAGAAACAGAAAAGGGAGTGGGGGAGGAAAGGTTGTATCTGTGTGAATCAGAACTGGGAAAGGTGGATAGATAGACTCAGCTGACTCCCATGGCTGCTCAGCTCATAGAGACTATATTGTGGGCAGGAGTTCAAGGGGTTAATTATCTCTTCATCATAGTTTAAGGTGAACCCATCTTCCTAGCAGTAGTCTCATAGCCAAGTGATTGACCCAACTCAAGTGGAATATTAGGTATGAGACCTGGCCAGAGATTCTAAACCAGAAGTTTACTCTTAATGGGGATTCACTGCTACTTATATCTTAGTCACAGAGCCGAGATTCTCTCAGAACACCAAACCCAGCTGGTTGTCTCATCTTCAAACACATGATTTCCTTTACCTTGAATTTCTTTATTTCCTCGAGTTGTTAGCATGCTCCTTCCTTCTTCAAACCTTCACTCTCAGAGTCAATCTGTGTCTCAAGGCACTTAGAACATAGCACTTTTAATACTTTTGTCTTCATTGATTTCTACCCTTTCAAGCTTGAGAAAGAGAAGTGCCTCGCATATCCCAGACACTCAAGAGTGTATGAATCCATTGAACTGGTCAGCTTGGCTTTTAGCACAACATGGATTTTTCATATAGTGCTTTATTTTTCTTCTACAGAACTTGATTTACTGAAAACGGTCACTGATATTGATGGATGTAGCCCTGCCACTTCCTGCCAAGCCTTACCAGATGTAGATGTGGTACTAAGTCTTTGTGTATACCAGTCTGTTGCCAGGAGTGGTTTTTGGATGAACTAGAAAGAAGTCTGTGTTGTGTCAATTCCTGTGGAACAACAACAAATGGAGTTGCTGCTCCCACAGACTATCCAGGGACAAAAACAAGGCTACTTGGGGTCTTAGGGCAGATGCCTTTGTTGGCTCTCAGTTGGTATAGGACGACAAAGTCCCAGTCTTTCACACACACACACACACACACACACA
>JANHMN010000021.1:21426192-21532079 GCA_030674055.1 Rhabdomys pumilio
AGGAGGAGGAGAAGGAGAAGGAGAAGGAGAAGAAGAAGAAGAAGAAGAAGAAGAAGAAGAAGAAGAAGAAGAAGAAGAAGAAGAAGAAGAAGAAGAAGAAGGTAAGCTGCACATCGTCAATTAAGTCAAAATAAGCCACACATTTTTATTTATGACTTGTGGGCCCTAGTTTAAATAATGGGAAAACAGCATCTTTTCTCTTTACATCCGTAAGAGACAAATATAAAACATCTGAAGAAACAGGAAAGAAGTTGGGTTCCAGGACCCGGGAATATGAACTCAGTTTTGATTTTGCCAGGAGCGTGGAACTCATTCCTGAGATGGCTGGACTCAGGAAAGTATTTCCTAACATAAAGATCTGTTTACTTGGGTCTGTTTCTAGAATTCTGAATTGTCTCCACTGTCATGACTATTTTATTCAACTTACAACACCACAATGTGTATTGCTGTTTCTTTATGGTGAGTCTTGAAATTGGTCAGTTTTAGAGCCATGCAACTTTGCCTGTTTCTTTCGATACCATTCTGGATATTCTGGGACTTTTGACTTTCTATATGAAATAAATCACTAGTTTGAGGTATCCACAAAACAATCTGAAACCTTATGAGATTATATTAAACAAATCTGCAGACAAAGATGGAAATAATGAATATTTTGATAATACTGAATCTTCCATGAGCATAGACTGCATCTCCACTTACTAATCTTTGATTCTTTTCAATAAAGTTTATTCCTCATATAATTCATAAGCTTTCTTTGTTAAACTTTCCAGTATTTCATCTGGGGGTGTGTGCTAATATAAGAAGTATATATATTTTTTCCTTTTCAAATTCTACTTGATCATTTCTGGGATATATGGGAACAACTGATTTTTCTGTGTTAATTTTGTGTTATATTTAGTAAACATTTTGTAATCACATATTACCTCAATTTTGTAAGATTTTTATACAAAGATTATCCTATCTACTGCCAAAGGTAGTTTTATTTCTTTACAAATAATCTATATATTATTTATTTCTCCTTCTTGTCTTAGTTCACTATCTGGACTCCCAATATAACACTGAAAATCAGTGGTGATAAAGGACATTGTATAAGACTCATGATCTTAATGAATGGCTTCAACAAATGTGGCCTCAATGTCTGTGGAGTAAGCTGTCAGTTTTATGTGGGTATTACTCATCAAGTTTAGGAAGTTCATTTATAGTCCTCATTTACTGAGAACTTTTATCATGAACGAGCATTAAAATTTGTAGAGTGCTTTTTCTGCATCCGTTGATTTGAGCATGCAATCTTATCTTCTTTACCCTATTAATATGACAAATCATGTTGATTTTTAAAAGAGGACATAGTCTTGTATCATTGCGATAACTCTATTCACCAAAGGCACTTCCTTCTCTTTCATATATCGTTGGTATTTTAAAATTATATCTTTTAAAGTTTTTTTACATCCATGTTCACAAGGGATATTATTCTATAAGAATTATTATTATTTTAGTGCTATTTTTATTTGCATTATTGATTGCAATGAAGATTGAGTTAGGAAGTTCTTTCCTACTTTTATCTTCTGAGAAATTATGACTTCTGCCTTACATATTTGGTAGCATTTACCGATGAACTCTTCTGGATCTAGTACTTTGCTTTGTAGTATTATTAATTATCTGTACAATCTATCCTTAAAATATATAGTTGTATAGGTATGTTAAAGGTGAATACTTCTTTGAGATTTAGAAGATTGTGTCTGTCAATTTATGATTTCATTTAATCTAAGTTATTGTCTTTTCAACACCTGGGTGCTCTAACAGTGCCCCTCTTCTCTTTCTGATATGGGTAATTTGTATCATCTCTCTTTTTCGGTTCTTATGACTAGGGGTTTATCAATTTTATTGATTTTCACTTAGTTGATTTTTTTCTTGTTCGTTTAAATCAGAAATGTCCGTCATAGACTCACATACTGAACATTTGGTCCCCAGCTGGTGGCACTATTAGGGAGGTTATAGAACCTTTAAGAAGTGGAGCTTTGTTGGAAGAAGTCATTCGCTGGGGGCAAATTTTGAGTTTATAGCCTTTCCCACTCCATTTCTCTCTCTCTCTCTCTCTCTCTCTCTCTCTCTCTCTCTCTCTTCCCCTACTCCTTCTGTATGTGGACGGGATACTATTCCTTAGCTTCCTGCTCTGGTTGCTGGCTGTTACATCTTCCTTCATTATGGATTCTCCCTCTAGAACCATAACCCCAAAGAAACATTTTTCTCTATTAGTCACTCTTGATCATAATGTTTGGCGTATTAGTTACTTTTTGATTGCTGTGATGAAACAGTCTTACTACCTTGCCCAGGCTGGCCTCAATCTTCTAGGCTCAGGTGATCTTCCTGTCTCAGCCTTCAGATTAGCTGGGATCATCAATGTAAAGTGGTGTGCATGGTTATCTGTTTATATCAGTCCATGTGTGTCTTTACACCAAAAGTGTGCTTCTTGTAGACAACATACGGTTTTGTTTATTTTTTTATGATCCTCCTCCAGTCGAAAAGATGTCCACGTTTTAATCAGTGCATTTATATCTTTGTTATTCAAGGTGATAACTGATATAGTTATATTGCTATCTATTATATAAGGTAACACTTCTTCTGTTATTCTATGTTTCTGTGTTGTTGTTGTTTTATGTGTCTGTGTGGTTTTCTAAATGTCAGGCTGTGCACTTAAGTACAGGTAACCATGGAGGCCAGAAGTGTCAGATTATCTGGATCTAGAGTTTTGTATTCTGACCTCCACGTAGATGTGTGTGTATGTGTGTGTGTGTGTGTGTGTGTGTGTGTGTGTAAATAAGTAAATAAATAAGTAAATAAGCAATGCCATATGATATTGCAGGTAGTATAACTACTTTACAATACAAAATAACCTCAGTCTTCTCCTTGTTTTCCTCATATCCTGGTTATCAGTCATTTCCTTTACCTAAGTATATAGGTGTATAATTAAGTACACGGCTGCTCTTTTAATTTTCAACAGCATATTTATCTGCTAATCCTTTAAGAATATGAAAAAGACTTCGTTTCAACCTTCGCATCTTCCTCACCTGCTGCTCTTTTTCTACACAGATCCAAATTCCTTTATGTTTAGTCCACTACCAAGTACACCGCAGGAGTTCTTCATTCCTGTTATGTGCTTTTCAATCTTTGGGGCTTTTACATCTTGCTACTTCTTTCTTCTTCTGCTGATTACCTGCCTTTGCATGCAGTCGACATTATCCATTAGATGCCCTGACATAGTAATCATAGGGGTTTGATATCTATGGTATCAACTCGTGCTGATATCTGGGTGAGGTTCAGATATTTACTCTCTATGATTGGTTTTGCTATTTTGTTTGCTTTGTAGCATTTTCTTGATACCTGGATATGACATAGAAAGTTGAAAAAATTATATAGAAAGACCATTAACAGTGTGGTGCAGCATGTTAAAGCAGAGGCATTCTACAACCCTATGACCAGGTCTCAGTTTTTTAGCGAGCCTGAGTCTCTGGGTCATAAGCTTTGCATGTGCCCTTCGGTTACCTCCTGGATTACGGGAGGTGGCAGAGTTTCTTATTTCTCTTCTTCCACTTGGAACCTGGAGGAGCCTGGAGTTGGGTATTTTCTGTCCTCCATGTGGACACCAGCTGGAATTGAATGTAGCGCTATCTATTCCCCAGACATTCAAGAACTTGTTAAATGGTTTCTCCTGAGAGCGGACCTTGTTAAGGACAGAATACTTTGGTGTATTTCGAGATGGTTTCCTTTTCTGCTGGAAACAGGGGGATTTAACTTTGATATTTACTGTGAAGTCCTCACAGAACTCCAGGAGGTAAAGTCTACAGAAGTCTGAGGGACTACCATGACTGAGTACCTTGCAATCCCCTAACTCCCCATGGATCCAACAGAGATTTTTGTAATGGTGCCACTGCAGGTGGGCACCACCTGTAACACATCAGTTTCAGTTCAGACTTTCCTCGTTCTCTGTTCTGGGAAAGTAGTGACTCCATATTTGCCTGTTTGTGTCTCAGATTTGACAAGGTCTTCTATTTAGTGGTCTCACTTCTCCGTTCAACAACAACAGCAACAAGTCATTTGTCTTTGGGTTGCATCAAACTTTTCACGTGTATCTGGATGGAGTGGCAACTTCTAAGTTTCTTACGGGACAGAATGAAAACCAGACATCTGTATCTTTCTTAATCCCAGGTTTTACTCGTGACTTTACAATACATTAGTTGTAGCAAATTGAGAGAGTTTTGCTATCTGCCTTTCCTGCCAGAGTTCTCACACATGTAATTAATTAAAAATAAACTCCCCGAGTTTTCTTTAGAATTAAAAACATTTAAAATAGCAATCCAGCTAAAATATTTTTAAAACTAGTTTTAAAAGCCGAAGTATATCACATATCACATATGTAGAGACTCAGTTCTACATTTTGTGCTCTTTAATTCTGCTGTGTGTGTGTGTGTGTGTGTGTGTGTGTATGTATGTATATATATATATATGGCTTTCTAGAGAAAAATAAAAAACTTTCACTGTTTGATAAATAAGAAAGCAGAGTCTCACAGAAATCAGCCATTCTCCTGCTTAGGGAGAGACTGCGGGTAAACCCGGGATGTCCATTATCCTTGCTAAGTTTCACTTCTGCTTTGTTTACTTAAGATGAAGTGAGTGCCAGCTGACTGTCATGACTGAATAGCTAAGGATTTATTGATTAATTAATTAAAATACTTTGTACATGCTCACTGTTTATTAGGTCCTGATAGTATTAAACAAATGAGTCACCACTGTGGCCCTCAAAGAAGACAAACATGAGCGTAAAGATCCTTGCTGTATGAGAAACCAGCCAGCGTATGATAGCCATTATGATGTACTCCTGAGAAGAACATAGGCATGACGTCTAAAGGTGATGCACAGAGCAGAGTTCCTATTCCAGTTATATTTCTCAAAATGGCCACAATTCACTTGAAAATGTATTATAATATCAAGTATATGGTTCATATATGGAGTCTTTATTAGAGAGTGATCGTGCATCAGGCAGTGTGCTACATACTAATATTCAAGATTGAGCAAAAGTAGATCCTATTTCTGCCTTGTATGCTGTCTATCCTAGTGCAAAATCTTAAAAGTGAAGTGAGAATAAGTTCTCTTCTAAAAATAGAGTGAAAATGTTTTTCACGTTATTTTTAAAAAACTTGGCAACTTGGCAAGTAAAAAAAAAAACACACAACAAATATCTGATAAAGGATTTAGCTCAGGAGTGGCTGAAAACAGGAAGCAGAAATCCTTCCTCAGAAAGCCACATCTTCATTAATTAAATCTGAAATGATTGCAAACTTATCCTCCACACACAGAGTTGTGCAAAAGGAAAGCTACCAAGGGCAAACGTAGTACTATCTTTAAAAGACTCTGAAGAGCAATCAGCTATGAATGAGTCTTGAATGGTTTGAATGTCAACAAGAAACATAGGATTAGATTAGGGTACTAGCATCTACACACAGACAGGTCAAGTAAGACGTTGTGGGCATCTTGTACAACGGGGTGGGCTAGGAAAGTACAACAAAAGAAGACTAAAATTCATTGATTCTATTATAGGGGAAAATGAATTTAAAGACACACGGAGCAACCCAATGTAAGGTCTGAGGATATGAAAGTTTAAGTTACAAGGATCTAAGAAAGTGTTTGAAGGTCTAAGAAGGAGTTTTAAGGTTGGGAAATGCGAGTTATGAAGGTTGCAGAACATAGAAACTTAAATGGTGATAGGAAAAAAAAAGGCATATAAAAGAAATAAAAATGTTTCAGTTTTTCCCCGTTACTAGTCACTATGCTACGGTTGCATTACGATGTCAAAGTTTTAGAGCTCTAACATTATTCAATAGAGTTCTGATAAATTATTCTTAGTCTAAGTCTGGTATGCCTTCCACTATAGTCCCCTGATATCATCATCAAAAGCTCGGGGTTTTAAATATCCTTTAGTACAGACTTAAAAGTCCCTTTTATTGTGCTAAAAAAATAATCTATATACACCCAGTTTTCTGAATAGAGGACAGTGTGTTAGTGCTTTTAACCAAAATCACTTTTTGTAGATTTTACTATGCATACAATATGTATTTCAGTACAGATTACAAACAGCGGTAATGTAAACATACTTAAAATTTATCTCTTTTTTTTTTAAACTTAGAAGATTCTTATAAGCTTCAGGGAATACATTCTAATCCACCTCTCACAGGTCGAGTGGAATCCAGATGAGTATTGTCAATCAACAACCTGTGTCCGCACCTGCCAATCCCTAAGGGTGGAATCCCTCCCTCTTTCCCTGGTTTTGGCTTCCCCCGCCCCAGCTTCTAGGTTTTGGCTTCCCCTGCCCCAGCTTCTAAGATCATGTGCCTAAAAGTTTCACATGTACACCCAAGAAAACATTTTCCCCTACCCTGCTCAACTTTATCTTCTGCTCCCTAACATGTATGTTTGTTACAGCATCCTGCCAAGTCCAGGTGTTTCCTCAAATCCTGCATCCAGGAGGCTCCGAAGTGCGTACTCAATGCAGCTCTGATCCAGTTTGCTTCAACTGGCCCTTCATGTCCCCAGTCCCAGATGGTCTTGCAAACCTTGGACAGCAGCCTGCTCTTCCAGGATCTAGACGACAATCCAGCTTTTGGACTCCCAATAACAATGTCTTACTGTCAGATGGAAGTAGTCATAGAATATTTTATCACCCTTTATTCATGCATTGTCAACAAAAGGCTGGGATACTGGGTTTCAGGCCCAAGGCAAGTAGCTGAGATGCATATTTAACATACCAAAGCAGATATGGCCTTCAGGTTCTCCCAGCATCCCTCAGTCCCTATCTGTTACAGGGCATGGCTGGCATACCCTACCTTCTATCCTTTCCAGCTCAGGATCTGGGATTCCACTCACCCAGAGGTTCTTTACTATAGAATCCAGACATTTTGGTTCTCCTCTTTCCCTCCCTCTTTCTGCCTCTCTCTTGTTCTCTCTCTCTCTCTTCTCTCTCTCTCTCTCTCTCTCTCTCTCTCTCTCTCTCTCTTTCTTTCTCTCCTCTCTCTTCTTACCTCCCTCCCTCTTTCTTCCTTTCTAGTCCCCTCTCCCCTCCATCTCCCTCTGCCTAGCAATTTCCCTAGCTTCATTCCTTGGGACCAGTGATCCCACCCAAGAGCGTTCCCCAATAATCCTGCTTTTATACCTTAATTTGGCTTTACTTGGCTCATTTCATCTGCAGAGATAACCTATCATCCTAAACTGAATTTAGTTTTAATTTTGAAGTGTTAGGGCCTAAAGTAGGGAATCATAAGAAATAAATCTTTGGTCAGATCCTGATGGAAAATTGATCTGTCTCAAGAAAGACTGATACATTTTATCCAGGAGGGAAGAAGGACATGTTGCTGGGTTTCATGTAAAAGAATAAAATGCATATGTACATGCATACATATATACACACAGAGATGTGTGTGTTTGATGGATGTATGTGATGTGATATGATGTGTGTGTGTGTGTGTGTGTGTGTGTGTGTGTGTGTGTGTGTGCCAAAAATAAAAATAATAGACCATGGCTCAGTGGTCAAGCACGTGTGCCTTGTGTTCTATGACTAGTTTCACAAAGCAAGCAAAAAATCAAGACCAAAAATGCAACCTATGTATTAAATATCTGTAATATAGGGAAGAGATTGACAGATTATATAATGTGTATAAAGGGTTGGAAAGGGAAAAAAGTGCTCCATTTGAGTGAACCAGAGTGATTTCTGATTTTTAGTTATATGAAACTTGTTGAACACTTTAAATGCCACAGAACACCAGCCTCCAGAGGACAGATAAGGATAACTAAAACCTGGATACGCAATCCCTAGTTGAATGGACTTACTGGCAAGCATGGTTTTGGTCTATGCCCGGGCATCTCCTTGAGGAACTTACATAAGCTCCTGGTGGAAATGCCCGGGCATAGACCAAAATGGAGTCTGCTGATGTGATGCAACCCAATGCTGTCTCTACTTGCTGCAATTTTCCCTTGTGCCTCTGGGTGGTAATTACAGATTGTTTGATCTTGGTCAATAAAATACTATTCAATTTCCCCTAAAGACATCAGAGATGCGTTTATTGCAGTAAAAATATTTTCCCATGCCACTATTTGAATCTGAAGGCTAGGTGTCTGCTCATTTAATTTCCAGCTATGTACATAGGCTTTTTAACATACAGAATAGGTACAAATTAAAAGTGTAAGAACATTAGTCACGTTTTCAAGGGTAAAGAGAGATGGATGTTCAGCAAATTACACCTACCTTTCTGGATGAGGATAGTGATGGAGACATTGAAAGTTAACTTCTTGATTTGTCTGTATTGGCTGCCTTTCATAACACAGTCTATGTTCTGAAGTACCCTAGTAGGCAGATGAAGCAAGAAAAACCTACATTAAGAATGTGGGATATACCTTTGAAAATTCAGTGGAATTTTATTGTAGTGAGTATTTAGTTCACATGTCTTACACATGTCACAGTTCAACTCTTGTTCTTCAAGCCAGTCATTTTGAGACAGGATGTCTCTGAATAGCTAGAAGCCATCCTCTTTTCACACCTTATTATAGAGTTGTGCTGTTTTATTTGGCAACCTACTGGGCTGTTGGTAGTAAATTCAGCTATGGAAACAGTAGCCTTGGGAGGGAGACAAGCTTTTTTACACATCAAACAATAAAGCCATGCAACGTCACTGACACATTCATAAAGAACAGGAAAGAATTTGTACCCTGGCTCAAGGCATTGTCCACCAGGAAATATAATTCCATTTGGAACCTTAATATTTGGTGAGAGATAAGCTCTAAATTTAGAAGTTGAATGCTTTCTGTTTCCCTCAATGCATTTTATCATATGGAAGCAAACAAACGTTTAAATAAATATTATGATAAACTGTATTTGAGCCCATTATGATATTGCTAGTAAAACAGATTTTCCAACAAATGAGGTAATATTTTATATCAAATATGTTAAATTTCCAAAACCTCTTTATATTATAATAACTTTTAATAAGTATAGAAAGGTAGATAAGTGAAATCATTTAAATAAAAGTTAAGGTGGTATTCTGAAAATGCTTATTCAAGGTGCCAGGGTTTTAATTCACCCACCAACATATACAGAAAGAGTATTTAAATGATTAAGTTTTATGGAATATGACACTGTAGCAAGTTAAGAGTTATAAGTGACAAGGAGAAATAGCCCATGCTCAAACTGTACAGAACCCAGAGGAACATAGATACATACACTAAGAGTTCAATGACAGAGCAGTTGAACAAGGAAACATTGAAATATGTAGGACCTCAGAAAAGTCACCAACATAACACAAATGAATTGTTCAATAAAAATGATATTATCAGGAAGCAGCACGTTATAATTTTTTAGGCTTCAAAGTACAAGAGCATGGTGGTCCCACAGGGAGGTTAGCAGCTCATTGGTATTAGGCATTAGCAGAAAATAGGTAGGTGGGAAAACTGGGGAAAGGCTGTGAAAGATAGTGTGTATGAGTGTGTGTGTGTGTGTGGATGTGTGTGTGCATGTGTGCATGCATGGTGTGTGTGTGTATGTGTGTGTGAAACTATAGCAACACGCATTAGGCTAAGGAAGAGGGATCATCCCATATGAATATCAAACACTGACTAAATTCTTCTAGATGTAATCCAACTATATATATGTGTGTGTGTGTGTGTGTGTGTGTGTGTATATGTATATATATACATATATATACATATATATTATATACATATATAATACATATATATTATAATATATCTATTATAATGTATATGTAATATAATATAATATTATATACATATACATACAGATCATTATATACATATACATACACACACACATATATATGTATCTGTGTGTATATATATATACATACACACACACACATATATATATATGTAAAGAATGATAGTTGAAAGTAAGCCCCAATGTTAGGTAGAGGGAATGAGAAGGACTCTGTTATCTTTACTGAATTACTATCTCCCACTGTATCCCACAGGTATTTGATTGTATATTGGTGTTGAGTGCTGTTCATGTCCTTTCTTCTTGGCAGCATCCCCTCCCGTTCAGAATCAAAACCATGTGGAGCTTGGGACACATTTACAAAATAAGAATGCAGGTGATGACCTCCTCAGCCTCTGGAACGTGCATCTGTTTGTCCTTTATTGCAGTTGTCTATTAGGCTTTTACACTTTGGAATCCTCTCCATCCTTTCCCAACATATTGATATTGGAATTCTTCTCTCTCTCGTCTTCCCTGTATTTGTTGAATGTACTCCAAGACAATTCCACTCCCTCATCTGCCTGAGCTACAAGCTGTTTTTCATATGTAAAAATGACTATAACATTTATCATTCAAGAAAATAGAAAGGATCATTAATTGCATTGGTTCAACAGGTACCAATTGGATGATGCTGCAAAAGTCGGAACAAAGTCTCACCCTATGTAACCGTTCTGTCATTAGGTTCAGCCAATTCTTTGTGCTAATTTCTTTTCATTACTTCTGTCCCCACCCTGTCATGGATTCTTCAGCAGACACATCCCTTCATCAGTAGCCTCCTACTCACTTCCCCTTTCCATCTGACACAGAGGCACGCACCTAAAAGGTGATTGGTGATTGCTGGTACAATGTTCAGGTGCCTACAGAGGATCCTCGGTATTTATGCTCAAAAGGATAAACTCCCCTTTTTGACTTTGTAGGACTAGATTGGCCTACATATCTTTATCTGATGTTATCACCTGCAATTCCTAGCTTTAATACGGCATCAGTCTAGACTCTAGCGTGTCTGTGTCTGTAATTGTTTCCTAATGGAATGGCAGCATAAGCCATAAGCCATTGAGTGCTTCCTGCTAATGAACCCTCCTTTCAACTGCACATCTATTCTGTGACACACTACTAAGCATTCCAGTTCATGTTCCTTTTACTGCCTCTGTCATGGACTTGGACTGCTAAATGTGCTCATCTGCATTATCCACTCCTTGAGGACACCGAATAGCAATGTCATATGTCATATGTCATTTATATGGAGTGTATTGTCAAATATATGATAAGTAAGTGCAGTAATCTTGGCTCATGTACGGAAAATCTTGGCTCTGTATAGCTCTGGCATTGAAATAAGACATGCCTGCAGACCTGCTATTTAACCCACCAAACACTGTGAGTGAATGAACGAATCTATACATAAAGAGTATTTTAAAACAGATATATGACAAGAGATGTGTTTTTCCCACTCATGTCTTTTTTTTATTACATTCCTGCCTTATCTTTCTCCACGTCTAGAAACAAACACGTAAAACAAAACAAAAAGGCATGGAGAAAGTCAGACCTATCAACATTCATCTTATAACTTTTCTACTCAAATGTAAATCAGTGGCATCCCCTTCCTCATCCAGAGAACCAAATTCCAACATGTGTAACGTGAGCATTCTTAGACTTCAAAGCCTTCACCCATTTTTAACAGATTCCATTTCATGGAGTCTCGAGGTTTGCTTTCCTAAGCATTTTTAACGTCATACATAAACATTTTCTGACAAGGATTATTTCTGGAGAAATTTAAATTGGGTTGTGTTCTCTACGCTTTTATATTTTTCTGTCTTTGAACATGAATTTAATGTGTTATATAAACTTTTATGTGTGCACCAGAGGGGACAGCAGAATATGTAGAACGAAATGGAGGCTGTAAATTTAATTCTTACTGGATTTAGATTTCAGAGACAAGGAGTCACAGAGCTCCTGAAGCCCGCCTGGTGATTAATTTGAGGACTGGGAGTAAGAAGGCAAACTGAGTCTAGGGAAATGGCTCCGTGAGTAATGAACTAGCAACTCTGAGGGCCTGAGTTCAAATTTCAAGAATTTACATAAAGCTGCCTGTGGCATTGCACATCCATTACCCTAGGGCTTGTTTGGAGAAATGGAAGACCGAGCTAGGGTACATAAATCCCTAGAAGCTCATGGGTCAGCTAGCCTGGTGTGCACAGTAATGAACAGCAGAGAGACTGTTCCCAGCCCAAGGTGGAAGGTAGGAAGACACGCGCGCGAGTGCGCTGGAGCACCCGAGCTGGTTATATATAATATGATCCAAATCTGTAAACAATTCATTTGGCTAGTGTTCTATCTCCGAGTTTGTAAGTTTCATCAGCTGGTGTCCTATGGAGAGTCAGTGAGAGAGCATTGGTAAAGAATATCAGTTCCTGGTGTCATTTATGTCACAACTTCCTTTGTTATTTTCTGTCGTCTTCTAGTCCCAGAAAGCACTAAGGGGCAAAACCATCAGCTAGGGCTCCCCTGAGTCCTCTGATTGAGGACTAACGCTTGAGCTGTTTTGCTCAGCCTGCCCTGCATGGTCACAGTGGTGTGGGCTCAGGATGCCTGGGACTGAGGCAGTTCAGAAACTGTACACTCAGCTAAGAAGAATCCACACTTCCGGAACACTTGGGCCATTATCATGGCGGCTACTTCCCACTGGTGAGTATGCTTTTTGTTCACGCCTTCTTTTTCTAATGAAAATTGACCTTTACAGTCTCTTTAGAAAAGAGAGGAAATCCTGACTTCCTTGCTCTGATTTGCATTTTCTTTCTCCTACTATCCACCAAGCATCAAGGTGGGGGGTGGAGGTTTGGATGTTTTGTTTTTTTTTTTCTCCCAACCCCCGCCGCCCTTTTCCTGATTTGTCTCAGTTAACTAGACATTAAAAGAACTGGAGCCCCCAGGATTGGGTCCCAGCTGTATTATAAGAGAAACCATCACTTCCTTTTTACACCTGAAGACACTTTCATCAGTATAATCTTACAAAGAGGCCAAGTGTAAGCTTTCTTCTACCTCAAACCAGATGTAACTGAACAAATGAATATCCATCACTAGACTACTTAAAATGCAAATATCTGTACCGCATACAAATTACACTATCTCTCTTTTTTTTTCATTAAAAGAACAATTATTCACAAAATGCATCTCTATATCAGGATGTTAATATTCGAAATTAGACCTCAGGAGTATTTAGGCACAAAAATCACCTCTTGTAATTCTAGAGTCAAGTGTCCCATGTGTGGTTATGAAATTGAGTAGCTTAAGCATGAACGATCAACACAGTTAACCCATGTGTCTTAAAGGAAGTTAAAAAAATACCGGCTTCCTACATAGCACCATTTTAAGTAATAATTATCGGTACAGTTCATTACTTAGCTATTGCACCCCTAAATTATTCACTCAGAACAATGACATTAATAACACATTGCTGGGAATCTTAAGAGAAGAAAGCAGCCTGCTAACTCTTGAGCATTCTCTCTTCTCCTTTAAATTCAATGCTCATTCATTCAGTATTTATTCAAACCTATTTTGAATCAAGCCTTTCATGGGATGAATCAAAAGCGATAACAAACATGGGAACACCATAACTTCATACATATTTTTTTTGTATACTTAGTCATTTCTATACTGCTTTCCTCTATACTTTCGTGATATGGTAACTTCTCAAATAAATATATATATTTTTTCTAAATGATAAATAGAAAAGAACAGCTGGGCTTTGGAAAGTCACTGCTTTGTGCAAAACGAGAATGAATGGTTCATTTTTCAGTCATGTGCTCTACTGCTCGCGTCACGAGTTTTATGTACCCATTTATCTTTTACAAAAGCACCGAACAAACATTTATCAACCCGTAACTGTAAGTTATCTGCTTGAGTTCATACTGTGGCCTTCAAAGCATCTCAGTTTGCGGAGACACTGCAAAGATGATGCTTTCAATGAAATGATGAGGCAGGACTGACTCTGTCAGATTGGGATGCAAGCATTTCACAGAGGACTAGGTAACTGAAATTGAACGCTAAGGACACAGACATTAATAAAACAACTTACTGGGGGAAAAGCCATCTTGTCTCAGTGTGCTTTGCAGACAAAAAGAGTCATGAAGAAGCATAACTTCTTTATTCCTGTGGCAAAACAGTGGGTACCAGAGCCAGTTGCTGTTTCAGTAAGCATAAAACCCGTGTCATCTAGAGATGCCATTCCTCAGCTTTCCCTCCAGATCCTGTTAAATGCTGGCAGTGTGCTTAGGCCCCAGTTAAGGAGCTATATTAATTACTTGCAGAGTGTGAAGTTTCCAGGAGAAGATGAAAGAGGAGCAGGTTCAACTAGAATAGCCTCTAGCCCCTGGCCTTTCTTGAGTTTCCTGCCTGTATGTAACGTGATGCCCAGAGAACCATGCCTGCGTTCACAAGGCACTAAGTGTGGTCTGAGTAGAAAGATGCAGGCTTGCAGCCCCAGTATAGGAGGAAATAGCACTGTAGGCCGTAGACTGCCTACAAATGTTTGTGGAAGGGAAAGATTCCTTCATTACATAAGGCATTACTTTTTGCTTTTGTGTTATGCAAACGGGGTAATCCTGAACATGCTGGAAGAAGCAAACATGTCTGAGCCAAACCTACTAGATTCTGATGTCAATCATCTAGAAGTCACCCAGAGAAATTCCAACTTTATGTTCTGACAAAGGCAGGCATCTTCTTGCATGTTAGCAGGAGCCAAACAACTAAATCCAATAAATGACAACAATAAAATCAAACAATTAATATCTCTATTTACAGGCGGTAAGGCAGGCTTTCCTTCTACTTATCTCTCCCTCTTTGCCTTCCTACAACACAGATAGATAGGGAACTGCCATCCTTCGCTCACCAAAGTCAAACCAAAGATACCTATGTTACGTCATAAACTGATGAGAAAGTCCTTTATATGTGACACTGAAGTAGCCCTTGGTAGATGACAGGCAGGCGAGACTTTAAAAACTTGACACTTATGAATTCCTATGAGTTTTACTTTCTAATCTTTTTAAAGATTAGTTCATGTATATGTGTCCATGTATGCTTGTGTGTAATTGAATGCATGTGTTTGGGGGAGGGGCCGCTGCTTCTGCGTATGTGCGCCTGTGCGTTTACCTATGGAAGCCAGAAAGCAACCTCAAGATTTGGTCCTCAGGAGTGGTTCACCACTTGTTTGTTTTGTTTTGTTTTGTTTTGTTTTGTTGTTGTTTTAAAATCTCTTCTTCTCCTAGGATTTACTGCTTAGGTTAGAATGATAGACCAATAATTCCTCAGGGATCACCAGGCTCTGACTCCCTGGAGACATTGGGATGCTAAGGTGTGCTTCCTCACCTAGCTTTTCATGTGGGTTCTGAAGATGGAACGAGGGAGTTTCTTACTTAAAATACAAGGGCAACACCAACTGGGCTATTTTCCCATGCCATAATCATGCAAGTTTCCTAACACCTCAACCAACAAGATGGGAGCTACTACAACTCCAGGTTGGAGATGTGGAACCGGAGGCATAAAATGTTAAATAACCAGACCTTACAGATTCTGAGTCACTAATGCTGCCTCTTTAATCTTTGGCTGCCATGGATTCCTCATTCTTGATAGAAGATGCAAGACATTCCATGATACAATCAGTTATAATGAAAATGAAGACATTACCACCATCTGGCTGTTCTGAGACTAGCTTGTTAAAAAAAATGAAGATTTAATAAAAGCATCTAGCACGGAGCTAAATCCCACGGGGGTGGGTGTGGTTGGTTTTGATCAGCAAGTTACTTTGTTTGCTTAGCTAATCTACAAACATCTGTTTCTTTATTTCTTAATTTCTGGGTTTATAAACTGGGGACTCTCAAAGGTCTGGAACTCTAACCACTTTAAATATTATGGTTACACAGTAGCACTTTCCCAAATATTCATCTTCAACAGTTGCTCTGCAAGATGTTAAGTTTTAAGAACTCTCCCCGTTTAAGTAAGTTTGGGAAATTGTAGATTATACAAAGTCCTTCTGAAAAGGCTAATATAAAAATGTCCAGTGTAAGGGCTGGAGAGATGACTCAACTGTTAAGAACACTGGCTACTTCTGAAGAAGACCAAGGTTTGGTTCCTAGCATCTGCACTAAGTGGCACACAACTGCTTGTAACTCTAGTTCCAGGGGATCTAACACTCTCTTCTGGTATCTTCAGATACCTACATGTATGCGACACACACATGTACACACACACACACACACACACACACACACACATACACACACACACATCCAGCTGCATACATATATACATAAAATAAATGGGTATCTGAAGAAAGTGTTTCTACATAGAATGTAATTCTAGAAATGATCATTATTGTGTACTACAAGTTATTATTTTTTTGACTTTGGATAACTTGAAATAATATGTTTCGATAGAACTACTGACAAAGGACCTTTTTGTGGTCTGTGGGTATCATTGGTCTCTGTAGTCATATGTCATAGAATGACGGAATAAAAAAAAAGATAATGGAAAACATGATAACTTTAACTTTTTTTTTTTTATCAGAATAAAACCTCACAGCTTTATAAGTAATTTTAAAATTTTCACATTAGAGGTTTTTGGTTTTTTTTTGGTGGGGTGAGTTTTGTTTGTTTTTTTTCTTTCTTTGTTTGCTTGTTTTGTTTTTGAGAATGAGTCCCACCATATAACCCAGGGAAATTTGCAGTCTTCCGATCTCTACTTCCCTCAGGCTGGGATTCCAGGTATCCAGGTATGCCTTACTACACTCAGCATCTCATTGGGTTTTAATTGCTTTATAACATAGCATGTTGGAAAATTTTGTTCTAAGCCTTTCCTAACCCTGCCTTTGAAGAGATGTGCCCCCTTTTCTTCCTACCGGGCTCTGCATGATCTAGTATGTGCTCATGTCTCTACGAGGTCTTCTTCTTCAACCTAAAACTGTAACTCTCAAAGATAAAGATGAAAGATACATCTTCCTCATCCCTCCAGTAGACATCTTTCATCACCTCAAGTAAGTGGGAGGTGATGAACCTTTATGTATAAGGGATTTAAAAAAAATAAAACCCCATTTTTCTTAATGAGCTCATGAGCAGGGAAATGTCTGTTGTGGATAAACAAACAACAGGGCAAATATTAAGTAAATATGCCTGGACCTCTCTACCACAGAACAGTCTCTCATTAACCTTGCTGTTTTGCTATTTTGGGTTTCATCAAACATGAAACAAGAATCTTTAATAACTTGCTTGATTACATTACACTCAAGGCTCTGAAAGGACTGTGGGATTTAATAAGAGGCGCAACAAAGCATTATTCATTGGGATATTTTTAATTAAATATTCCAGTTAGGATTTTTTTTTTTAAAAAAAAAAATGTTACTTAAAGATCTTAAAGATAATAAGTCAACCAGTTCAGTCCGGGTCATGTGTGGACTTGCTTAATATCCAACAGCTACTTCTTGTACCGTCTGATAAAAACACGTCTCAATTGATGTCAGCATTTTTCACCTCTCTGGAAAATAGTATCTCTTAAGGATTTTGGCGCACTACTTCCCCTTATTGGTTCTCCCCTTTGAAAATGTTCTCACCTTCACCATTGTAAGCTAGAGTCTTTTTTTTTTTTTTTTTTAATAATAGCAGAAGGTTTGGATTCCTCATTTCATTTGTAAGGAAAGGAGATGGCATCAGATTCAAATTAATTACCTTTGCCGATGACTCCTAACTGCCTTTCATAAAGAGAACACAAAGGTGAGCTAGAGGGATGTCAGTTTATGGAGACACAATACATCCAACTTCCAAATCTAGAATTGTCCTACCTAAAGGAGTATGTTGCATGTAAAAATATCCACAGTCATCATGTTGTGTACTTCAAGGGGCTGAAAAGCATTGTTTTCTATAACTATAACTTTAAAGAGATCACAAATACTGATCATTTTTGAAACTTTTAAGATATACTCGATTTGAAAAGCTTCAACTTTCCACCCCTTTCCATGGAGAAGCTGCTGAAATGTTCTAAGGCGTGTTCACCTTCCTGCTCCTCACAAACAGAACTTGCCAGCCTAGTATTTGTGCAAAGGCATTAAAACCCCAAACAAACCTGCTTACTTTCTGTCTCATGTCTTCGTGCAGTTATCATCAAGTCACTCCATCTACCAAAGAGTTTTGATGCTCTATTAGAAAAAAAGCCCTAAGAAGCTGGATGAATCAGAACAAAATGTTATCATCTCAATTAAAAAAAAAAAGAACCGAATATGAGGTGTCTACTATGTGCCCAGCACTGGACTGAGCCAGCCTCATTGTGCAGGCGAGTTAACTGACTCTCAGTGGGTCAGTAGCTGCATGGTGAATTCCTCCTTTCCTTCCTCTTAGCTTGGGATTCCAGCCATAGCCAGTAGGCTGATGAACACTCACCTATGAAAAGAGGCAGATGCTTACCATTGAACTGATCAAGGGGTTCCCAATGGAGGAGTTAGAAAGAAAACTGGAGGAACTGAAAGGGTTTGTGGCCCCATGAGGAGAGAGAGCAACAATAACAACCAACCAGAGCTCCCAGTGTCTAAACCACCAGCCTGGGAGCACATAGGGAGGGAGCCATGACTCCAGCTGTGTATTTGTCAGCATAGGTGGGAAAGGAGATCCTTGGTCCCATGAAGACTGGACGCAAAGTGAAGGGGAATTCGAGGGTGGGGAGGGGGGAGTTGGGGGGTAGGTGGGGGCACATCCTCACAGAAGCAGGAGGAACTGGGATGGAATAGGGGGTTCTCAGGTGGGAGGGATAAGATAAGGGGATAACATCTGAAATGTAAATAAAATATCCAATAAAGAAAAGAAAAAGAAAAAAAAAACAGGGCAAGCTACTGTCACGGAAAGTTTTTAAAAGGGTAATTTCTGTGGGTTCCTAACCTGTGACTTGCCTCAATAAGTCAGCACCCATAGTTATTATTATGATAGCTATTAGCAAAAGCAAATAGAACTGTTCCCTTCAATCCACAAAGCACTAGTGGTGGGAAGCTGCTGAGTACTTGGAAAACAGCCCAGTCCAAATGACGATGCTCTGTAAGTTTGAAACACGTACTGGAGTTACAAGACAGCCACAAAAGAATGCGAGATTGTCCCATATTTTGTTGGATCCTGGATTAACTAACAGTTGAGGCTTCTTCATTTATAAGTAAAACATTATTTAAACCAATTGTTTTCCATTATTCATTTTAGCTGTTTTACTTTCAATGAGGATGCTAGAATATTGAAAGTCTGTGTACGATTTCCACTGTAGCTCATATACGCAGCTGCAATACAGCCAACCTCCAAAGCTAGAATTGCACTGTTTCAAAGGAGTATGTGGCATATAAAGTATTTGAAATCATTATGTTACATAACTTGAGGAGCTGAAAAGCATTGTTTCTGCTGTAACTTTATTTTATTTTTGCTTTATCTGCATTTACTTTATGCTGAATTTACTCCCGTGCTATGAGTTTTTGTTTCTTCTGGGGTAATTTTTTTCTTCTGTGCAACCTTCTCTTCTGGCTTTGGGACAGTCTGTTCCTTCTCAGTAAGGATCATCTCGATGTGACAGGGGGAGCTCATGTATGGGTTAGTCCGGCCATGAGCTCTGTAGGTTCGTAGTGCCTTGTCCATCTGGATGTATTCAGTGACTAATCTACATCTAAATCTTGAAGTCCGACATTACTCTCTGAATTTTTAAGCATTTGCAGCAAAAATTCAGCACTCTTTTTTGGCCACCCTGTGTCCAGTATGGCCTGTGCACACCTACAGACTCCACCATTATACCACTGGAATGGCACACGTCTTTAAAGCGACATCCTTCGGCTACTTGGTGGCTTTGCGGATATGGATACCCTTGATGGCTTGGGCAGTTTCCCAGGTGTTCTTAAAGGGAACACAGAAGTGTCAACCTCTTGATTTGCATGATTTTGTGAGGTTTTCTGGGTCAAGAGAGTAGCGAACCATCTTCACACGTCACCTCTGACCACTTATAGGAAGAGCTATACTGTAATTTAAACAGATAACAAATACTGATCACTTTTGAAAGTTTTAAGATAAACTAGATTTAAAAAGCTTAAACCTTCAGGGAATTCTCCCTTTTTGTGCTCAGCTGTCATCTCTCCTTGTTACATAAATTACCACTTCATTAGAATACGTAAACGCCAGTACACAGCATGGCCATCCTTGTCTATATCTCTAACTAGCTCAAGTATCTATATTATATGTTGATACGAAGAAATTTTCAAACAGCAACAAAAGAAACATTTAAAGAGAAATGTCAGTCGATAATGAAATTGATGCCAAGGAAGTTAAGTAAAGAATTAGATGCATGTTCTCTAAACTGTAAGTAGGACCTCTACCTGTTTACAACCTCATTTACTGTATCTATTACCTATTGATTTTTATCTGTATTAGATATTAAATTTAGGGCTTCATGCATGATAACTAAAGGTGCTACCAAAGAGCTACATCCCCATGCTCTCTTTTGGATTTCAATTCACTTACTTGCCCAGGCTGTCCTTGATTAACTCTGCAGTCTGGCAAGCCATGAAACTTCAATCCTTTTTCCTTAGCTTCCTGCATCTTTAGAATTACAGGCCTGATTCATCAAAGAACATTCTCCTGAGTCTGAGAGTGTTATGAAATTCCACCAATGTAACTGATTTTTAAAGAGCTGTGAAAGAGACCTGGAGAAATACCTTAGCACAATGGTTCTCAACCTCCCTCAGCTGTGACCCTTTAGTACAGCTCCTCATGTGCTGACCTGTAACCTCACAATTATTATCATTGCTATTTCATAACTGTAATTTTGCTACTGTTATGAGTCATAGTGTAAATATCTGATATTCAGATAGTCACTAGGCAAATCCCTGTGAAAGGGTCATTCGACATCCAAAGGGGTTGAAACTTACAGGTTGAAAAACACTGGTTAGCACTTAAGAGCACTGTAAGCTCTGCTAAAGGGTCCAGAATCAATTCCCAGCACCCTCGTGGCAACTTACAACCCTGTGTGGCTACAGTAGTAAAGAATCTGCCTTCTTCTGGTCTCCCTGGGCACCAGGCATACATGTGGTTCACAGACATATTTTTCAGGCAAGACATTCATACATACAAAAATAAATAAATCAATTAAAAGGTGATACTAGAACTAGACATGATGGAGCAGCTTTCTAATCATAGAACTAGAAATCTGAATCAGGACAAACACAGGTTTGAGGCCAACCTCAGCTATGCACTGTGAGTTCCAGGCTAACCTGGGCTACATGATAATACTCGGATTCAAACCAAAGAAAACAATGAACAAACAAACACACAAACAAACAAATCATTAAAATCCACCATAAGCACATAGTGATAAATATTCCTATATGTATATAAATACCAGAAGTGAAACATGTTGAAAATAAAATAGGAACTATAAAACAGTACTACAAAACGGAAGCAATTGACATTTTTTTTTATCAGTTGCAAATACTATCAGTAGAACAGATAGAACAGAATCAATAGGACTTCTGATCTTGGGAGCCAAGAGATCCTGAGTTCAAATTCAAGTTTCACGTGATCAACACAGACAAGTTCCTTAATCTCTTCAAAGTTGTCGTCATCCAGCTTATTTCTAAGACATGCTGTGGCAGTCATGGGGTAGTTATGAGAAACAAGGGGTATGTTGTTCCTCAGAGCTCATGACACACGATGGTACTGATGTAGGTGTGATGGATGTTTTATTCTTCCTTAATGGTCGTAGCTTCCTACATTTTATCTAAAATTCTTCCGGCCGTCATGTTGTCTAGAGGGAGGAGCAATGAAAACCTAGAGTCAAAGCCAGAGATCATAACCCAGTAGAACACCCAGTAGTAAGTTCTCATACTAATCCAGAGCTCCAGATACATGTCTATACACAATACCCATTTTCATATTCAAAAGTGTCACATCTCCGTGTATTATAAGAAACAACTAATTTAACTTCTGACTAAGTGTTGGCTGCTACTTTTACACAGGTCCAGAAATAAATGGATAGAATCAACAATGACACAAAGGGTACCTTGGACCTAATGATAAATGTGCATTTTATTAGGTAGATTCAAAAATCTCAAGATACTTAAAAGGACCCTTGGATGCATCTACAAGTAAGATATTAAAAAGGAAGAGGCCAGGTGTTCATCACAAAACCTTTCCAAATGCTAAACATTCAAGATTCTAAAATGTTTGCCTTGAAATGATTGCAGTATTTAAACTAGAGTATTGTAGTTCTTCTTGGCCTAGCACACACCTGCTAAAGAAATCCTATTCAATATTTCTTCTTGGTGTTTTCTTGTTTGGTGATGTATGCTTCCATTATCCTTGGAGACTGATAACTTTGAGGGCTGAACAACTCCTAGCATACTAACATGTCATTCCATACTATACTTAGTCTAGCCATGGTAACATTCTGCAGGTATTGAGGCCATTTTCTTTAGCAGCACATATTTTATCATTGCTATAATAAGCTTAGCTGCCTGACTCTGAAAAGGCCAGATCTCCTTGCTCTCACATCCAAAAGACAGAGCCAGCAATAACTGATAAACTGTTAATGAATAAATTCTGTTCCAACATTCACTTACCGGGTTGTTGATTTTTAAATTCAACATGGTCTACCTTTGCTTTCAAATGTTTAAATTTATACACTAAACTTCATTATTTTCTTCCTTTCACACAAACTACATCCAAGCTGCAGAAATTAATGAATCTACTTCGATAAACTTGCTCACATTTGACATTTGGAGCCTTAAAATTTATTTTTTGAAATATAAGAGGCACCTCTTAAGAGCTATGAAACTCAGAAGAGTTGAATTTAGTAGCCAAATGCTAAAGCATTATGTCAAACTTAAATTAGAAATAGGGTTCTTTTGCCTTTCAACAGCTTGTTAGAGACTCACCCTGAAGAAGCCTTGGCAGATTGTGATTCCAAGTCTACAATTAAGGAGGAAAAAATAAATAAATAAATACCATCTTAGCTCACACAGAGACACCACACACACATTCTCTCTCTCTCTCTCTCTCTCTCTCTCTCTCTTTCTCTCTCTCTCTCTCCTCTTTTCCTCCCTCTCTTCCTCTTTCTCTCCCTCTCCCTCCTCTCTCTACCCTATCACTTCCAGGAAACTGAATATTTGAATAGAAAATACATGAGTATATGAAAAAGAGTACATTTTCTTCAAAAGAACAAGCAGAAGATCTCTTATATTTAATTTCATAACTTATAAAATGACATAATTTTAAATGCAATTACATTAATGAGCACTGAAAGGCCTTTGTTCAATGGTTTAGCTTGTTTTAAGAAAGAAATTACTAAAGTTTTTTTTTTTACCCTGCCCCCAATTAGCATCACTTTAAAAAAATGTGGTGTATGTCACTGTTTTAAGGTCTCTAACATAATACTGTTTTACTTTCTCACCTTGATGATATCCTTCCTTGCCATCATTGTCTACCTTGCTGTGTCTCAGAGCTGTCTGTACCATCAAAAACTATGTGACCACAAAATGTTTTACCTATAAATCATACCACTTCTTTACGCAAAACTGTGTGCCACATGTGGTAGATTAGACATGGCTGCCATACCCAGGATTTCCTTCCCTTCAAAGGAACTGTGTCTGTAAAGTGAAGTTGCCATGCATTCTGCAAATGTGGCAGCTGAAAGTGTGAAAGAATTATAAGCAATCCAATTTCAGAGCCTGAGCCTTCAAAAACCAATAGACTCTGCCTCCTGTTTCTTAGAATTCCTTCTCTCAGACTTCTAGACTATTCTACTGTTACTCCTCTACCCCTGGAAATACAGTCCGTAAGAAGCTAAGCACTGCATGAGAAAGGCCCCGAGATCTCAGTTTCCCAGCCATCTGTGATGTGCAATAGACACATGAGTGAGGCTATATGCGGGTTCTTTTACAGCTCCATATCAGTCACCCCAATTCATTCAACATCTGTCACTCCACTTAATGGAAAGTGGAGGAAACATCACCCAGTTAAGCCCTCACCAAATTCTTGACTCTAAAGCCCTGAATTCAGGGTACTTTGTTACTAACAAGTTACAATATGTTCTTGCTCATGCTTCATTGCAAGTAAGAAAAAGACATCAACTTTTTTTTTTGCATAGTTTTGAGACAGAGTTTCTCTGTGTAGCCCTGGCTGTCCTGGAACTCACTCTGTAGACCAGGCTGGCCTCAAACTCAGAAGTCTGCCTGCCTCTGCCTCCCAAGTGCTGGGATTAAAGGCGTGCGCCACCACCGCCCAGCGCATAGTTTCTCTTAAATTTGCATCCACTTAGGCAGTATGCAACAAATCACTTTTGGGTTTGATTTTACTTTCTAAGATTCATCCATGTTGCTTTTCGAAAATCTGGTTCTCTGCTCTCAGGTGCCAAAATGGTCACCACCACGTGTTTCTGTATCTCTAGAACTGCCAAACATAACACACATCCCATAAAAGCTTCTCTGTCAGCCAATGTAATTGTCTCTCTGGGATATATTCCAAGGTGTGGGATTACTATATAACAAGGTGTACATACATTTTCTTTCATTCAGTGTTTAATAATGGCACCAGTATATGCATGTGATGGTTACTGTTGTGTCAAGAGTCACCACACTTCTATTTCTTTTTGTGATTTCCTTTTCCTTTTTTCCTTTTCTTTTCTTTTCTTTCTTTCCCCTCCCCTCCCCTCCCCTCCCCTCCCTCCCCTCCTGTCCCTTCCCTTCCCTAATGACTTTCACTAAACAAATTAACTTTTCTTCAGCTGATTCTAAAGTGAGTTCTATGTATCCAGCTAGTGATTAACATATTTTAAGCCAAGGTTTAGTTACAGAGCACAGAATAGTCACTGACTCCTCTCAGCACACAAATTCTAACTTGAATAGTTTGTGGGTTCAGGGGGGCTAAGGAAACACTCTCTATAGGCTGCATTTTAGAAAGAATTAGAGAAGTGTTTAGCCATTTTATTCAAATACGTAATCCCTTTGACGCACTGTTTTGGTTTTCTTCCACCTTAACAGAAGTATGGATACTTTAGAAAAGTCTGTTGAGTTTTCTCCCGTATTTCCTTTTCTACCAAATATTATCTCATTTGGATAGTGACTTTCATCAATTGCTATAGCTTCTGGATCCATTTTCCACTGCATCTGTGTAATATGCTTCCCACTTACATTCATGTATGTAGTTGAGGTTGTCTCAACTACCATGATTTGGATAACCAATATTTACACTTTTTAAATGATGACTTTATTTCATTTCCAATGCCTTCCCTACACATGTGAAAGCATTAAGCTTATTTTTAAGTGCTTTTTAAAATAATCTGTTGCATTTCTTTTGGTATAAAAGGTTTAGTTCACTGTTTTTCATTCTGTTTTATTCCTTGGATTTGTATTATATTTCTTTGTGTGCTCACACTTCCATAGGGTGACAGATGACAACAGCAAGCATAGTAGGCAGACTATAGCACTGCTGCCTTAGTCTCTGTATTATCCTCTACTTCAGTGCAAACTGGATTTGGCAAATATGATTTTAATGAGACTGTAGTATGGGACATCACTTCAAATGTGAGGCTAGAGAAAGACTGAGCTCTTTCCTGTCTGTCTCTCCCACTTGCTGTCTACAGTTGGTCGGCTGTAATAGTGTACCACTTCACAGAGAGGTGCTTCATGCCAGTGAAGTTGAAGGTACTAAAAAGGGATTCTCTAATAATCCATCAGAAATATAAAAGGCAGTACTTCTCAACCAGTGGCTTTGGGTGGGAGGTGTGAATGAACCATTCACAGGGGTCACCTAAGACTATAGCAAAACATAGATATTTATATTATATGATATAAAATATCATATAGTGACAATTATGAAGTAGCAATAAAATTTTATGTTTGAAGATCACCACAACATGAAGAACTGTGTCAAAGGGTCACAGCATTAGGAAGGTTGAGAACCACTGGTAGAAGGGACGAGCTGGAATTGTATCTCCTTAACTGAGCCTTCAGAGCCAGCCAGTCCTTACTGATGCTTTGACTATGTTCTTTCCAGAGTTCTTGAAACCAGCAAATCCACAGACCCAAGTCTCTGGTCCCCAGCAATGATGGGACAGTAAGTGTGTTAATACTTCTCTCATGAAATGACAAAATTCTGGACAGGGACAATGAAGGAAGGGAAGATTGGGCTCAAGGATTTGGAGTATGTATAGACATACTATGGAATAGTACTCAATAGATACTAGTGTAGAAACAATTAACATTAATTGAATTGTTTCCCATTAATATTTAAACCATATTCAGTGATAATATAACTTTATCTAATGTAGGAGAATTGAAGCATCTGAAATTAGAAGAAAGAAGATGACAAAGGGAAAAAGGCTGTGGAAGAGCAATTAAATTAAAATCATAGACTGATTTTTTTTTTTTTAATGAAAGGTTCTTGCTTGGTACTTTTGAGTCCCTTTCAGTTGCTAAGGGACCTAGAATTTACAAGTCTTATCCCATTTTTTTTGATAGAACTCAAAAGCTGAGAAACATAAGTTCCTTCCAGATATTTATTTGAGATCAAACTTTCACATTGTTCCTCAACAAACTTATTCAATGTATCATTGTTCCCCCAATTTTGTACTCATTTTTCTAACAGCCAAGTCTAAGAATAGCTAGAGATCTATTATATCTAGGTTTCTTGGAAGTGGTAGCATAATTAAAAGACAGTTAATTGTATTAGAATATTAAGTAGTTTTTAATACCCTGGCAATCTCTGTGAAATTTGGGCTTGAAGTGTGTGCAGCAGAAGACAAGTGAAACTTAATGTCAAGGTATAAACTTGTTGACAGGGACCAGGAAACGACATTTCACAAAAAGAGCATAAAATAGAGATTCTGGAACTCTGAAGACTATAAACAAATATTTTTTGAGAAATCTTTCTTTTAGTTTTGAAACTGTAATTTAATTAAATCATTTCACCCTTCTCTTTCCTCCCTCTAAACCATCTCCTTGCTTTCTTTCAAATTCATGGCCTCTTTCCCATTAATTATTATTGCATTAATTTCCAATAATTAATTTTTAAGTAATTAATAAGAGCAAACATTAAAGCATAATTAGAAAGTATGCTGGTTTAGTAAAGTGATGGTTATAAGTTCTCCTCCAAGATTCATGACTTCACTATCCCTGGGTAGCTGGTAGTTAAGTTTCCAGGACCAGGTGTGCTTTTCCTCCTATTTACAAGGTTTTTTTTTATTTCTTTATTGGATATTTTATTTACATTTCAGATGTCATCCCCTTTCCCGATTTCCTCTCCCTAGAAAACCCCTATCCCGTGCCCCCTTTTCCATTTTGCTTTTATACAATTTTTTAAAATGTTAATCAAAGACTTTATAAGTATGGTAATGCTCAATCAGAAGTGTAACCCAATACCCAACCTAGCTATGTAAACTATCTTTGACTGGTGGAGACACGTGAACTTCTGCCTCCATGCCCCTCTCTCTTTCTCTCTCTTTTTCTCTCTCATTACCTAGCTTCTCATCTACTTCTTCTTCTCCTCTCCTTATTCCATCTTTTCCCCTCGGTGCTCCTTCCCCCTTAGCTCCTCCTACATATTACCCTTCCTGTTAAAATAAAACTTTTCTCTCAAAATACAATTAGAGCATAATTATTCATATTTGTACCAGTGAGGTACAAGATAGTCTTAATACCCAGTCCATCCTTTTGTTGACTAACCAGAACCTCTGTTGTCTCTCTTGACTAAAACACTTAGTTTTGAACCTGGCTTTTTCTTGGCTTTAGAATGAATGTTAGCTGAAAACCATCCACTCAGATCATTTCTCTGAAGGTAAATAGCCAGGACTGGCTATGAGACTATAGGTCTTCAACGCCGTCAGAAATCCAGAATGACTAAGTTAACTGAAGTTATGGGAAGCACTAAGCATAGCTTCTAAAACTTAGCCAATTTATAGAGACCACTGAACACCTGGACAGCCCCTATACTACCGAATGTTGGAGCATCAAATCTTCAGCCTTCTGGCCCAAACTCGTCTGACAGACTTTAGTGCTGCAGAATTATTAAGGGCTGGTTACTCTGTCGAGGCAGATATAATCAGTCGACTATTCTGCAAGTGTGTCCTTTTCTGAACAGTAATTTGTCTGTAGATGGAGAGAGGCAATTCTTGCCTAGTGGCTGTCTCACCACAACTGGAGTAACTCCAAGGATGCTCAATTTCTTCTTAGAATCCAAGACAGGAAGCTGTCAGGAGCAGACAGGTCTCTAATCAAAATGAACATTAATATAGAAATATTTGTGAAGTCAATCCTATGGATTTCTGACGTTTTGAAATCCAACTATCCATGTAAGGTAACCTGGACTGTTGTCTGTTAACTCCTCTCAGCTATTTCTAAATAAAATATAGAGAACACCCTAACAATAAACTCAAAGTCATGAATTTGCTATAGTCCCTTAACATACAGGCTAATCATCCCAAATCAGTTAAAAATGTTAAAGAAGGACTGGGTCTAAGCCTTGTATTTCTAAATGTGTTATACAGGCACAATGCCCATGAGAGTATCAATATTCATTTCACTTTCATATCAATAAGAAGCTCATACCAATGAAAACCTTAAATTTGAAATCCAAGTGAAATTTCTGTATATTGCAGAATACACAGCCTTGGTGTATCTACTCATCAAGCAAAACGAGCAGACCTATTCAAACCTCCGGTGTCCGGGAATTCCATCTGGATGCAGTGAAGACACAGCATCAGAAGCTTATCAATAAACTCTTCCCCCTACCCCTCTTCTAATATCTCAACTCCTGTAATCAGCTTGAAGAAGTTAAAGAAGAGTCAGCACCCCTATTCCCTGGGCTTGGGGAGTAAGGCGGTTAATATTGGGCTGTCTCTCTGGGGGAAAAGTAGTGGTTTTGTTGGAGCAGGGAGGATTAGCTAGGATTTATGGCATAGCTATAACCTATTGGTAGAAATCTGTATAATTTAGTATCTAGATGAAGTTATAATTTCTTAAATGGTATTTACAAGGTTTTAAGTGCAATCAGAGAGTTGCTGGTTACCACCGAAGCACATCTGTAACTACAGAACTCTTAGAATTATGGTGCCATGTTAGTCATTGCTGTGGTTCATAGGCATCACAGTTGTGTAGAACTGTTGGTTCCTTCTTTCTTTTGTAAGTTTGCATTAGCAACTTCAGGTGTGATGAAAAATAGTCCTCAAGGAGGACTGTTACAAATCAGTCCTAGTGAAGCGTCCTATGGCCCCATGTGTCTGAGACTATGGTGCCTTCTGTAATAAGAACTAACCTTACAACTTGAAGGTCAACAAAGTGCTTACAATGTTTTTGAAAGTCTCTTGGACACTCCAAAGAACTACTAAACAGAGGGCTTTTTATGCCTGGTGTTGTGATTTCTGTTAGAGAGTCAGCCAAGAGAAGAAAATTTTATTTAAACATTATACATATATTTATACACAGACTTACATGAATTATAGGATTTTGAGGGGATACATTGTTAATGGTATGATTCCTTATGACCTTTTCAGACATGTTATTTTACCCTTCCCCTCTGTGATGGATTTTGTTACTTGTCAACTGGACTAGATCTGGAATTCACTAAAACCTCAAAACGGAGGGGAACACCTTTTAGGGACTTTTGCTTAATTCAAAGTGGTAAGAACCAAGTCTAAACTGGACCTTTGAAGTGGCAAGGCATACCTTTAATCTGGATCTTTGGAGGTGGAAGACACACTTTTAACCCAGGTCTTTTGAGGTAGGAAGACTCATCTCTAACCTAGGCCACACCTTCTGCTCGGAGTCAATATAAGGGCACAGAAGGAGTTTTTGCTCTTTGCTTCTTTGCTCTTTCCTTGTTAACAAGATTAGTCCTTTACTGGTATTAAAGCCTACTTCTTTGTGACTTCTATGTATACTAAAGACCCACTAAAATATTCAAACTTTTAGATGGAACAATTACTAGATTCTTGAACCTTCTGTTAACATGTTGGCAGCCATGTTGGATTAGCTGGACCACAACCTGTAAGTCATTCTAACATATCTCCTTTCTATATATTTAGAAAGACTCTTTCTAGAAATTGTGTTACTCTAAAGAACCTTGCCTAACACACCCTCTTTTGTCTGTGTTCATTTCCCTTTCCTCATTAGAACTCCCTCACTTCTCCATTTCTCCATTTCCCCATAAGAGCACTTGTACCCCAATATTTTCCTCTCTATTTTTTTCTCCTCGCCTATACCCTAGCAATGATCCCACTAGTTTCCATGGTTTCCACAGCTGCTCCAGTGCATATCTCATATCTGAAGGTTTGGAACTTGCAGCTTCCAATTGGAGAGAACACACATTTGACTTTCTGGGTATGGGTTACCTCACTTAATATCAGCTATTCTAGTTCTACCCGTTCATCTGCAAAGTTTATGATTTCATTTTTTTTTTTTTGCAGTTGGATAGTATTCCAGTATCCATTCACTGGTTGAGGACATTTAGCTTGCTTCCATTTCCTAGCTACTGTGAGTAGAGAGCAGCAATGAACATGGCTGAGCAAGTATCTGTGGAGTAGGATGTCAAGTTTTTGAGCATATGCCAAGGGTAATTTTGCTGGGTCATAGGGTAGATTTATTTTCAGCTTCTTGAGAATTTTCCATGCTGATTTCCATAGTGACTACACCATTCTGCTATCCCACCAGCTGTGAATGAGGGGTTCCCAGTACCCTGCACCCCTTCTGACATTTATTGTCGGTTGTTTTGATCTTTGCCATTCTGACTGACATAAGATGAAATCTCAAAGCAAAACCATCTTTTTTAAATCTTCAGATAACTTGATGTAACCACTCAAGTCATATTTAACATTCTAATTTTAGAGGATAAGTTGAGGAAAAGTAATTATGTCCAGCACAGTGCTAAAATAGGAAAGACATTCAGCAGAGGGAGGGGTTGCTGAGTCCTAAGATACAATGCTATGAAGTCTTCTTAAGTGAGTCTATTAACCTGGGGAGACAATCCATAGGAACGAGAATATTCCATCTGCAACACTGACCCAAGCATGAGGAAACAATCTCCTCACTTTGAAAGGAGTCCAGGTAAGGCCCTGCTAACCTTATCATCTATGCTGGCATCCAACTCCATAACAATATTTATTTCATCTGTCAGATACTTGGACTAAATGAAATTCACAGAATTGTTGAAGTGTAGCCATGTATCTAAACAAACAACTGGTACCTTGGCAGGAAGTTATAAACATTAAGGAGTTTTACATCGATCTTGTTTGGGAATTCCATCAAGACAAGAAAGCCATGTCCTGCATCTGCTAGGCAGTCCTTCATTCCCCCCCAACAAAGTTGAGATGATGGTTATGAAACTGATGGCATGGAGCTGAATAAGAAAAACATAGGCCCCCCGATCCCAAGGAGTGCCCAGTCTCATAAAATAAAAGTGGCTCACTGGGCTGGCCTCCAGCAGAGTTAAAAAAGCAACTTCAAGGGCTCTCCTTTTTACACCCCTGTTCTGGAGTTAGGTACAACAGCAACACTGGATTGACTTGCAATATCTCACAAATGCCAAAAGATTGTCCATCTTCATCTGAAAGACAGCCTTGAAAGCTTGCATACTGGTTATGAGTTCAATTTCTGGAATCACAGCTTCAGAGCTGCTTATTAAGTCTTGAAAAGGCAAGATCCAGAACTGGATCCCAGCCTCCTTCCCAGCAGCAATTTGCAGGCTGTTCCTTCTGCAGACAGTCTTCTCACCCTAGTGATACCTGGAGTGATCAAAGATCTCAAAGCTCACATTTTCAAACCAGTTGATAAACATTTTTTTTTCCTGACTGTCACGAGCACACTGTCTCACAATAAAAGACTTCTCTGGGAGGTGAGAAGGTGGCCAGGCACCCTAATGGGATGACCTTCCACTCCTGCTCCTGCAGTGAGGAAGTTGACTGTATGGGGTCCTTAAAGAAGGGATGCCTTCAGAAGATTTTTTTACTTTAGGGTCAAGGAAACAGCTAAATTCTTTGTCTTGGGGAGAGAAATCCCGTAATGCAGGAAACCAGAGCATATCTGGAAGAATTTTTAGAATTAACACTGTGACATAATATGTAACAGAAATATCTTGAGGAAGAAGTTGAAGGGTTAGTCTTTCTGTCGTGGAGGGGGAACGTGTGACAAAGCAGATCAGTTAATGTCATGGCTGTCAGAAAGCAGAGAAGGGAGTGTTGACATTCAACTTCTTTTCTGTTTCCCCCCTTTTCATTCTGTCCTCTTGCTCAGCCAGTGGGATGGTGCCACTTTCGTCCATGTTAGCTCGTCCCCACTAAAGCTCATCCTCTTTGAAAATGTCCTCAAATGAATTATCACAGTGTGTATGTCTCAACTAATCTTCTAGGTGATTCTAAAACAAGTAGACAATAGAGATTTCCCATCACAGCAGCCTAAACTCAGAGGCATATGAATCTAGTCTAATAAAATAACACAGATGCCCTATTCTCTTAGAATGTAGTGACTTTGGTAAAACCAGATCTGTATGGTGAATAATTCTCATCATGGAAAAGGGCTCATTTGCAAGAGAATATTGTCATGCTTTTTTTTTTTTTTTGCCTGAAATCTAGAATCCTAGCTCTCATCATGAATCAACTCAGTTTTATCACCAGCCTTTCACTTTCAAAAGTGAGTGTCATCACTGAGTGCCCAATAACAAAACTTTAGGAAGGAAGAAAGGACTATCTTTAAAAATGACCACACCATTAATTTCCATCGTGTCCAAAAGTGTTTTTTGAATGCTTACCATGTACCAGGTACTATAATTTAAAACTCAAAACAAAAACAAAACCCCTTTTCTTAGGATTCCTGGTCTGGAGTATTTGGGATAAATGATCAGCAAGTTTAGTGGTTATATTGCTTTTGGAAATAAAAGCATCTGCATCCTCTATCATCGAGAAAATGTATGGGTTGTTTTTTCAGAGCAATGCATGTGTGCTTACATAGGTTATGGTGCCTTCACCCACACACTATTTCCATTTTCTAATCTCTGTGGTCTGTGAATATAGTCTATTTCAAAGGAATATAGTTGAGTGACAATTAACCTGGGGTGATCCTGGATATGAGGTGGGGTCTAAGTGCAGTAATGAGCTTCCAGAGAAGAAATAACAGGGAAGAAACGAAGAACAGCAAAAAGCATCAGGAAAAACAATGGCAGCAGAGATTGGGGTTATGCTGCACAAGCCAAAAACCACCTAGGCCTACTAGAAACCAGAAGTATAAAACTGATTTTCCTGTGAGGCTTCCAAAGAGAAAGACCCTTACAGTGACTTCAGACTGTTGCCCTCCCGTACTCTGAAGGCAGAAGTTTCTGTTTCTAATTCCAAGTTTCTAGTTTCACACTAGGTAGTCAACCTTACTATCTAGTGTGTTAAATAGCAACAAAGCTGGGAAGTAAGTACTGTATTTTATACATAGTACCAATCATTAAAGAAAACAGGGTTAAGACTTGAATTAGACTATGACCTAGTCAGTTCATGGTAAAAGCACTTGCAACTGAATCGTTGCACTGAAGATCAGCCATGAACAGTTTTCAAGGAACTATATGACTAGAGAAACAATGCCTGCACTCAAATAATTAGAAAAGTAGCAAATCTATGCTGTCTTACAGGTGAGTAGACCCTTATTCAGTTTTTGTGTGTATACACGTGTATGTACACATGCATGACGTGATGTGTGTCTGCAAGATAGAAGGGAACATTGTGGAGTTGGTTTCCTTCTTTCCTTTTTTAACCCTGTAGTTACCAGGGATCCAACTCAGACCCACAGTTTTGGTGACAAGCACCTTTACCTGTTGTGCTATCTTGCCTTCTCTGAATGGGATGTTTCTGACCACTAAAAGAGAATGAAATTAATAATTATGCATTATATGTACAATATAAATATAATCTTTATATCGAGTTATGTCAATGAAGGCTATGTCAGGGAAACTGAGTCATGAAGTCACTGTGCCAATGAAAAACCATGAAAAGAGCCAAAGAATGAGAAGAAAATACCAATAATATCCCAACTTCATTAGATCTTTCCCAAGGGAAACTTGTAATTGCTTGGAAAAGAATTTCAGAGGAACAGAATGTTATTAAATGGGGGCCTCTAACAACCTTTCCCAAGGGTCTATATTCTGTGACTTGGATCCAAATTTGAATTTAACCATTTTCCATTCGTGCTTCTGGAAGAACAGTTATCAACTGGAATCTCTCAAGAACTGATTCACATTCTGGCTTAGTTACTGCTTAGTTTGCAGCATTGGGAAATCTAATCAACTTCATTGAGAATGGAAACATCTAGTTAAAAGAAAGGGTGGATGTGGGCCTCTAAATCACGAACGATACGTTATCAAAATAAAAGCCCTTGTATCCTAGTGAAGTCTATACACACAACTGTAACGCTGGTTGATTATATGTTTGGCCCAATGAAATAACAACCTTTGAGTTCTTGAGAAGTTTTAATTGCTTCGATGATTTTAGATCACTAAGACTGAAAAGTTTTTTCTTGCATATACATGCAAAGAAAGGGGTAAGACAGAAGAAAGTAAGAGCAACAGCAAGGGATAAAATAATCAGCTAATGAGCTGGATGTGTGGATGAATAGGAGATAATGAATTTATAAATGCAGAAAGAAAGAAAGAAAGAAAGAAAGAAAGAAAGAAAGAAAGAAAGGAAAGAAAGATGGAAAAAAGAAGGAAGGAGGAAGTGAGGGAGTTGAGGAGGGAGGAGGAGAAGAGGGGTGAAAAAAGGAGGAAGGGAGGCAAGGAGAGAGGAAAGGCAGAGCAAAGCGTAGAAGAGTAGACGGAAGGAAAAAGAAAGGAAGGGTGTAGAAGGGAAAGACAAATGGAAAAAGGGAAGAAAAAAAGATAAAACAAAAGACAATACTACCATTGTCTTTTCTGTTATATTGAGAATTTCTCCTTGAAGATTTCAGCTGATGCTCAGGGAATAAAATCTGACTCAAGTACATTTTATATCAAATGTTTTTCCAAAACCAGTAGCTACACCAGAAAGGTTCTGCCTGTATTAGACTATCTGTACCTCAGATACTGTGTATCAATTGGCCCTACTGAAATAAGACATGCATGCCTTAGGGACAGTTCACTTGGGGTGATCTGGAATGTGTTTTTACCAACTTAAATTTTTATCCACATGTCTAAGTTTAATTCTTTTAAGGGTTCCAATAAAGACAATAGTTAAGGAGCATAGATAATAGCACTTGTCCTAGTTTTCAGGGTTCTCGTGAGAATCAAATGAGATAATAGGATGAAAAAGCCTTAAAACCTTAATTGCTATTGAGTGGAAATTTCTATTAATAATGAGAGTCAATAATGACAACAACCGTAGTGGAAAAAAGTCAAGTCTCCTTGGCAGCAGGGACAAGAGATGTATACTTATGACCCAAGGACATGGAGACTCTGTTTCACTCTTGAAATGTGGGACATCTGGAGAGCACATGCAGCGACTTTAAAGAAGACTTTAAGGTGCTAAATCAAAAGCCCCATAGCCACTGATTTGAAAGAATCAAAGGACTAGGGATTTGGAGTACACAGAATATAAAATCCCAAAGCAGGCTGTTTTCAAACAGCAGCCAGGTATTAATAACCAGCAGCTGGCCTGCCAAAGTCCATGAGAGAGGATGTTATACAAGATGCAGATGGCCATACATCCCCAGGGTACCAGGGCACTTGCTTTGCTAACCGAAACTCCTCTCTGCTAATTTCTCCCATGGACTATGCCTTCAATAGGAGGATAATTTATTGGAAAGTTACACTCGTATGTTCTACCAATATATTTTCTCCTCCCACTTCTAAGAAGCAGGCAGTCTTTATAATTATGATCCCTATGTTCTGTGCAGAGCCAATAGGGAAGCAACCAGACGTCATTGTCTCTTTCTAGCCTTTTGTTTAAAATAACATACCTGAAACAAATTATGTTAAGGAGAAAAAAGGAAGTGGAAAGAGTATCAAAGAATCTATGGGATACTAGGGCTGCTTTGCAAAGATCAGAGGGGAGGAGATTCCTGCAAAGCTACGCAGAAAATAGGCAGCATGCTCTCCAATTTCATATCGCAACAGGAGACTTCATAGGGAATGCAATATACAGAAAGACAGATAGACAAACATGAAGCCTTTGGCTCCTGGCTCCTCCAAAGACCAAGATCTCCATGGCAAACAGCTACAAAGAGAACGGAAAACATAGAAATAATGTCTCACTGATAAGAGGTAATAACACAATATCCTATAACTGGAGAAATCCCCACACCCTTGGGCTAGGTAAAGTGTAAAATCTGACAAGCTCAGACTGAAACCTGTCAAAATGTGATGGAAATTTGGTTGGTTTGTTATCATTCTATTAGGCTCGGAAGTTTGAACTTGGGTATTTTAAATAAAAATTGTCCCTTTATTAATTTATGTACAAAAGAAAGTCTGTGAGCTGAAAGTTGGATATCATTGTATTGCGTCTGCCTTTGAGAGCCCAGGCTGTTTGAATACTTAATTATTCAGTGCTTTCCCTACTCAAGTATGACCCCCAACCCCCACCCTGTGGTACACACTTTCCTTGTTTTTTTATTGTTATTTTTTATAGCATATGTAAGCAATTCTAGCATAGAGGCGGTTGTCTGAACATCACCCTATCCTCACACCTCTTCACAGACAACCTCCAGTTTTGTTTTTACCTTTTCAAGGAATTGGAAATGACTATTCACAAAGTTACACTTATTAGAGTATTTGGACCCACAGTGAGATAAATCAGCAGTTCCCAACCTATGGAGTGCAATTCCTCTGGGGGTCACATAACAGATATCCTGCATGCAAGATATTATATTATGATTCATAACAATAGCAGAATCACAGTCAGGACATAACAATGAAATGATTTTATGGGCGGGGGGGTCACTGCAATATGAGGAGCTGTATTAAAGGATCTCAGCATTAGGGAGGTTGAGAACCACTAAGATAAATACTTATGCAAATTTTACTAGTTTTCATGACTGAAGTCATACATGTTTTGCCCAGTCTTCCTGGCTTACTAAGCCCAAGTTAAAAGCGACCTGATTGTTGTTCCAAAGCACCTGGTGCCTAACCTTGTCATGTCACAGTGTGTAATGGGCTCTTTCTTTCTCAGCCTCTGTCTTGTCACATGGCTTTGCTCACACTAAGGAAATGGCTGGAGCCTTACCAAACACTTCCTTAACATAATAAAATCTTATGCCATGTGTGGATATGACACTGTGGGTGGCACTTCTTGTTTGAAGAGGAACAATCTGACCCTTCTAAAAGGATATTGATTCTTGGGGTGAGAAAGAACCAAATACTGACTGAAATCAGTTCCCAAATATATAGCAAATTCAGTCAGAGGAAGAGGAATATACTGTAGTCTTCCCTTAAGTTCAGCTTTGATTTTATTTAGAATTTAAAAGGAAGTCAAAAATTGAATTAAAAATGTTTAATGAAACTATCTGTAACATTTTAGCTGTCAGTTGCCAATCAAATGTATCTCATTTAATAATTTTAAAACCAGAAATATTCAAGTATGAATAAAATTTAATACAAGGCATGTAAGGTTTTGTTAAATACATTCCAAAAGTCAAAATGATTTTTGTGCATCCAAATAGACATTTAGTGCATAGCAGAAAACACACATGTTTACATTATAATTCATAACAGTAGCAAAATTGTGGTTATGAAGAAGCAGTGAAAATAATTTTATGGTTGGAGGGTCACCACAAGAGGAACTGTACTAAAGGGTCCCAGCATTAGGAAGGTTGAGACTCACTGCTGTAAGGTATTCTAATTGACATTCTCATTATATGTAGATTATTTTTCTTTCTTTCCAACTCTGGTGACTTGTAAGAGAAAGCTTTCCAGCAACTGATTGTCATGCTACATTTGCTGCTATTGGTAAAATGTTCATTTTCACATTATATCATTTTTTAAGAATATGATACCAGATGAAGCCAGACTTACAGAATCACAACCTACAGGCGAACTATAAACATAGTCTAGAAGAATGTATTCATTCGTTTATAATATGCAATTCTATGAATCAAATATAGACATGGTAATTTTAGATGTCTTTTGCAGTTGCTTCACCAACAAATGGTTTGTTTAAAAATACAGTGGTAATTTTAAAAGTACACATGCTACCATAATGTTTTAACACCCCAGTCCTTGTGAAACGGGAGACCAAAAAAAGCAACTCTTTTTATTCTCCTTAGGTTAAAAAAAATGTCCTGTTTCTGTCTTTTTTGTTTGTGAACCTTAAGCTTCTGCATAGACCAAAGGTTTTTAATCTTTCTGACAAATCACAGTGATAGGTTTGTTTGTTTGTTTGTTTGTTTGTTTTGTTGTTTGTTTGGTTAGTTCATTTGATTGGTTCTTTTAGATAGGGTCTCTTTGTGTAGCTCTGGCTGTCCTGGAACTTTCTCTGTAGACCAGGCTGCCCTTGAACTCATGGAGATCTGCTTCTGCCTTCGGAATGCTGGGAGGCGTGTGCCACCGCCACCTGGCTTCAAAGCCACTGTTAAAGTGATGTGTTTGCAGAATCATAGCTGATATAAACTAGACAGAAGGAGAGGACTCTGCTTGTGGGTGAGGATTTGAGGGCTGCAGGTGTCATTGATTGTCCATAACCTCTGATACAAGTGAACTTGGGGCCCAAGTGCTTTTGCACAGTCCCACTGCTTCTCACTAACCCCAGAACAAGCATGCGTCTTTGGCATCTGTCACTCAGGTTGCATGATTGTTTTGTCAGTGAGGCACTGTACTGGTAGGTTTTGTGTGCCAACTTGACACAAGCTTGAGTTATCACAGAGAAAGGAGCCTTCCTTGAGGAAATACCTCCATGAGATCTAGCTGTTCTCTCAGTTAGTGATCAAGGAGGGAGGGCCCAACCCACTGTGGGTGGTGCCATCCCTGGGTTGGTAGTCCTGGGTTCTATAAGAAAGCAAGCTGAAGCAAGCCATTAAGCATCATTCCTCCATGGCCTCTGCATCCACTCCTGCCTCCAAGTTCCTGCCCTGTGCGAGTTCTAGTTTTGACTTCCTTTGGTGATGAACAGCAATGTGGAAATGTAAGCTGAATAAACCCTTTCCTCCCCATTGTGCTTCTTGGTCGTGATGTTTTGTGCAGGAGTATAAACCCTAAGAAAGGCATTATGAGCACCCTTCGAGCTTATGGAACCCTGGGGATACCAGTGATGGAGAAACCGTCCAGAAAACCCACAACAATGCTTTCTTTGTGACCTTTCCTCTCTTACCTTGTTGCCATGACCCCAGACCCAGGCTGTATTTCTTTCTAGATGATCCTGGCTAACCGTTAGGTAAAATACAGTTTGTGCAAATCAAAGCATCCTGTCACCTGACCTTCTACATATCCCTCTTGTTTTTTGGTGTCCATGTCTCTGCTGTGTACCAGTTTCCTGTCCACCAAAGTCAGAGCTTTGATTACTATTTACTTTTTTCCTCTCTCTACAAGAATCTATCTAATTGGTAACTTACCAAGTGTTTCTCCTGTATACCTTCTTATCTCCACTGCCTAATATCAACTTTCTAATGAGGGTGAATATGTGTTCTCATATCTGGTGACGCAAAGCATATGCCTCATCTCCCTCTCATTCCCACAATGTCTCACCAGCTGCCCTTCTTGAAGTCTCCCATCTTCTCCACAGATCGGTCCCGAGTCCTCTCAGTTTGAAGCACATCTCCCTCCTTTGAATGTCATCTGCATCTTGTTATTTCCTGTGTGACTTTCTACTTTGGGTCATCAGTCTTTACACGTTCCATTTCCTCTGCAGAAGATCAGCTCTTAGAACAATAATTTATGCCTTACCTTAGTGCTTTGATGGCACCTTACCCTTTACAGGCCTGGGGATGTTCATTAAATGCTTAGTGAATTGGATGGATGAACCAATATAAGATGGAACGTGCTACCTACACATTCATTGCTTCAACCTTTAAAAGTGGACACAGATTATATGTTAATCACTCTCTCCCTGCCCCATTTCCAAATAAGAAAATGTATCAGTTTGTCACATGCTTATGCCATCTTGTTCTTTGAAAGGTCCCACAGACTTCCTCTTAACTTCTGCTATTTGCATGAACACCCAAGATCTTCATTTTTTTTCTCCTTACCATTTAGCTAGCCCCCATGAAGAAATAGTGCAGTGCTATGATATTGAATAAATTCTTAATCCTGAGAATTACACAACGAACAAGAAGCAATGCATAATTAAAGCCATGCAGTTCTCCCGTACGACAAAATGCTACTGTGGTTTGTTTCGTATGCTCAGTCTTGACCTCCAATAAAGCATTATTTTTGTAGTACCCCCCCCCAGTGTAATTTTCTCCTTTCAGTAACTTTTATTATCATAAAAAACTCTGTGAGTTGAAGCCACAAACAGGACCCAGTGTACAGTAAGATAAGTCATTAATACCTTACCTCAAGATGCTAAAATAGCTCCTTGGTGGGTTTAGTGCATATAAATACTTTCTTTTACAATCTAGTATGTTGCAAGCATCATTTTAGAAAGCCAAATTCTAGATAATTTCCCACTCCTTATTCTCTCGGTATAATTACTATGAGTGTCACTTTGCATCCTTAAGGTGGCTTCTGTAGGCATAAAGTAAAGCAGCCAGCAAATGGGATCTCAGCTCTACAGCTCTGCAGACTTGACTTATTTCCCCATCTTAACTAGGCTTGGAAGCGGATCTTTCCCATCCTGCCCTCCTATGTCTACCAATAAGAGCTCAGCCCATTTGCTACCTTGTTAGTTTTGTGCAATCCTGAGACGACAACCCAGTCATTTGGCCAGAACCTCTGTCCTATAAAAGTAGGAGATAGGAGATAGTGAGAGTTTTAAGGTACTGAGTTCTTTATATTATGAAGAAACTAATGTATTTGACTAACTAAATGGGAATTCCATTTCTGTGGGAGTCTAGTTATTGTTATTTTAACCTTCTTTTCAGGATTCCCTAGGTTCTTATTGCATGTAGTCTTTCTGCTTGTATTTTACCCATTATGAATTGCTTCCAAGCACCAGTCCCTCTCACAGACAGTTATCTGACTTTCCACCATGTCTTTCATTTCCCAACATCTTTTCCTTTTCTTTTCTATTCACTTTATATCCCAATCACCTAGGTCCAGGCCCCGCATGTCCCTTGGTTGGTGGTTCAGTCTCTGTGAACCCCCATGGGCCCAGGTTAGCTGACATTGTAGGTCTTTTTTTGTGATATCTTTGATCCCTCAAGCCCCATCAGTTCTATCCCCAGATTCTTCTTCTGTTCTGTCCTCCATTGCCATGGTCTGCCTCCTCTACAGTTCAGTTCTCCTCTGCCTTCCATTAAGTGTCTGTCTTTATGGTTTTCACCCTGTATAAAGAAGATAACAACATCCATGACTGCCTACCCTAACAATTTCCTTCCTGGTTCCTTCATAACTAGCTTTCTGACTCTGGTTGGTGAAAGGATTTGAGGATGATCATAATGAAAAAAGAATAACCGTGACTGCAAAAATAGCAACAAAGGCTCATTTTTTGTTAAGCTCTGTGCTAAATACTTCTTTCTATATTTCATATAATTAGACAGTTTTAAACAATCTCATTGTTTTTCAGATTCACAAAAGTCCTTATGGCTCAGACAATGTCATGGTAAACATCAGCTTTGGGCAAAGCACTCCAAAAGACAATTCTAGATAAGATTGGAAATTCATTTTATATGTGTCCTTTTAGAGAGTTTTAAGGGAAGAGGATCAGTTTGAAGTATCTACAGGACACATCTGGGCATTTGTGTGGATACCATGAATTCTAGTAGCTTTCTCCTCCAGCTTTCTGCTGTACTGGAGAATATTTCAAATTCTATTTTTAATTTTGGGTCAGGAGACTGGTAGGAAGCAATAGAGAATTTCATCAAGGCTATGATGGTTCCAAAATTTAGGAAGTCAATAAATCAATTGATTTTGGAATGTAAAGAAAGGAGTATAGTCGCCTGAAGGGCAGATGCAATCTCTTCTATGGGGAAAGCCTCATAAAGCAATTACTTCTCGGTGGTTGTCTGGCTAGAAAGGTCAGGCTCTGTAGCATTCGTTAATGATTATCTGAGTGTAGAATTGTTTTGGAATGTGTCTAAAGCTAATTTTCAAAGCCCAAGTAAAACATGAGACTCACTGTGAAGACAGTTATTTGAACACAGAAGGGAAAGTAAAGAAGTTAGAAGGAAAGTACCCTACCAGGTTTTTTCCTCTCTAATAAAACTAATTTTACTTTTTGATCATGTCAAATATTTTCAAGGAATCCACTTTTTACATTCATAGAGGACATATATGCTAAAGACAATATTTATTTTATTCTCCATGCATTGGTCTATAAAAATAACTACGAACATTATAGAGTTAAAAATGAGACATAAACCCATAGTATTATGGTGATTTCATTTAGTGTTTTATTAGAATCCTGTTTTTTTTTTTTAACTTTATTGTGGAGGGATGTTGAAAAATTCTTTAGGAATGTGAATATGATTAACTTATTTCACAATAAAATTTACATCTGGGTTTTCTGTGGTTATTGGGAATAAATAACTTTTTAATGTGTTATTACTCTAGAGATAAGCTATGCAAATAATTTTAAAGATACACAAATAACTATTAATGTGAGACTTACTTATGGAGACTTGTAGGCATTTTCACATTGAAATGGCATAGCGTAGTCCCTATTTTAATTTCACTAACACTACCCAAATCCTTTTAATAATCTAAACACAACTTCTAGAGTAGGAGGGACTGCCATTCATTTTTGATCCAATTCCAAAGTTCCTTTCAGAGTAATAAAAAAACATTTTCTGAGGAAGCAGAAGATGACCTTGTTTCATTATTTAAGCAGCTCAGCCCCTTTGATATTTTTCCAAGCTCATGGGGTTTGCTTAAAGGACATTTGACTTTTATAAACATTTTTTTGAAGAATGATGATGTCACCATAGAGGTTGTCAAGCATGATTCTGTGTTGGTAAGGAGATGGAAGGGGCGGTGGAGAGAGATAGAGAGACAGAGACAGAGAGACAGAGACAGAGACAGACAGAGAACTTCAAAAATCTACATCCCAATCTTAGGGACAAACTATTTGGAAATTACTCAAAGGGAAACTAAAATATTTCTGTGAAGCAACATCTTGTAGAATAAAAATAATATATACACTCAAGATAAATCACAGCCAATTTAATAAAAGGGTAAAAGTTAAGTGTCATTAAACTATCTTTTTATCTTTATTTTGCATTATGTTTCCTCTGGTAACAGCATGTAGATAAGCAATACATGCTAAATATCTTAAAATTATGCTGAATCTGGCCGTTAAAATTGTGTGTTTGAAAGCTCTTAGAACATGCATGTATTTTTTTCTGTCTTCTCCCAAGCTCTGGTACCTCAGCATCCAGAACCTAGTCTACATTTCAAGAGTATCAGAGTAATAGATAAACTGGGGAAAAAAAGTGAAAAGAATATTTAAAAGATGCTTTGTCATATTTTGCAAATAAATAAATAAATAAATAAAATTTTCAGTGTAGACTGTATCTGCATTCTATACACTATAATGAAATTATTGGAGGTATCCCTTTTTACATGTAAGGCCCCCTAATTCTGTTTTTTTGTATTTTTAAATAATTAAATTAAGTAGCCTCCAAACCTACTTTTCTCCTAACACACTGATGGAATCTTGCACTTTTTTTCCACCTATACTGCAGTTAACTTACCTCCTCTTCCAGGCTTACTCGGCTCGATGATCCTCTCAGTTTGACTATGGCACCTCCTTACTGTAGCCAGGGCTTGGACTGTCTCCCACATTCAATCTGGTGCCATGGCCTTGACTTTAATTTGCATGTTTTACATCGCCCCTTTTCCGGAGAGCACCTATTCACAGTGCATGCTATCTTCTATACACGACAAAGCCTTATATTCACTGCCATTCTTCATCTAAATATTTAATAGCCATGGTTCTCTGTAGGCTTAAAATCAGGGCTGTCATTTTAATGAGCCTCATTGCCTAGCTAACAATTTAATGTCAGTATAAAATATTGAAAGAGTTGAAAAATATAAAAGTTGCCAATTTTCCATGTCCAGGCTGGGCTGCAACTCATATGTCCCCCAGCCTTGGACTTCTGAATCTTAGGAATACAGAGCAACCTATGGAAATTGTTTATTCCTTCTCTCTTGGTGTGTGTGTGTGTGTGTGTGTGTGTGTGTGTGTTTGCACTCTGTTGATTAAATCCCCTGTGCTTTGCATATGCTGGGCAAGAACTCCATCTTTAAATTTAAAGTTTTATCCATCTTTAAATTTAAAAAAAATATCATAAAAATCAGTCTACTCCCTAAAGGGATTTTTTTTAAAACATCTTCTTTATAATCACAAAAATCCAGAACCACATTCATTCTTCAGAAAGGAGAAAGCGAGATTCAATCAGTCTGAAAAGATCTTTCTTTGTCAAAGTGTTTTAAGGTGGATCCTGAATTATGTCATGTGGGGAAGAATGTCTTCGTTCTCCATGGTGAACAGAAGAACTGTTGTCAGCACAACTGACAAAATGAGCCTGGAAAAGGCTCGGCTATTTTGGAAATAAATGTCAGGACGTCAGCTCCCCATTTCTCTGGCCTGGGGCGATCATTACTTGGCCATATCACACCAGTTAGTGCTGGCCCTATATGTTAACCCCATCCAATGAGTAAACAAAGAGGGGCAGAGATCCTGTAAATCAACGTTTATTTCTTTAATGTCACACATGTAAAGACCTTGCTTGGTTTTTCTCCCTAAATGTTAACTTTTGCAGACTGACAATTCATTATCGATTTATAACTACACAAACACCAACAATAGCTCAGGAAAGTTACTTGATTCTGTGTCAATAATTGTGGTCAGCTAAATACAACCGAGGCAGAAGAGAATGTAGATTTGATGGGTAGGTGAGGCCAGCACCATAAAACCTTCATAAGGAAAGCACTGGGATGAGCGACATTTGAAATCCTGTCCCTTACATTCAGTCTTTTTTTTTTTTTTGCATAATACTAGTGTAGCTGTGACAATTTCAAGGTGGTCACAAAGATGCTAGAGCAAACATGACTATGTGTAGTTGCATTTTTGTAGCATGCTCTGCAGCCACAGGGCAAACCGCAATGCATCCCTAAGTACAAGCATACATAGCTGCGTGATTTCCACTTAAAGTCTTTCTCACCTACTCTGCAGTCAGTAACGAGGCCTACTCAGTAACCACTGTTTCTCTCACACTCACTCTAGGTACTTTAAATAATTCAATATCTTCTTATACATTCCTAGAAGTCTTTGGAGTCTATGGAGGTATTTTAGATACATACATCCAAAGGAAAGAGAAGTGTATAAGGGGAACGTTATTTTATAGGCCTCATATGTCTGGTACATCGCATATTCAGCTAAATCAACTCTATTTTCCAGTAGATGACTTCAGCAACTCCTCATAAAGGTTTTTTCTATATGGCTTTCTATACCATACTGGAAATGAGGAAACCCTTGAATGTCACTGAAAAATTAATAGATTGATAAAAGACATTGACACAAAATGTATGATACCTGTTCTAAGATACCTCAAAGTACTATTGTACATGAAAATATAAGGTATTCTTATGTTCACAGTAAATACATATCTATATTCACTGTTCGTATGTACATGAGCATTCAGTAGGAGCAATATGCTTGTACAAACATGCTAGGACAGATTACAAAACAAATGTGGTTTATCATTGTGTTACAGAATTATGGGTAATTATTGTTTTTTTTTTTTTAATGCACGTTGCTAAAATTAGTATGGTAGGTGCATTGCAGATATTAGTTTCCTAACAGGAGAATAAAATAAAATATATTTTACATAAGATTTGTGGTCCCTAAAGGAAAAACGATTTAAGCATATTTTCATGTGTAAGGCATATATATATATATATATATATATATATATTAAAGTATATTGTATACTTTAAAACTTTCTGTATATTGTAAAACTTTCTGACCTTTTGACAACAGTACCACATATATGTGTTTGATCAACACAATTATTGATCAATAATTTTATCTTCATTTCATCTTTTAGTCTGATTACTTACTGAGTACAGAAATAAGCTAATGCCTTGGAAGCCCAAGGCACACAGACTTGTCTTAATCTTGTAAGCATTACTTCAAGGTTGGATGAGTTTTCAATTTTCTTTTTAATCAAATGTGTCATTCAAAAATCAGGAAAGGAGATTGTTGCAACTCACTTGTCCTTGTCCTTCGTCCCTCCTCCAATGCGAAGCCCAGGCGTATCAGAAATATAGAAACACCAAGTTCATTAACCAAACACAGAGAAGAAAAGCATCATAGCACGTGCATGTGCAAACACATACACACACACACACACACACACACACACACACACACACACTCACAGCAAACGTTTTCAAATATCTTAAGAAATAGTTTAATATTTGAAGATACTTTGCTCTCACTTTTAAAAAATATCATGTAACCATATACATTCCAAAAATTGAAAATAAGAGGAAAATATTTCTAAAATAAACCACAAAAGAATTGAGAGCAATATTTATGGTTAAGAATAATGCCTACAAACATATCACTGCATTGTGAGAGTTAATAACTCATCTCACTATCACAATCCCCAAGGTCATTTTCACGATTGTTTTACATTTGTTCTTTTATAAGAAAAAATGCTCATGTACTCACAATTCTTAAGTCCCCTGCACTTATCCTTTAAGAGAAGGGTCAGAGTAAGTATGCTCAGCTCTGTATATTTTCTTTGTCAGTGTCTTGTCAGTGAAATCACAAGTGGTTCAGTGCTAAGTCTGCTCTCCCTTTAACTCAAGCTGTTACTTCTAGCACACAGATCAGTGAATGGGATTGAGAAGGTGCATTAAAACTACATATGAATGAGTGGGCAGTATCCAATGATTCAATAGCATCTGAGTCACTTTGACACTTCTATTTTAAAATGAAACAGCACTCTTAAATAGTATTGCCTACTACTGTTTGAGGAGTCACAATCTCTGTCTCCTGAAGTTATTCCTAAGAACTATGCATTTAGCAAATTCCCTAAAATGCCTACCTCTGAGTAAATGATATTTCCCACTGTGGCATGTGAAGAATACCACGTGATCTAGTAGAATAAAATCAGCCCACAGCTAAGTGCTTGTTCAATGACCTATCTTGGTGATTCTGGAAAAGTTATCTTAACTATGTTGAAATGTCATTAGACATCTACTAAATTAAAGAAATGCATGAGAATTTAGCTGGCTATAGTTGTAGCTAGAAATCGTGTGTTTGTGTCTGTGTGTGTGTGTGTGTGTGTGTGTGTGTGTGTGTGTATGTTGTATATACGAATGCAAGGTACCTAGGATGCAGTAGGAAGTCCTATCACAGTTACTTCAACTAGAGACAAATCCACCTTCTGTACCAGACATTCTCAACCTGTAGGTTATGATTCCTTAGGGGGTCAAATGACTCTTTCACAAAGGTCACCTAAGACGATCAGAAAACACAGATATTTACATTTTGATTCATAACAGTAGCAGATTTACAGTTATGAAGTAACAATGGAGATAATTTTATGAGTGGGGTCACCATAATATGAGGAACTGTATTAAAGGGTCACAGCATTAGGAAGGTTGAGAACCACTGTCCTTTCATAATTTACAACCTGAGGTCATCATCTTAAATTTTAGAATCCACAAAATCAAGGCTATTCATGTATCTTTACAAGACCATTGATCACCTGTGCCCAAACAATAAATTGACTACTAGAAGAGTACCCTTTGTGGCATTGTGTTATTACTGTATAGACAAAATTCATCTCCATGGGAGAAAAAAAGGAAGACATAAAGAATCTATAGACAATAAAAAACATTAATCCTGATAAACACAACTTAGCAAAGGGACAGAATCCATGTGTTAATTTATGAGAATGTCGATGTGTCACTCCAATCAAATGATCAAGATCTTGAAATCAGCTACAAACAGAGGAACCATGCACCTACCCATCTGTATGATAGAGCACCACTGAGATGTTGAACAAGGTGGGTAAAAACATGATTTATTCAACAACAAATCTGGTGACATCTCCAATTGTTCTATCTTTAATTAGGAAAGACTCATAATTCACAGATATGAACTGAAGTTAATTGAGGTCCTAGCATGAAAAACACAGGGCTTATATAATATAGAAGGACCCTATATCAAGTGGCTTGCTAGACTTACGTTTTGGGTAATCCTTTGTTTTATTCATGGATGATAAGGACAGGTAAATAAATGAGATGCATAAAAACACACATATTTTTTAACTTCTTTTCCCACAAATCTAATAAGAGTAATACCAAATATTTCTGCTAAGATGTATTAATATTATCTCCACACTTAATAGATAATATGATTAATAAACATGGATCTCCCCTTGATCCAATTCATGGGGAGGAAAAGAGATAAAAACCCTATTCACATATTGGTTAGAGTGAGGCTGAGCCAAGGCAGACAAAACGTAGGCCAGTTCACCTTCCAGGTCCTTGCTCCCATCCCATGATGCCATTGTATAAAAGCCCTTTGAAACAGCTGGGAGAGAACTGCATCCATTAACAACCTCTGCCATGATTTAGTAAGAATTTAGTAATTTAAGTAATATGCTCTATAGCCGTCCCCTTTTTGTTCTGAAATAAATTACTATGCCAAGAAGACCTATGCTTTAGTGATCAACTCAGTAGAAAAGAAAATGAAGCATTCTATGAATGGGGTAATTTTCTTCTCTAATGAAGTGGGAAAATAAGCACTTGCTAGAGTCATGTTTAGCATCTCCCTGGAGCCCCTTCCATACAGTGATGAAGGATGCAGAGAAGCAACACTCAGTCCACTTGTGGCTGCAGCATACTCCAAGAACAAAATTGATTCTATGATTAGCATTTGTTCCCCGAAACACCTGGTTGGGAAACGAAGGAAAATTGGCAGTTTAAGGAAATAGGTCTGCCTTAACTTCTCTCCAACTCTGCATTGCTTTCAGTAATTAGGTGCTCAATTTGCTTCCCTCACACCCATTCTGCTTTCTAAACAGATATTATTCTTTCTGGACTATGTTTGGTCTCCTCAGATTGATATGCCTCACAGATTACCTCGACCCTTCCCCAGCTGCACCAATTTGCATACCCAGCATGCGTTTTTTAATCAAATGCAGATAATTTGACATTTATAATCCCATATCTTAATCAAGGAAGGATGTATTTTGTCTCATGGTTTTGAGGGAATATAATCCCACTTAAAATTTTTATATATCTGTATACATAATTATTTGCATGATTATATATGTGTATGTACATATGCCACATGATTATACATACATATACATATACATATACATATACATATATATATATATATATATATATATATATATATATATATATAGCCACAACCCAAGACTACATTTCTTAAGCGAACTTGTTATATTGGATAGTTGCTGGAGCCGTGCAGCTGGCTAGTTCTCTGTCCTCATGATGTTTGCCTGGTCTCAGTATACAGGGTTCCTGAATCTGGGCAAGAAAGTGTAAGAGTCTCCAGCCCACCTCCATTACAATTTTCTTAAAGATGCCCCTTCTCAATTCAAATCCAAGGGATAGTTTATGTTGTTGCTTCCTCTTGAGGACTTTTCTCCTACAACTGCAAAAGGAGCTGTGGCATTTCTTTTTGGAATTCCAAGGAAAGATGTTAATTATTTGCCAGTCTGAGAAGTAGTTTACTAAGATAATCTGTTTAATGATTTACTGGACTCTGATTTTTTTTTTTTAATTAGCCACTCTGCCATAGGCCCAAGTCGTTACCACCCATTGTTTCTGTTTAATCTTGTTTTTATCTTAACTGCTCATGGGAACACATCTTGAAAGGGGAAAATAAACAAATAAAAGTTTATCCTGTTAAAGTTGTTAGCTTCATGCAAGCCAATATTTGTAGTGTCGTTCCTTCAAGTCTCTGATCTCTGTCGGGATTTTTGTCTTGGCCACAAGCTCTGCTAACTCTGGGGCCTTCTAGGAAAAGGCTAGGTCTCAATCTACCAGATCTGCTGTGCAAATGCTTATTTTAAAGGAAGTGTGGGTGAGTCAAAGAGAAAAGATACAAACACATATATCTTAAGAATACAAGAATTGCAGAATCTTACCCTTCCTTGGCTTGCCAGCTTGTTAAATTAATAACTCTGTCTGGGGGTCCATTTTCAGTTTCAAATCATGTACTTTGGCTGCCAACCTGTTGATGTAGTTAGAGACAAGTTTTAACACACTGGGCAGAAATAAAAGTATTCCCACGACAAAGGAGGCTAGCCTGATCAAGCTATATATGCCATTCCTGAGGTTTGCCCAAAATGAAATACTGACCTCAAGCCATGGATAATTTATCAGCATTATCTGCAGCATCAAAGCTCAACAGAGAAGCTTTCTTTAAATTCATAATCTCACTATGCAAAGTTAAAACATCCAGAGAGGTATTAGAATTATGCCAAATACCAGAAGCAAATACGAGGATTGCTGGAGTAGTGATTGCCTTCGCGGAGCCCAGGACTCTGCTTGGAGTCTATACATACCCACAGCATTTTTTGTGCATATTTTTATGTCGTAAATGTTATATAAATATTAAACTTTACATTGTATGTAAAGAAATACATTGTTCATAATACTGAAAGGAGGTTGTTAAAGTCACCTATTTCACACACACACACACACACACACACACACACACACAAATACAAGAATTGTACATAAAGACTCATCAACCATCACAAACGAATAAACAGCTAAGTGAAGATACATATTCTAAACTAAGTTATGGTGAGATCCCTAAAAATAATGTGAGTGGCTGAGTTTGTGGATGACAAAATAATATTAAATTAGGATAAAAGTGTTGTTTTAACCAAAATAGATACTTGGATATGATGGTTCTTAAAGAGAGCTCAACTAAGCATGTTTCACACAGCGAAATTTCAATGACTTTACTCATTCTCTGCCTAAAAATCCAATTTAGAAACCCCTTAGCAGTCAGGAACACGTACTGCCTTCTGGATGTTTCTTCCAGTTGGATGGAATTGCAGCAGTGTAATGGAAAGTCCTTTCATCATTGCATTCTTGGCTGAAAGAAATTCCGGTGCATCTGTGTGAAATTAATAAAAAACAGAAAAACATTTCAATCTAATGTTTCAAGGCTTTTTCTAAATGTGGAGTCCCACACAGAAGGAAGGATTAAAATGTAACTTTAAAAAAAAAAATAAGGACTGACCATGCAGCTCAGTAGTGTGTTGGAAAACCCTAAGTCTATTCCCCAACAAAGAGAATAAATAATTGGGAGAAGGAATGAATAAATACACAAATAATTGAGAACCATGTCTGAAAACAACTCTCTAAAGGTACATTTCTCTGTTTTAAAAAAATATTTTTCTTTCTGTAATAACATACACATTAATTGTTCAATATTCAATCTAGCATTTAAAACAGAAATCTTAGTTATGTATGTATAAGTGTAATGTAAAATATTGAAAAAAGTTAAAAATTACATATGCATATATTATGGAAAGGAAGATTCCCCATTGTAGGGAGTTCTAATCCTGGCAGAAGTATATCTTACTCTTTCAGTTTCCATTTGCACAGAGGTTGGTTTTCCAGCCCATCTCTTTCAGTCTATTCAGATAAAATGTCAAATAAAATGAAGTGGGTATCACATAAACAGAATGTATGTGGACATTAGTTTTTAACCTGTTCATCTCTACATATTTGGATTAGCCAATTTAAACCATTTATATCCAGCATATTATAAATTGCATTATTTGTAAAGACAGATGTACAACTTACATGCTGTTCATTCTCTTCACTTGTAATTCTATTCTTAATATTAAAAAAGAAAGATATGAGAGTGCTGAGAGAGAATAATTCATTTTATATATTTGGATATATTTCCTAAATAGGCCTTCATCTAACTACCAACAAATGAATTATCAAAAAAAATTGACTTTGTTGTTACATTTGATTCATAACTACAAAATAAAATAGGAAGTTTTCACTCTGTGAGAATGTAAGCTAATTAAATTACAGCAATTTCTCTGATCAGACAAATAATCAAATTACATGAAGTAATCCTCATACTGCCATCGATGCTTTTACAGCTTGTGGTTTTCTTTGCTCTACTTTATAGCTACTGCTGGTGGCTCCTGAGTACCCAGAAAGCTTGAGCTACTCTTTGGTTTTAAATGGCAGTCTTTGATTGACTTCAAATATGAATACTCTAGAACATTCTGGAAAAAAAAATTAACATGATTTTAATCCCTCACTTAAAAAACTTACTGGATTTCTTTTCGGATGAAGGACTATGCTGTCTTTGACTCATGGTCACATGTCTTCTATTTCAGTTTTCTTTCCAGGTGTCAGCACGTTTTACTCATTTAGACTTCAAAGTTTTTCATCAAAACTCAATTCTGTGTTCTTGGTTACCCTACAAAGAGTTCCATATTTATTTTGTAATAACTGAAAGTCTGTGTTTTTTTCCCACTGAAGAAACTTTATTAGTATCATGATATTCATGATATTAGGCAGGAGCAAATGACTATAATATAGAGGAACCTGAACAAGAAGGAAAAATGATTACTGATTGAATCCTCGAGATGGTAAAGGGATAACCATTTAATATTATGGTATTTTTTTTTAAAGTGCTAATTCCCAGGAAGAGAATCAAAGGTAACATTTAGAATATTCAGCAAAGAACAAAATGACAACCATGTACAAAACCCCTGTACATTTCATATGAGAGTGGAAATAATCCTGATGTGAACAGACACTGGGTATTTGAATGCTATGATAAAGAAAACAACATCAAGATAGATAAGGGCACTAAGTAACAATCCTTCCTTTAACTACAATAAAAGGTTTCAGCGTATCCCATTCATCAATTAGGTAAGCACACAAGGGGAGAGCTTAGTTCAGAGAGCCAACTATGCTGAGGAGCCAGGGAAACATTGGGTAGAGAATTTCAAAAGACACTCAAAATCTATTACTTCGTCAAAATGAAAAAAAAATTTAAAATTTCCTATGTTTATATCTTTGTCTCAAGCTTCTGTCCATGCTCACATGTATCTAGTGCAGATCTCCAGGGTGCTCCACTTGTTTGAAAGACAGGCGGAGCAAAGGGCAGCTAGCCCCCTTTCTAATACTGGGGGGGGGGCACTTTCTCCTTTACGGATGCTTATTTCTCTTTATTTCAAAGGACTAAGGGTTCTTTAGCTACCAAAATGGTCATCAGTATGAGGAATTGCTTTATGGAATTTGATTATTTGGTTACCGTTCTAATCATGCTGGTTAATCTGAGATGCCCCAGGCCCTTGTGGCATAGGCAACTGGCAGAAAACACTTTCGAAAGGATGGCCCAATTCCTGCTTGACCCAGAGCGATGAGGAAAGTGGAGACGGAAAGTCCATCTTTTAGTGTAATATAAAAGATGGAAAGGTGGCTGAGCCCTACATGGTTGTCATTATAGGTAGAAGGACTGAAGCCCTAGAGTTAATTACTACTGACAGAACATTGCTTATGTAGATCCATTTATTTTCTCAGCACACTGTCCTCGGGAATCTAGACGCTAAGATACATCGAGGATGAAAAACAAAAGAAAACAATCCATCTTACACATGTTCTTCCTTGTGCTTGGATTTCTTCCTTCAAGTCCCTTCACCCCACCCATTCAATGTTTTCCAGCTGACAGTTTAAAATCCGTTAGGGCTCCATTTTAGTTAACAGAGTCCCATATTCCATAAATGTGGTCTCTGTTGTTCTGTCCCTCATAGATGTCTGTTTGGTATTTCTTCCACATATTTTGTTCAATTTCCAATTCGATTCTTATTTACATTTTTACTCATTCAAGTTTCTCCTTCCAAGATAGAGTCAATTTTCTCCTAGGGCAGACCCCTCATTGTTTTGTTTACCCTTCTATACTTACTGACTTATCAAGAAATGTCATATTTTGAATGGTTAAAAAATTATGAGGAATGTATTAATAAGTATGTAGCTCATAAGGAAAACTAACACTAAACTGAGCATTACTGTGCTAGTTCAATTTTCAGTACTATGGTAAGCTACTTGACAGAACTTTAGAGCAAAGAGTCATGGTAGTTCATACTTTCAGAAGCCTGAGTCTATAGTTACTTGGATCTATGCTTCTGTCCCCAGGAGAAGACAGAATGTCATGGCCGCTGGAATACATCAGAAGCTGCACTATCAGACAGGAAGAAAAGAACAGGCCCATAACTAGTTCTGGTCTTCATAGATACCTTCCCACCTACCCCTTATCCTACTACTGGTAATCTAGGCTCCACCTAAATGTTTCTAGAACCTTCTAAAATAGTGCCACCAGCTGAGGTCTAAGCCCTCAACATGTGAGCCTGCTGAATACATTTCATTTTGAAACCATAAAGATCAGATAGACGGTAAAATATTCCCTTCAAGCTGCTTATTAAAGGGTAGGTCTTCCCAACACCCTAGAACAATTATGGAGAGTATTTTGTATTATTGGATTTCACTACAAAAATTGGAATAGTTGTAGAGAAGCTAAGGTGCTTTTGCTCCTCTCTCTTTGCATACAGAAGCATAGTTTGCACGACACTGGGCATTGTAATGAATACAGTGAGTCGTACGTTATATGTGTTCCATAATTTTAGGTGCTAAGAGAACATCCAAGTCTCTGTTCCCTTTTGTTCTTTTGAGATAAGAAGGTAAGAGACTATTGCATCTATGTTGCTTGAGAAGAAGCTGAGGCTTAAAGGATGTAATAGATTCCTTCATAAACTTTTCTCTAATAAATACTGTCACAGTGCTGGAAGCCAAACCTTTGGAAAGCGATACAATGCAGTGCTTGACCCAACACTATCTATAACTAGCTCATATAAAGACTGAACCCATGACCTTGGCCTAATGAATTCCACATTTCTAATAAATAAGTAATTTGAAACAAGTGGATATTCATTATAAAAGTCTAAAATGTAGCCAACTAATTTCTTTTATAATTTCTATAATAAGTGCAGTATTTCAGTGTCAAGAATAATTTGTCTGAATTGGTGTTTTCTTCAGAACTTTGTTGTATTTTTTTTGTTTCTATTGTCACGTTGTTGTTGCTGTTAATTAATTCTCTTCTTGACACTAGCTCATTATATGTGTGACCTGTGTGCATTTTTTTGAAGCTCACTCTATCATTCTGTGACCTCTTCCATAGATACAGGAACAGGGATGCTTTTCTTGACCCTTGTTTGGCTCTGACAGAGGGTCAAGAAAAAGCCAATTGTAGGCAATTATAAGCTACTAAATTTTAAATTAAGTCTTGGGACAAAGATCTAAAAGTATGATTTTTTTTTTTAAACCACGGTGTAATTGATAGATGTAAAATTGGTCGTGCTTAAAATTTTGATATTTTCATAAGTCCATTCCTTTGGTTGTTTGGGAAAAATCATCCACGTTCTGTTTTCTTCCTGATATGAAAACTCTGGCAATAGAGTTTTAAACAGGCAGTACAATAAATCTGTAAACTAAAGAAAAAAGAAAAAAATTAGAAACAATTAACATTTTCTTGTTTTCTTGTAAGAGAATGCTAACTTCAGTTCACTTGTGGAACCTTCTTAGATTGAACATGTAAACAAAAAAAGATAATACATACAGAGAGTGGCACCTTCCGTGAACAAGAGGGTAAGGAAAGTTGTATGTCATTTTTCTTCCAATGTAGGAGGAAGAATAAAGGGATAAAACAGCAGAGAAAGTTATTGAATTGGAGCTTACAAATTGACTTCAAATCAATTACAAATGTAAAATGAAGTATACTTAGTGTAATCACAAACGGAGTTAGAAAAATAAAGCTTTTGTCATCATTGGGGTTCAGCTCGTGCTGACATGTGAATGAAGCTTTTGAGCAAAGGTTGAGCCTCTGTCCATACCCATGCCGTGTCTCATGCAGATCTCAAAGGTGTTCTACATGTTTTCTAGCCTCCATTCCAATAATGGGAGGGAGCACTTTCTCCTTTATGGATGATGATTTCTCTTTATTTCAAAGGACTAAGTGTTCGTTAGCTACCAAAATGGTCGTTTTTCATGCATGGATGCCAAAAGAAAAAAAGCACTAAACATTCTTGTCATCGAGGCCATTTAACTTTAGGACCAAGAATAAAACAATCAAAGAATGAGAGGCCTTCCTCTAGTAAACGCCTTTAATTTGACTACCTCCCTGCAGCACAAATCCTATAATTAATCAAAATCCCACAGAAAGAGGCCACTGGCAGGAAAACAGAAAGTGTTGAAATTGGGAAATAGTCTAGATATATTGAGATATAGCAGCATCATAACAGGGCGTGCAAAGCTGGGAAAACATTTAATAAGCTTTGGCCACGGTGGCATTTTTGTTCTTTAGTGAATAATGAGGTAGATTATGCATAGCAAAAACTCATTAAAGAAAAATGGTCCTTGTACATGGTGGAAAGATGATTATGAACATGCAAGTGATCTGGCTGTCAATAGCTCAAGTCTTCAGGTACTGGAGCATCAAGGGGATTAACAAGAGCTGAAAACAAACAGAAGGTAAAAGGTATGCAAACCAGTCACTTTTAGGATTTTTTTTTAATTGAAAACAGACAATAGCTAAGCTGAAGATATGAATTTATGGAAGAATGATATAGCAGGCATGAAAATTCGTGTAAAGCTCCACTCTTAGAACCAAGTGTAAAAGAGAAGAGTAGGGAGAGAGGAAACTGTGGTCAGGATGTATTGTATGAGAAAAGAATCTATTTTCAATTAAAAAAGAAACAAATTTAAAAATAGATATAAATGAAACATCAATATTTTAAATAATTTGTAAGAAGCAAATAAAAGACATAAACAGAGAAGAATTAGGCAGAATAAAGAAAATTAAACTGAATGTATTTCAAGCATCATATTGTTTTTCCAATAAAAGGCACACTTGTGTCTCAGGTGGCAATAAAAAAATAAAAGACACTGATCGACATCTGCCAGTAAATACTTGTATATTTACAAAGTAGTAATTGTGTATTCGGTATGACAGTTTTAAAAATGAAATTGCTTAGAGATTAAAACTCAAATACTTTGTAAGTCACAAACTGCTTTGTAAAAATGAAAAAGTCACACATTGGACCTAAGCTATAGTTAGGTTAAACTGGGGGTTAAAATATCCAATAAAAAAAAAATTGAAAAAAAAAACTGTTCCTAGCTTCACAATATAAATATTTTAGTATCAAGATGAATGAAAAATACTATTTACAAATAAATGGCATTTTAAAATATATTCATACTTACCAATGTATTTTAAAATCAAGAACAAAATGAAGATAAGATCCAACTTTAGGATCTTAGAAGAAGACTAAGTCCAAGGAAGCAAATGAAAGAGAATAACTTAAAAGCACAAGTTTAAATTCAGGGAGAAAAAAGATAATTTCAAAAAGAAATCACAGTTGGTCTCTTAAACACACACACACACACACACACACACACACACACACACAGTAAAGTTGATTGATTTCTTCAAGACTTAATGGATCCCAACAATAAATTTAACACTTAAAAGGGAACTTTGAGAACAGTTAGAAGCAAATATGAAATGAAAGAGATCCCAGATATTAGAAAGGTGAGTCATATGAGTATGTTCTAGTGTTGACTCAAATTTCAAAATCCAGTGTTGTTTTAGTATACAGCAAGCATCTGATTCTCTCAAATATAAAAGCCATACATTCTCACAGAAGTTACATAGCTAGACACTAGAACTTAGTGAAACAAACTAATTTGCTCAAAGTTTCCCAGCAAAAGATTTATATTTGTATGGGTTTGTTTGAAAGCAGGTCTCAAGAAACACAGGCTAGACTTAAACCTCATGGCCCTAACTCCGAGGTGCTGGGATTGCAGGATGACTCTTTAAATGTCACATTCTTTCCATCAGTTTGTAGAATTCCACACCGTGACTCACCAACCTCCAGCCTGTTGCCATGTCCTGATAGTAATTCTGGAGTCGCACTCACCACAGTCACCCACTTTTGTGTTCCGTAACAACTTTAATCTCTTCAGCCTAAACCCTATGTGACAGTACAACCAACGTTGTTCAAAGATATTTTAGTTATGTCTGTTTTAAAGTGGATTAAGGGAAAAAATATTACTCAATCATTTATGAGATTCAACTAAAGACATATGCTTCCTTTCTTCTTGTGTCTTCTCTTTAGGGTGATTACATGCTGAGATGTGAGAATGAGGACCTTGTATAGTCTCTGGTCATGGTTTGTGCTTCATAGTTATCTCCCTGCTGGTAGACATGGCTCAGACTGGTCAACCCTTCTATTGGATGTGCATGGTAGGAAACTGCCATGTTGGCCTTCCATTTCTCACTATCTTCTTCCTCTCATTTGCCACAGAATTACCTCATTGTGTATCTCTGGGACCATTAACGGGCATGCTAGCTTTGCTGAGTTCTTTTGTTCCACTCATTGGGTTTCTTCTTTAAATATGGAGAGTGAGTCTTGATGGCCAACCTTTCGTCCTTCTTCTCATCCAGTTTGCCTTGTTGTCTGGTCCTCTCGATGGATGTTCTCCCATGGTAAGATAAGCTAAGAAGTTTCCTCTTTCTAGACCTAAGAGTCCTACATGAGAGCCAAAACACTTGTCTTCTAGACATGTCTAGCTACTCTCACTCAAAAGGAATGACTCACGGGTAAATCTCAGAAACCCAGTATGTTGAGTACTAGTATCGACTTGTTAAAAATCTCCCTTATCTAGCTTTCCGAATGGGAGATCCTCTTTTATAGCCCTGATATACCGTGTTAAAGAATGAATGAGATGAAGATGGGGCCAAACTTCAAGAGCCTCATAAAATGCTGAAACGTGCAAGAGTCCTCAACAGTCATTTAGCGTTTAGATGAAATAGTAGACTCCTACGGGAATCTAAGCCTCCAGTCTTTACTTTGCAAACAAACTCATTATTTAATTTTAAGTTTATGATTCTAGATGACAATGGTCATAGTAGAGAACAATTAAGATCTATACCCAGGTGATTTACAAAGACTTGGGACAATATTTGCCATCTCAACTGTTCTACTTCTGTGCACAGCTCAAAAGCCAAGACTTGTGCAGTTAATTGATTCACTTTTAATTTTAAAGGCACAGAAGGCTAGTCTGCATGGGGTATGTTGCTGATTTTGTCCTATCTCATCAATTCTCACTTTACACAAAATCTAGCACTCACAAAAGGCCCAGAGAGACTTGGAAGTCACCCTACATTTCTCCATGTCTCTTCATTCCTTCAAGAGTCATTTGCCAAATGTTTTCATTTCTATACTTTCATATTTTTGGCTTTTGTCCTCTCTTTTCCAGTCTTATGGTTGATGGTTTAGTTTGGTCATTTTATTACATTTGCCATAATGGCTTCACAATTATTTCTTTTTCTGCCTTCTTTTTCCACAATGTTCCGGCATCTGCTAATATTAATTGGATCTGAAGACTCTTGAATAGCTTCCCAACATTTTCAGAACAAAGCTCCAAACAACATAGGATGCAAATCTAGGTACCCTTCTCCTGCTTCAATTTTCTCTACCGTATCCTTCTCATTCCTAGTGGCTACCCCTGGGCATCCTAGAACTTGTCAGGCAAGCTTTGAATCTAATGCTTGATCATACCCATTCCTCTTTTTAGAATGCATTTCTCAATGGAAATTCTTGCTTATTCTTCAACTTGCAGTTCAAGTGGCATTCCTTTTCAGAAACTATTTTCTCCCCACCACGCATTCTATACCCATGAAATAGATGCTGTTTCCCAATGGGCTCTCATAGATCCCTGAGGATAACACCCTATGAAGCACCATGTTGAAATGGTTTGTCTATTCTTTGGGAGCGAATAGGCTAGTGAAATATGTCTGTATTATCACCAAGAATTTAGAACTAGCACAGTGTTAAGTAGGTATAGTAGCCATTCAAATTAACCAAGAGCTTTAAAAACTACAGATACTTATGGTAGGTGAAATCACAAAGACATTGAACTCTACTTTTTCACCTGTAAAGTTGGTATCATGTTGTACCTACCATCTAAGACCCATCTATAATAGGATTAAGTTATATTACTCCGTAGAGTTCTTCAATAATCTCACCAATTTTCATGAGACCTTAATGCTAGTGTGACACCCTAATGTTTAAGTGAAATAATGCATATAAAAGATGTTGCAGGGCTTGGATAGCTAGGAGCCAATAGGTTTGGAGTAGTTAAATGTTTTCTTAATCAATTTTTATACAGAAATTAATCGATGATTGGTGTTGAATGTACAATATACTGAAGCTAAAAGACCTAAGTTATTATCAAGATTTATACTTGGTATCTTTGTAGAATTCAGCAGGACTTTTAATTATATGGTATAATAATAGTTAGCAATACACTTATCTAGGGCAATATATTTTGACATTCTTCAGTGACTTTGGCACCTTAAGCATCAGGGGAAGCAGAAATAGCACAGATAAAAAGAAAAAGAAATTAAAAATGACTTTAGAGAAAGCAAAAGAAACATCTTTTACATTTGACCTACATTTATCTGGCAAGTACTGCAAAATAGAAGCATACAAAAAAGCATTAGGCAAACACCCAACACTCAAATTCAATGTTTGCCCTAGACTGGAGTCATGATTAACTCTCTAAGCACCGTTTAATTCATTGGCTCCATTCAAAGAACAAAGCAAAGCGTATTGAAAATGTGAAAATGTTGGTTGTCCAGAAAGGAAATTTCTCTCTGGTTTATGCTTGATCAGTTTTGACAGAGAACATGTACTCTCTTTGCCACGGCCACTCTGAAGATTCATTTCCTGTTTGTTTAACATTATCAATAAAGCAAGAGCCGTATCAAGCACAGACAGATCGGTGCCTGCCCTGAGGGTAAGGACAATTTCCAAATGGGTGGACAGCAAAGCCTTAGTAAGTACATTATATTTATCTTTTGACTTTTGGTTATGTTTGGCTCCTTGGGATGGATGGTATTTTCTACCTAGTATCAGCCCAACCCAGCTGGAACGGCAGAAACGCTGTTTTCAAAAGAAACGAAACATTCTGCGCGGATAGAGCAGCTTTCCTTGTTCTTCAATTACCTAAGCAGCCTAAAACCATTTTTGGAAGAAGCCAGGGAGTGAACTATAAACAGTTTCTTTAAGCAAAGCTCATTATTTTCAGAGCCAGCACCGGTCACTCTGGAATATCCAACCTCTCTAGATACAATTTTGAGGCACCTCGGGTATGGGTGAGAAGAGCTCAGTGGACGTTTTAAAATACTTCTTTCCTTCTGGGACAAGATGATAAAACAAAACAGGCAAAAAAAAAAAATCTTGACTTGAAATCAAAGCACAGCTTAGTGTCTGAGATTCGGGTTTTAACACAGTCAAGAGAGATGGGGTCAGCGGGGTCGGGAGGAAAGGAAGAAGAGGAGAAAATGAAGAGGGAGCAGCATAAGGAATTTATTATAACAAACACTGTAGCGACTATCAGGGATAAAATGACCAGTCCCCTACCCCCAAACAGGTATTCTCAATTACATCAGTTGCACATAAACTCAGAAAATAAGATTTTCCTTTTTTAAATTTTAAATTTTATTTTCAAAATTCTGATATGTTGACATCTCTCCCTTCCTTTTCCTCCCACAAACCCTTCCGTATACTCCTCCACACTCTTCTTCATATTCATCGCCATTTTCCACTAATTGTCATTGGGCATGCTCCAGAGCGCGCACGCGTGCGTGTGTGTGTGTGTGTGTGTGTGTGTGTGTGTGTGTGTGCTTTCCTATATATATAACCTGTTCAATCCACATAATACAACTTGGATGAATGTTTTCAGGGCTGACCCTTTGGCACCAAACAACCAATTGGTGCATTTTTCAGAGTTCTTTCTTCATATTTGTATACGCCCATACATTTTTCAGCTGACATTTACAAAACCAATAATGCTCGGTAACTTCTTGCGAAACATATCTCCATCATTTCGTACATTTTGATGCAGTCTTTTTCCTTTTGTCTTAGAAGCCATATACTGACTTCAGATTTTAATTCTGTAACAGTGAAGTATGTGTTTCAGACAGAAAAGTTTATCTTCCTTTCAGTTATTCATGAGATTTGGGGGTTTGAAGCCATATGTTTTTCTAGCACTTATCTATTATACTTGTTTTACTGGATGCCCTAATTTGATTGTTGACTCCACTGTCTGTTATACTGTTGGCCCTGCATTAGTTCAAGCTAGTGTTTAACATGTAGACAATAATTTGTTTTAATTTTGTTTTGTTTGATTAGTAAAAGTATTAGGTGAGAGATCACTAATAAATAATGGCTTCATGTCATTCATTACTTTTTTAAAAAGAAGAATCTAAGAATAAATAGGAAATTGATGCTTTAGAATGAGGCCTGGAACTCAGTGGGTAGCACTTTCTGTACAAGTATGCAGACTTGTGTTCAGAGCTCCAGAATGTACATAAAGTTACTTGTGTTCTGGCCCTCTTACAGAGAGATGGGAGAAAGAAGCTCATGGACCAGTTAGTACAGCATATTCTGTGGCAAACTAAGAAGCCCTGTTTCAAGGCAGAAGGCAAGGATTCTCCTATGACCTCCCCAAGTGTACCAAGGCACACGTACATTCACATATACATGCAAGAACACACATAAGCGCAACACACACACACACAGGCACACACATACACAGAGGCTTATTCATTGCTGTCACATACTAAGAGCCATTCTATTATACAATGAGCAAAATAGATGATATATGGCAGAAGGTGAGAAGTGTTACACAAAGGGTGGAGAAAAGCAAGGAAAGGACAAGAGAGTGCCAAGGTAAGAAAGATGGCACTCTATATAATTGGAGAGACGTTTTACAAACTGACCAGGAAAGTCTTCTCAAAGAGTTGATACTTGAACATGATTTGAAGGATGTGGGAGATGAGCCAGTAGAGTCTGGAAAAAAATTATCTTTTTTTTTTTTTTTTTTGCTAAGAAGAAGAAGGAGATAGGGAATAAGGTATAAATATTTGTTTCCGAAATCTGACAGGTAGCTTTTTGCCACTTGAGCGTTGTAAATGACACTGACTACTTCAGGAGGTGAACTTAGAGAGCAGACAGTCTGCGGAAGAATGCAGGCCATGGATGCCTGATGGTTCACTCCAAAGACTCTTTATGTGGAGGAGATATAAAGTAGGATTTCGATGATCAAAGGACAATCAAAAACAGCAAGAAGGTGTGCCAATGATCTAGGCAAAAATGCCAATAATGTGGCACCAGTCAGGGCAATGAATAGTGGTGAAGGACTTAAGTTTCCGTTCCGGTGACAGTCCACAAGATTTGAAAATGCAAACTTTGAAAACCAGGCAGAAATAATGGCATGACCAGAGTTATATAAAAACATTATTTAAAAAAAAAATTGGAAATCAGACAAAAGGATTATGCTGTGTCTTTTCCTATTAGATAATTGCCTGGCAGGCCCTGACAAGGCTGATTTAGTCCTTCAGGGCACAAGCAAATGCTGATTTTCTAGTCGCCCATTATTACGTACTATCAGAGCATTGCTTGTAAAGGTGTATACGTTTGCCAATGGTTTCCATTCAGGAGAGACATGTCAACAGTAGCTTTGTGAGAAGGTTATCGTCCACACTTCTTTCTAGCCAAGGAAACTCATCTTCACCTGCTTTGCTTTTTCACTATCTTAGGGTTTTACTGCTGTGAACAGACACTATGGCCAAGGCAAGTCTTATAAATGACAATGTTTAGTTGGGGCTGGCTTACAGGGCCAGAGGTTCAGTCCATTATCATCAAGGTGGGAGTAGGGCAGCATCTAGGTAGGCATGGTTCAGGAGGACCCAAGAGTTCTACATCTTCATCTGAAGGCTGCTAGTGGAAGATTGACTTCCAAGTAACCAGGGTGAGGGTTTTAAGCCCACTGCTACTCCCACAGGGCCATACCTCCTAATAGTGCCGCTCCCTAGGCCAAGCATATATAAACCATCACAACTCGCTATATAGTATATTTCTCTTTATATCTATTTTTTCTCTGGCAGGCCCTTTGACTTTCTTTCCTTCTTTTAGTTAGCTTTATTTGGTTTGGCTTTTGGCTTTTTTTCTCCCCTATTACCTTTTTTTCTCTTTGCTGAGAAATAGATTTTTTTCTCACATTGTAAATTATGTTTTATTTTGTCTAAGTGTTTTGCCTTCATGTATGTACATGTAGCACATATGTGCCTGGTACATGCTGAGGCCAGAAGAGGGAACTGGTTGCCCTCTATGTGGAGTTACCATGTGGGGCTTGGGAACAATACTCAGATTCTCTGCAAGAGCAGCAGGTGCTTTTAAATGCTGAACAATCTCTCCTGCTCCTCTTTGACTTTTTGAATCCATGCTTTCTTAGTGTACGGTTTCCCTCTTCTCAGAAGTGACACATTTATATTTTTAAAGATTTATTTTATTGTAAATTAAGTTCACAAGATCAGGGATGTGCACATGAATGTAGGTACCTTCACAGTGCAGAAAAGATTGGATCTCCTAGAGCTGGGATTACAGGCAGTAATGAGCAAAGTGCTAAGAATTGAACTCAGGTGCCCTGAAAGAGCAGCAACCTCCCCTAACCACAGAGTTCTCCCTGTAGCCCAAGAGCCAACACATTTCTAACCCGTAAAGTAGATCATCATACTCACGTTATATTGGTATAAGGCACTTTTGTACATTTTTGTTTCTATTTTTAATTACATCTATTCGGTGGATGCTCAGTCACTGATGTTTGTATGTAGAACATCAAAGGACAACTTGTGAGTTTTGTTTCTCTTCTACCACAGAGGTCCCAGGAATTAAACACAAGCTGTCAACCTTTGCAGCAAGCACCTGGGCAAGGCTGACACATCTCAGTGTGGACCAAAATGCATGATTTTTTTTCTAATCTCATTTCCTGTGTATTAAGGTTATAAATGTATATCACCATGCTTGACTATTCTTCTATTTCTCCTCTTCCACTGAAATAAAAAAAAAATGACCGAAAAGACCAAAAAGAAACACCAGTAGCTTTGAGAAAGCTGGATGTAAGGTGTCTGAGCACCAGTTCTGAGCAGCAAGTTATATGGAAGGTTTGAGAACCCAGGAAAGGGGCTAAGTTCAAATCTGCAGTAAAGAGCTGGCTGACTGCCTAAAGACAGTCATAAGAATCAAGCATAGGCCTGCATCAGGTTTTCTGTAAATGTCATGGCTGATAGATTGATGTCTGTGGGACTCCTAACAGTGGGGGCGGGGCTATCTCTGACTCTTTTACCAGCTCTTGAGACTGTTATTCTCCTGTTGGGTTACCTTGTCCAGCCTAGATATGGGGGCATCTGCCTTGTCCTCTTGCATCTTGTTTTGTCCTATTTGGCTGTTGTCTTTTGGAGGTCTGCTCTCTTCTGAAAAGGAAATTGGAAGTGGGTTTAGGGGAGAGGGGAGATGGGGAGGCCCAGGAAGGATGGAAGGAGAGGAAACTGTTGGGAGGTACTGTATGACAAGAGAATCTATTTTCAACAGTGCTTAAAAAGGAAACATAAGGCAAATAAAACCATCAACTGTACCTAACTAGAAATATTTTTCAAAAAAGAAATCTAGAAATACTAACTTTTGAAACATAATGGTATCTGAATATCCGAAGATAAGAAGAGATAAGAAAAAGAAGCAGCTAGGAGACCTGGAAGACATATGTCGACCTGGGTGTAAAAGCACTTCAAGCAGGGGGTATATACCTGTTCTCAAATAGGGAAAAAGAAACTTGACCAAGGAATTTTGAAACACACATGTTCTTGATGAAAAACCTTTTGATGAAGTTACCGTAAGGAATGGTATCAGCCCAGGACCCCCAAGACCAAAGTTCTCAGCACAAAGGAGATTTATTTCCAGCAGAGAAACAAAGGCCAGAGAATAAGAGACAAAGACAGGAGACAGAGGACAAAGAGGAGGGGGAAAAAAGCAAGGAGAGGGAGCAGGGACATTTGTCACAGAGGGACAAAGGACTACCTGTAGATAGAGGAGACAGAGACCAGGAACTAAGAAAATGACAGTTTCTAAAGGTAAAGGGGAAACCCCATGTTAAGATAAGGTGTTTAATTTTAATTGAGCGCATAAATAGGTGAGCCAAAAAGCACTTTCGATTGCTGAGCAAAAATACTTTGGTAGCCAGACCTTGGCAATCAGCTTCAAGAGGAAGAAATGGCTAAATAAAGGAATAGACCTGAGTGTCTAGCTTAAGGAACGTAACCTAATAGCTTAGCAAGCCAGAGGGAATGGGAGAAGGGTAAGGTCTGCCAGAGCCATATTCACCATACTTGAGCTGGCCAGAGTCCCTTTAGTTGTAGAGTTCAGAATTCAGTGGGCAGAGTGTGAGCCAGAATGAGGATAACGCAAATAAAGTTAGAGGCTATATGCAAATTAGCAGGGATGTTGGGCATCACAGGAAAGACGCTGACTTCCTGTGAAAAAGAGGAATATGAAGGAGATTTTTAAGCATGAGAGAAATTGATTGTCTTAGGATGACCATATTAGTGATCAAGTTGATTAGATTAAATGGGTATGCTTGAGAAAGAGACGAGAATGGCTACCATGCACTTGTGTGGACCTGGTAATAAGGAAGAGTAGCTGACACGCTGATTAGTGATGTCCTTGCTCTTGATAAATATTATCCATAAAAAGAAGGGGAAAGACAGAGTGTGGACACACTTTAGATCCCAGGTTCACACCTATGCCAGTCGAAGGAGGCTCTGCAGCCTGATTGTGTCCTGCAGTCACCTCCCACTATGAGGTTGCTAACACATGTGTGGAAAGTTGGATTTGGTGTCAGTTGGTCTTTGTCAGTGATCCCAATAGAACAAGAGCATCCAAGAACTTGAAAATGCACAAATAAATTATCATTGTAGACCACAGATTGAAGGGGACGGGAAAGCATGCAAGACAGGGATAAGAGTATAAGGTCAATCAATAGATTACGGGATCTGGCTCAATTAAAAAACAGTTGGAGCTGTGAAACTTCAGGAAGTAAGCTAGCTATAAAAGGAGGGGCTAAGATTAGAAGGTTAAATTCTGGTCATTCATGATATAGATGGTTAATTATAAATCTACAATAAAGTGTAGCAGCTAACATAAAGTAGAGGCTTAAGGTCTGCGCTAAGAAGAAGGAGGAAGTAGAGACAGAACTCAGGAGTGTGAGCATGGAGTTGATCCTCCAGGAAGATAGTCACCCAGCTAGTTGGTACTACGACGGAGGAAGGATGAGGACCAGAAGTCTGGTGGCAGAGAATTTTCTCTTAAATAATATCTAAGAGTACTGGGCATCTACTTATTTGTAGAATAAGCTGCATTGTTTTTCATAGTTACAGTGTAGAGATATTGAAGGATTGTAGAATTATTTATTTTGCATATTAGAGTACTTGACTCCCACACACCGTTTTCTAAAATGCCATTTTCTATTATGATAGCACTTACCAGATACTCACCTGCTGTCCTGTTCACTAAACATGTGAATGGGGGGTGAGGGGGAGATATCACAGAAAGCTAGGCAATAAAAAAACATATGTAAAGTTTAATTTAAGCATTTAGTAGATGCATTCATGACTTTATTTATGCCACTTTATTATAATTGACAAACAATGTATTTGTATATAAAATGTAAGTATTGTTTTAGATGTTGAATCAAAAATATCCTAAGAACATAAATATCATAGACTACAGCATGCTCAGGCAGGGGTGGAGTCTTAAAGCTCGTTCTGCAGAAGGGGAGTGCAAATTTAATATCCAGGCACGCCCAGTTACATCATGGATGTTCTTCGGGTATAGAGAATGTTTAACAGTTTAGCCCAACTTTTACTTGGCAAAGGTAGCATTAAAGTGATAAAATCTGAACTAGATTGGTATCAGATCTTTTTTTTTTCTCATTGCAATAGCAGACTGGGGAAAAAATCCAATTATAAAACAAGAAAGGCTTTGATATGTATTCTACCTGCCTGGGAAGTGTCACGTGATTTTACAAAGGTGCGTCTACACTCTTATCATATAAAGGTGATCCTCTGACTTTTCCATGGTCTTAAAAGAAAAAAAAAATAGACTGAGAACAAATACTAACTACATAATACCAGTGTAAAACAATTCATTTGGGAAATTATCTCAAGCTATCTTTAGCACAGCAGACATGACTGGGCATAGACACATCTGTTCTGCTCACTTAACTGTCAGAAAATACTGTTCCATAACTGGTTCACGCATTCCTAGCAATTTCATAACAATAACAAGAAAAGCCAAACACTGCATTTCTGGAGGATTATAACACTTCTAAGATAGTCCTAATCACTTGAAAATCACAGGAGGTGTTAAGCTTAAGGCCAAAATATACTCTTTATGCACTAAAGCACCATCTTTAGAGAAGGCATATGAACAAGACAGAACAGTATCTCCACATACATCCCCACTATACGGTCTTTAAGGGTTTATGATTATCAAGTGACTTGAAATTTTAGAGAGCGTTGCTGGTGGCTAGAAGAGACGCTAGGGTCAAATTAAAGATAACAAAGGCTCTAAAACTCTTTAGAGATTCCATTTCAGGAAGGGCAAGCCCAATTCTTACCAAATGCAGCTCCAACTGTCACCCTGATGAACAAAACTTTTACTCCACTAAGCTGGAAGCTTCAGTTTCTAAAGTTCTTTTGCCTCCACATGCATGCATATCCATTCCCCATCGCCACCCTCCAAGTAGTCCTGGAAAAGACAGGCTGGGCGGTCAGTGCCTGCAACTTCCTTGAGGTTTGTGAGTACGTGAGGGTTTCGTTCTCGTGGACTCATCAGTCTCTCCAGGCACGTCTTTGGGATTGTTTGTGGATCATTGCTTGTTTGCTTATAATGCTGGAAAAGAAGCCCAGGCAAGTTCTCTATCAGAATGAGATAGTCCTGGCCCTGCAAGTCATGTTTCAATTATGTTTTTCACATCCTGAGATTATAATGTAGTTTCGTCCTTTACTCTTCATGTTCCTCCCTCCCAAACTCCTTCCTGCAAGTATATTTTATTCTAGAGACTATACATTTCAAATGTCTTACAATGTGTCTGAAGATTGTGTTTCTGTCCACAAATTATACAGATTCTGAGTATTTTCTGGCAGAAAATGCTGGTACACAACCTGGTTTAGTATGACAGATTTTAGATGCTCCTGTTTCTCTGTGACCATTATTTCTCTTGGGGTAATGTTGAAAATTAGCTGAGTGACTATGAATTCTGGTTTTTTTAAAGGTACTTAATGATGTCTTAAGATTTTCATTACCTAACAATAAAGCCATCGGCAGTCTTATGGTTAACGGAGTTGGACAACACAGCTGGATTCCCAGGAATAGGGGAGTGGAGGCAGGAAGGCAAAGTGAGGTCAACTGGGGTTACTTAGTGAGGTACATTCTAAGGAAGAATGAGGAGATGAGGGGGAAGAGATCTCTCAAAAGTCTAGGATGACTATATTTCATGTATTTCGTGAAATCTGCAGGCTTAAAAAATGCTAATCTTAAAGAAAGACTGATTATAAAACGCACCCCTTTACCAGATAAATCAACTTGTGGGTGATTCTAGAGCCAGTGACAACACATGTGCTATTTTCTCAGACTACCTGGGTTGTAGTAGAATTTTATAGCCCTTATAAGGAATCAATTATGTTAACATAGACTATTTGTGTCTCTATCTTTGAACAGAGTGTCAGTCTCAGAAAATACTGTGTGTTGATCAGTCTCAGACTCCTTGGGTTAAGGTAAATCTTGGATAATATTTTTCAAAGGGGACAAAGGAGGTTTTTATTTCTGCAGAAGAATGAGATATGAATTTCAGAAGGACAACAAAATAACCAATACTATGAGTATAATTAATAAAATAGGCTTTTTTGACTTTGGGTGACCAATTATGAATGACTTTACTAAATGTTCAGTAAATACTTTAAGAATAGTCAGAACATGGAACAAGGGGGGAAGCATTTTCAAGACTGAACAGTATCTGAAAATATTTTTTGTCTTTCTCAGAAGATGTTTTCTCTTTCTTTGTTAGCCATCATTTTTACTTCAGACCCTCCTCTCTCTCTCTCTCTCTCTCTCTCTCTCTCTCTCTCTCTCTCTCTCTCACACACACACACACACACACACACACACACACCAACAGCAGACTGTGAGAATTCTGAAGTTTATATAACAAAGCTATCAACAAAGCTATCAAGTAGATAAAGTGGTGTTCCTGTGATACCTTTCTAATAACATATTTGTTTGGATGATGCTTGGAGGAGCTACATTACAGCCCGTTTTAAGAAAGCTGCAGATTATGTAATAATTCAGCATCTAGGAAGTACTGGAGTTAGCATTTCTGTACCGAAATGACATGGCTAAATACATCGTGAAAACATCATTACTTTTAACTCAAGCTAGGCAAAAAAAAAAAAATGGCAATTTTAAGTTTTCAGTCCTTTGTTTTCCTTTTGCTTCTAATAAGTGGCACTTGGGATTTGTGGCTAGTGGATTCCTCATTCTCCCAGAAGAGGAAGCATAGATACCTCAAGGGCCAACTAAAGTACCCTCACAATCAAGCAAAGAGAGTCTAAAGTTCAGGTCCCAGTAGAGAACCAAGTAAAACTAGGAGACAGGAAGCAGAATCAGAAGTAACCTCTAAATATAGAAGTTATAAGATTCCTTTAAGATGCTGCGAGTTTTGATGCTATAGCACAGTTATCACCAGTCAATCCAACAGCAAAGCAAACAAAAACAGCAAAGTAAAACACAAGACCTGTCCATGGCAATATAGTACCATATACAACCCCCAGGAGCCCAATGGTGAAGGGACTTGAGAGTGAGACACATGCTGTGTAGGATGGTAGAGAAGGCAATAAAGCCCTAAGCAGTAAAACACAGAGAGCAATCAGCAACTCCTGAAGGGATGCTCCAATCTCTAACAACCCACTAACAGGCAGTGGGAAGGCTGGCAGAAGAGGGAAGGTGTCTAACTAAGCATACATCACGTGCGCTGCAGTAAACTAAACATCATTTCATTTAGATCCATAACAAACTTGGGGAGAGTTACTATTGTTTCTGTGTTATAAAGAAACAAATTGAGGCCATGAAGTTTTGTTAAGAAAACGGTGAGAAATGGGGTGAGTACAGCCCTCTGCAGTGGGCATTCATTCATAAATTCAAGAGTTATTTTTTTTGAGTACCTTCTCTATGTAAGGGAACTTTATTTAAACTTTTTTAAAGTAATTACTCTTAATTAGACTAAGTCTGATAAATTGTTTAAGAACAGATGTTTAGATTATTCAATATACAAAAGAAGATAAATGTTAAGAACAAAGAAGTTGATCTGGGAAATAATTAAATAGAATTCCTAGAATTGAAAAAATATGGTTATGGGGGACTTTATAAAGTGTATTGGATATTCTCTCAATTAACCGACTCTTCCAAAACTATGGATTGACTTTGTTTCCTCAGCCTACCGTGGAAGAAAGAATGATCATCACCAGCCTCATGGGTTTCGGGACATAAAAGAACATCTCTTATTATCACAATTGCACGTGGGGAAGTCATGAATTAAGCCTGGCCATTCTCATTCTGCTATCTCCAGTGTTAAAACAGCAACATCGACAAATAAAGCAGCTTACTTGCAACAAAGAGAGGTAATTCAGATACCACTTAGAATCTATAAGGTAAAGTTTAAAGGTGCTGGGTTTTAGTGTATGCAAAATGACACTGTCATCACCACAATCTAATTTGGAGACTTTTAGTGCTTCTGTTACCTGCAAGGCAAAAAAACACACATCCACCCCTGCTTTTCTCGGCCCTATTTAAGCACCAAACTATTCTCTCTAGTTTTGCCTATTCTAAAAATTTCATACAAATGGAATCATACAGTCCTTATGATCACTACTTTCAATGTGCAGTTTTTTCCAAGATTCATCCATAATATATTAAGTTTCAGCAACAAACAGATCACATATATGAAAGACATGTTGATTAAAAATGTTTAAACACTTATCCCAGAAAAGTTTATTTAACAAAGCACTGGCCCAGAAAATATTGACAAGGAATAATGCATACAGAGACATACTTCTGCAAAACTGCTAAGTGTTTAGAATAAAAGAAAAAAAGAAAAATCCTATGTATATGGCTATGTATACGATGAACATAAGAATATGAAGAAGAGAGAGAGATCTTTCATTTCAATCCAAGTAACAGCCAAATTTCATATATTGTGTTTTGTACCTTAGTAAATTTGGGTAAATTCTATATTTAACTACACTGTCAACATGACTATTTAGAGAAATGGTTCTCAACCTTCCTAATGCTGTGACCCTTTAATACAGTTCCTCATGTTGTGGTGACCCCCAACCATAAAATTATTTTCACTGCTACTTCATAACTAATTTTGCTGCTGTTATGAGTCATAATGTAAAGATTTGATATGCAGGATATCTAAGATGTTACCCCTGTGAAAGGGTTATTTGATCCCGCTGCCACCAGGGGTCAAGACACACAGGTTGAGAACCTTTGATTTCCAAGTTATTTATAATATTAGATAGCATGCCCCAAATTAGCATGAACCTTTTAAATTGGTATAACGTAGTAAATTATTATATTTGTTAGTATAAAAAGTAGTATTAATGGTTATTATATTGAGAATATTTTCACAGTTTTTTAAATAATCCTACTTGGATCATATTGTACTTACCTTAATATATTATGTTTATTTTACTTTTCTTAATTTATTCACTTTACATCCCCTTCTAGTCATCCCCTCCTACAATCCTTCTCCTTCCCCCCTCCCTTTCTCCTCTGAGGGGGTAGGGACCCCTTGAGTATCCCCCCCCAACCTTGGCATTCTGAGGCTCTGAGAGGCTCGGTGCTTCTTCTGCCACTGAAGCCTGACAAGGCAGCCCAGCTAGAGGAACATTTGATATTCTGTTTAATTGTCAACTAACATTTATTTTTAGACTTAATATTTATACTATTGAATTTATTTACTTTGTGGTGCTGTATGTCTTACCAGCCTAATGAATGTCACATCTTTTCCATGAATTAAAAGTGGCTTAAATAAAAGAATTGCCTGTTGTTTAAAGGTTTTACTATCTAAGGATTTGTCTTTATATTACTCTCCTAATGTGTTCTGATTATTGTTAGTCTAGATTGTCCATTTTCGTTATGTTGCACAGAGAAACCCTGTCTAGAATAACAAAACAAAACAAAACTTCCTAGAAAATCATTCAGTTTCTCATGGGAAGGAAGTCAGTTCTTTCGGCTTTCAAATATATTGCTGACAAATATTGTCTGACAGTTCTCTTAATCCCTTCCAAAACAAGTGTTGTGTTTCCTTTCCTCTGTTTCATCCCCAAACATCCGGACAAAATCTTCAGAGTCCTTTTGCTGCCTTATTCAGCTAGGCCTCAGTACAAGAGTTCTGGAACTCATCCATTCCTGAATTCCTGGGACTTACTAACCTACCATATAGGCATAACTTATTCACTTTAGATTTTTAAGTCATAACCCGGAACATAAGCAAAATTACCAGTAGTCATCCTTGGCCGCTAGAAGTTGCCTTGATTTTACAAGCTACACTGTTTCAAATACAAGTATCTGTGTACACCACATCACTCGACATACACTATCCGGAGCATGTGCAAATGGTGCTGATGAAAGGAACAAGAGCCATGGCATCCATTATAGACTTACTGATGGGAAGTAATGCTCGTGATGGGAAGGAAGGATAGAACTGTTAGTGGTATTGAAAATTCCCTCTCCCTCTCCTTCTGCTCCCTCTCTCCTCACTACCTCCTTTCTTACCCCAAACAGTTCTATGCATGTTCATTTTTTTCATCTGTAAAGATGTGTGTAGCATGTGCTTTGGGTGTAATGTTTTAATGTATAGAGAATCAGCACTTAAGACTTATCCTAACCTTTTCTTCTTTCTCTTCTCGGGTTCTTGGTTGTTTCGTTTGGACATAAGTTGTACGTTTATCAAATACACCCCAGAGTCATCCCCCCGCCCCTGGACTCTTGAGTCTTTTGTTAATCTACTTGTGTCTGGTCAGATGGCTGAGATCTTGGCCAGGCATATGGCTTCTACATGGCAGCTCTATTTATGTACATACTCCCGTGCAAATGTCTCTGTTCCCTACGATCTGGAATTATAAATGATGCGACCAACACGTAGTGGTACTACTTTCTAATTCCTACAAGGTTTTTCTTTTTATTTGTGGATATTTATTAAAAACAAAATAGCAAGATAGGGTTTGTTGTTTGATTTGAAATGTAGTTCCTCATAGGATTCAGAAGGAGTTTTCAATCACCTACTTAAAGTTCATGCTTAGTTCAGACTCTTTCTTTTTGACATGTGATCTAATTACAAATACCGAACTGTTAAAATGTCTTCTGACTCCTCCTCCAGTGGCTTCCACCTCAAAGGAGTCCCTTGTTTTTCTTATCTCAGAGAACTAGATCCTTAGTTTGTTCTTGGGTTTTTGTCTCTTTTAGATTATCTCTACCATGCTTATATGGTACAGGCTGTCGTTTATTGTTGTTCTTGTCAGATTACAGCACAGGGCTACACTGGAGTGGGAGGGGAAGGCACTATTTTATACTTGAACGCTAGTAGAGAAAATGTTAATATCTGCGAACACTTGGGAGAGATCCAAAAAGGCCGTTTGACTTTCTAGTCTCTTCCAGTGCAAGTAATCAGACTGTTCACATCTCAGAGCTAGGGAAATGCAGTTACCCAGCACCCCGCATTGGATGCATCAGATTTTCATGGGCTCTTGACAGAAAAGACAGAGAAGGAAGAGGTTATTCAAAAAGAAGTGAGTGACTCCTCAGACGCACTGTCACAAACCACGACAGCGAGGTCTTCCCTGGAGCCATCATACACCCGTATTGTCATCCATGTACAAACTACAAGGCAGGGGACACAAGAGTCACACCTGCCACCCTACACATACTTACTAAAAGAGTCTCTTAACACCACATAGGATGCTTTGATGACCAGGGCACCAATTCAGCTTGTCTGCCTGTTCCTGGTTAGTGACCTTCCTAGTTTTCACTTTTTCTACCTCATGTGCCACACTGTCTCACTGTGGTACACATGGTTTAGTTAACTCTAGTCGCCATGTTGTGGACTTTCTCTGTGCACGTGCTCACAAAGTATCAGTCCTGTGCCCCTTCATTTCCTTTGCAGAGCATAACTGGAAACAGGCTTCATCCTCACTGGCTCTTAGTTTCTTTATGCAAAGAGAATAAAATTGCATTGGTATAAAGACTTTTGATCTCGTAACAAGTATATATTTCTTTTAAAGTATAAGTTGTCGTTGCTTTAATATCAGGCTTACCGGTTGTTAAAAATATAATAACACTCTATATCCCTTTAGTGTCTTTCATCTGAGAATGTCAAAGTGTTTCATAAACCTTTGCTAATTAATCATGCTTCTCGGGACCATTGTAGGGAAGGGTAGAATTATTAGCTCTATTTAGTGGATTGGAAAATGGGAGGTCACCAGGTTGTAGACTGGGGGACAGGCTCCAGTCTTAGCCACGGCAGAACAAAGACAAAGAATTCGTTCTGAAGAACTCAAAGGCTCTCTCTATGACAAATAGTCATTTACTATAAAATTCTTGCACTGTCCTCTGGGCACAACCAATACTTCTCACTCATTCAGCCTCTCTGAGTGCCATTTTGGCCAGAGAAAGAGACACAAAAGAGTCCTCTCAGCTTTTGACCTATGAACAACACAAACTTCTAAAATGCATGTGGGAAAAAAAGACAGAGAACATTCATTTCTTACCACTTTGAGCAGCTTTGTACACGTAAACTGTCCATGAGCTCTTTGTAAGGGAACCTGCTGTCTCAACATGACATTATTTTTAGTAATATCTGTATTTATATGTTCCTTGATTTGATAAATATTTATAAAATATCTGTTCAGTGCCCAGGATTATTCAAGGCAGTAAGGATCCACAGAAGCAAATCAAATAGACAAAGACATCTTTCTCAAGAAAAAGCTTACATCACTGAGGAAGCAGAGAAGGGAGTAGAGCAGCAGTGGACCACATATCTCATGGGTGTGCTTCCTCTCCAGGAGTTAGTTCCTTCCTCTGTCTTACTTCTCATTATTATAATTACTAAAAGCACTGGACTTAAGATATACTCTTCAGATCATTATTATAGATGATATCAGTTCTTCTTTCTTAAATTTATGTGTGCGTGTGTGTGTGTGTGTGTGTGTGTGTGTGGTGTGAATGAGCCCACCTGTGTGAGAGTGAGCACACGCATCCTTATGCAGAAGCCAGAGGATGACTTAGGACGACGTGGTTTATCTCTTGACTATTTAGGCTTTGTTCTGCAAACAGGCTTCTTCATGAATCTGGAGTTAAGCTGGCATTGGACATAGCCCAGTAATCCTTCTTTCTCTGCTTTCCACAGTGCTGGGGTTACAGGTATTTCTTCCTTCCTTCCTTCCTTCCTTCCTTCCTTCCTTCCTTCCTTCCTTCTTTCTTATTAGTATAAAGTACAGTATTACTGACTATAGTCACTACGGTTTAGAGTAAAACTCTAATATGTATCATATATATATAATTCTAACTTTATACCTCCTGACTTAAACCTCTCTGCTTCTCCCCACTCTGAGAATTACCATCCTACTGTCTGCTGTGAGTCTGACCATTTTAGTACAATTTAGTACCGTTCTTGTGCTGTCCCCAGGGCACAACCCAATACTTTGTCACGGAGGTAGATTACATAGTATTTGTTCTCCCTTGTCTACTTCTTGCAGCTTAGTGGCCTCCAGGTTCTGCCATGTTGTGCACATCGCAGGATCTCCTACTGTTATAGAAAGAACCATATTTGGTTTTATGTGTAGGCCATACTTTTCTTCACCCTTTCTTCTGATGATGGATGTGAGCCTAACAGCTCGCAAAGGAAAGGTTTCCCCTAGGCAAGTGTTGCAGTTCTCAAGTGAAAAAGGTATCCTGGATGTTGGGAGCCGAGGAATCCCACAAGGTCAGGCTGCATAACAACCTCATGCAAGAGATTTTCCGCCTCACCCCCACCCCCACCCCCGGAAGATGCAAGAGGGGGGAATCCATTGCTCAAGTGAGCAGCAGCCAAAAACCAAGCAGGAGGATGCTTTATATGAGGTATCTTAGGGGGTGGAACTTCCAGGCTGGCCTGGGATTGGTGGGATTTTAAAGCGTCATCTAGGAGCAACCTCAGGGATTGGTGGGATTCTGTGGCCTGATCTTGGGCTTTTATTTTTCCCCTGTAGAAAAGAGCTTGGCAGCCTGGAAGGGCTGGAAATGATAGAGCCATTAGAGTAATCTGGGGTGGGGCCTGGTCACTTGTATCTCAAGATACTTACAATGGATGTTTAGGGTCCTCTCGTATTCTGGCTTACTAATTATGTAACAAGCGTGAGCGTGCAGGTTTCACATGGAGACTTCGGTTTTTCTTGAGTATATATACACAGAGGTAAGGCTGCCATGTCATATGTAAGTACTATGATTAGCTTATCAAGGGAATTCTTGGGCTTCCCATAGTGGCCATACCAACTAACAGTCAATCCCAGAGCAGTTCTGGACAGAGCCTTTGGTGTTAAACTCCACATTGTCAACTGCATTTGTAACTTGATTTTCCTAACAACCACTTACCGGGTATGGAGTGATATTGCAGTTTAATTTTGCTGATAGTTGGGGATCTTTGTATTGTCTCATTTATTTGTATGCTTTCACTGGCAATGAGTTTCATTGGGGTTGCTTACGGGAATAAGGGTGAGAGGTTACCTACAGGAGCCGAAATGATGCAAAGACAGCTCCATCGCCAAAGCCTACCCCAGCAGGGGTGACAGCTCACAAAAGCTGGAACTCTGGAGCACAATGCACAACCTGCAGGCAGCTCAACAGGTTGGAAGGTGTCCTTTCCAAGATAGCCTGTTGTTGGCCTAACCTCTTCCAGGCACCTCTGCTGATTTCTGCTGCTTCTAGACAGCAGGTCCAGTCTCCGAGCAGAGCAGAGCGGCAAGACTTGTCTGGGAGCAACAATCAGCAATCTTTATTGTTTACTCTAGCAGGGAGGGGCCAAGTGAATCTGGTAATTTTCAGGGATTCCTGAGGCTATTTTGGGTTGTTTACCTTCTGTCCTAGCAGCCTCCTATAGTATGGAAAGTTTCAGTCTCAGAGGAAGATATTACGCAGCCGTCACCTCCCCGGTTCCTTCACCTGCTTCATAATGGGTTTGTTTGCTCCGCTGCTATACGGTGAAGAAATGCCTTGAATATATTTAGCATTCGCTACTTATCAGATATGTTTTAAAATATTGTCTTTTGGTCTCGGGTTTGTCTTTTTTTTTATTTTGCTGATCATTTCCTTTGATGCATAAAAAGGCTTTTCGGTGTGACAGCATCACACTGGTCTGTTTTGGCTTCTGTTGCCCGTGTATTTGATGTCAGATGCAAGAGCTGGTTGCCAAGACCGATATCCAATAACTTTATGTGTTTTGGCCTAAGACTTTTACAGTTTCAAATCTGAAGTTTTAATCCACATCGTGTTGATTTGTATGTGCTGTGTGCAATTGGGCTCTAACTGCTGCATGTATATTTCCAATTTCCCTAGTGTAATTTATCACAATAAGCATGATATAGGACTCTATCTCAGTACAATAAAGACCATGTGTAGGAAGCCCACAGCTAGCATAATTTTTAATGGTACAAAATATTTTTTGAAGTTTCTCTGTTAAGACCTAGAACAAGGGGGGAAAAAGAAATCCCTATTTCCACACCTCTATTCAGTATAATGCTGTAAGTCCTTGCAAGAGCAATTGGGTAAGAAAAAGGAATTAAAGCTGTCTAAATTGAAAAGGAACAAATAAAGTTAACTGTATTTAGAAACAGCATGATATTACATAGAGAACACTCTAAGACTACAGGTTTGTTTGAACTAATAAATACCAATAAAGTTAAAATATGTAAAGTCAACATCTAAAAACCACTGTTACTTCTGTACATCTCTCTGACTATTTGTATAAAAGGAATTTAAGGGAACGAGCAATTTACAACATCAAATATAATATAATACATAGAAACACACTTAAGCAGATATTTAAAAAGAGAAGCAAATACATTGAAGACTACAAATCTCTGAAAAAATAGAACTCGAATCAAATGCGAAGGGAAGATCCCCCATGCTCATGCATTAGGAGAATCGGTACTGTTAAAACATCCACACTCTGTAAAGCAATACAAAGAGTCAATAAAATCCTTTCAAAATCCCAGTGGCATTTACTACAGAAATAAAAATACAATCCTCAAATTCATACTGAACCCCCACCCAAAGAAAACAAACAAAATCCCCAAATAGCCTAGGAGATATGAGAAAAAACATCAGTATGCAGCATAATTCTTAACTACACCTTTATATTATAAGCTCTTCACCGTCAGAACTATTTATTTCTGGCATATGGGGAGAGACAACACCAGTGGAATAGAATAGTCTACTGATCTTGACAGTAATACCCATAACACACACTGGGGGAAGAAAGTGTCTTTATATTACCAAATTCTATAGCACATGGATCTCCTTAGCAGAGAATTGTAGTCAGTGTTTTATTCACATAGTTCTTATTTACCTTCAACTTCTTACGATAGCATTTTTCTTTTATCTCATTAGGGAAATGTTATCCTTCAACAAATACTTAGTGCCTAATATAATGTTTCCTCTTGTTAAGTTTCTTCTGGGTATGTCTGTGCCACTGAGTGTATGCATATGCACTGTGTGCACACAGAAGTCAGGAGACATCAGGTCTCCTAGTCCTGGAGTTACTGATGCTTATGGGCTGCCATGTGGGTGCTGGGACTCAACCCTGGGTCTTCTGCAAGAGCAGAAAGCAGTCTAAACTGCTGAGCTTTTTTGCCCCTGGTGTGCTTTCTTAAGAAGTTGTAATGAATTTAAACGTACTATTTGAAACGGACAGAAAAACCCTATTAAGACTAAGTAACGTAATAAAACATAAAAATACCTGAATATTCGTCAGTTATTGGCAATAGTGTTTTAGTCCACAGTTTCTTCCCATCCATGCTAACGGCATAATTCATTGATGTGAAATTGCTTTTAGAAAGTGCCAAGTTGAGTGCAATTTGCATTTAATAAAATATATGTGGTTGATGAAAGGAGAGCCCCTTTCAAAATCATTTTCTAGGCACATAATTCATAAAAAGCTATTATGGCAAAAGGTAGCCAGTGTCTTATAGTTCAGGTGTCTATGGGTACAATGAAACAGCATGACCAAAAGGCAAGGAGGAAAGGGTTTATTAGATTTACATTTCCACATTGTTGTTGGTTATTGAAGGAAGTTAGGCCAAGAACTCAAGCAGGGTAGGATCCTAGAGGCACAAGCTGAGGCAGGAGCTTATGTAGAAGCCATGGAGGGGTGTCACTTACTGGTTTGCTTTCCATGCCTTATTCAGCCTGCCTTCTTATAGAACCCAGGACTGTCAGACCGTGGATGGCACCACCCACCATGGGTTGAGCCCTCCCTCCCTTATTGGTACTAATTAAGAAAATGCCTTACCGATGGATCTCATGGAAGCATTTTCTCAATGGAAGGCTCCTTCCCCTCTGATGACTCTAACTCGTGTAAAATTGACACACAAAAACAGCCAGGATAGTTAGAAAACCCTCCAGAGCTGAGGTGATCTGCATGAGTTTTGAAGCCATTCTACTGAGTAGAACCCTGGTTTGACCCTTGACCATTAACATGGCTTCATATAAACTGACTGAAATTTATGTGGTCTAAATATTTTTTATTTAAATTGCAACTAGAATGCTTGTGGCTAATTTGTAGGATGGATGATCACATTACAATAAGTTAATAAATGTAGTGTCTTGTGCATAATGCCTGATACATACCAAGCACTCAATAAGCATGAAAACTAAGAGCAGTTGGACAAAAACAGGATAGAAACAAGCTGATCAATTTTTTTTTCCATTCAGAACTATAGATTAACATATATAGATAGTGCTTATGTCGAACAAAACATTTTCAGAATATTTCATTATACATTGTCAGGTAGCAAGAAATTTCTGGAGACAAAGAGAAGTTAAAAAATCAAAAAGAAAACATTGAGAGGGCAGAGTAATGTTTTTGGTACTGGCTTAGTTTCAATTGTCTAGACGCAGAATTTGAAGCAGGAGTTTGGGTGCATAGATAAGGAAGGCAGTTTTGAACTGATCACAAGCAAAGAAATAGGTAGGAAGATAAGTTACAGATTTCGCAGTAGTATTGTTCCCTCTTGAAACTCAAGAATTAGATTTTGAACCTCTCACAATCAGTTACACATATAAGTCAATACAGGCAACTTCTAGAATGGATTTGTCCTTACCAGCGCATGTGGTAGACACTTCCTCACTGTGACTAACAGGCAAACGTACTTCATCTGGGGATAAAGGTACCAGTGTCTGATGAGGTTGACAGTCAGTCATCCCAGAGGCTTTCATCTCCTCACTTGCCCCACTCTGATGCACCTGCCGTTCCCATTAAGTTCACCAAGTGTCTGCCAATATTGTTTATTCCAAGTCTTATGGGAAATTTTGCAAAGGCAATATTATTGGCATGAGTAAATTCTCTGTCCCTGTCATTAACATCAAAGTCATAACAGACACTCGTAGTCTAGCTCTCCACCACCCTAGAATAGCAGGTCTACTACCATCTAGTTGTCTTCTGTAGCAACACAGACTCTCATCCCTAAAGAATGCTCAACCTCTCTACTCATCAGGACCTCATCAGATCATGGCTCCTTTACACACTCATATAAGACGACTAAACAAGACACACATTTATAAAACTTCAGCCTTGAGCTAGACCCATTTACTCAGCCCTCATACTGAGAGGTAGTCACCTTCCTCATAAAGATCAGGCTGATTTATACCTGACAGTAAACACTCCTCGCATGTTAGCTTTTCTACAAGGCAGAGCATCAACAACCACAGAACATAAACTTGTGGGAACAAGAAAGACAACTTTTTCAAGTAGTTCACTAGAAAAAAGGGGAAAGGAAGCCTCTATATATATATATATCTTCACTTCTGAACTTATACATGTTCTACCTCTTGGAAACATATCAGTAAGAATTGGATGCTCTTTTTTTTTAAATTATTTTTTTAAAATATTCTAGAAGCCCTGTAATGAATGAATTACTGCCTGTTCAGATATAGAGTGATATCATACGACATCTGCTTCTTCACTAAAGAATATGTTTCTGTGACCAAAACCCACCTGTCCCAGGAGGTTGAGGATTCTTCCATTCCAAGAGGAAGGGTTACTTTAGTCAAAGATTGGCTAACACAGTGAGTAAAGGGTCAGCATCCTTGTTCCATGTAGAGCTGGTTGATAGATTTTGTGTTGTAGGATCTTGCCTGTGAGATCTGAATGAAACTCATTCCTCTGCTCTCTCTATATATATTCAGCATGTTTAGATTTTACATGAATGAAAGCATGTAGCTTCTATATCTTTTTGCCTGACTCGCTTAACATGATGTCTTCTAGGTTCTTCATATTACTAAAAATGACAACATTTCTGGAGTGTTCTGGATCAATACATCATATTGGGGCTCATTAATACATATATTTGTCAGTAAAAATAAATGAAACTAAGCTAAAAATTAAAAATAAAAATAATAATCTGTCTCCAGCTGGGATGAGAATACTACAGGCCTTTTCTTGCTATCCTCTGGCCAGTCTTCTTCAGATAATCTTCCTCTGCAAGCTTTGTGCCGAAGTTTCAGACATTTCCTCTAGGGAACTGGGCCAAAGCTATACCTCATCATTGCCAAGCATAATTTCCATATATGAACAAGTGTGTCCTTAAAAGACTAAGCAATCTTTTGCAAAGTGCACGTGCGCGCACACACACACACACACACACACACACACACACACACACTACCAGGTTGCACAGGGAGGGAAGGAAAATGTATGTATACAGGTGATAATAGAGTTATTTTATCTTGTTGGAAGTTACTTAAAGGAGGTCAGTGGTAAGCCCCCTTATTGTTTGTTCAGTGGAGAGTGCAGAGTAGTCAATCTTGAGGTCACATACACACACACATCCATACAGACACACACACACACACACACACACACACACACACACATATGTGTGTGTATATACATATGTGTGATGCTGAAAGGTCCAGGGCTCCCCAGAAGGGGAGTCCACTCGAGTCACAGGATAGCACGCACCCAAAGGACACAAGAGAGATCGTCTTGATGCAAATACATGAGGCAGTTTATTAAATCAGAGCTCTGGGCCAGTCCATATCTCCATATCTCACATAGGGGATAGAGGGACTAACGTCTTGGCTCAGGGGTCTAGCGCTTATATATGGGTGGGGTGGGGAAAAAGCGAACTTTCGCGTGGGTGCACAAGATTGGTCGTTTTGCTTTTTTGAACATCAGCAGCCTGTACCATGGGGGCAGGGTGTAGTTTCTCCCTTGGCCAGTCAGTTTGAGATGTTCTTAACAGGCCTTTATCTTGTAACTCCACCTCCTCTGTAACTAATTAACTGGGCCCAAACTTGCTGGCAGGCACTTTTAACTATTTAGGTTAGGGAAAGGGAATCACAGGGCCCTGTTATTATTTATTATTAGTTTGGGCCTATTTCAAAAATTCTCTTTCAATGCATGTGTGTAACTAAAGATAAAGAGGCTGTCAACTTGACAAGGTGCATGTGTGAGGTTGGAGAAAAGGGAGAGAAAATGATTTAGTTTGATTTCAATTGAAAAAAAAAATTAAAAGTCAATCACTTAAGGTAAAAATTAATATTTTATATATCCCAATACATGTAAAAGTAAGGATGTGGACTTAACAATTCCAGAGGAAAGCAGTTGGAGTTAATGCATTGGAGGTAGTTGGTGTTGTAACGGTAATTTAAATGAGCTTTGAGGAGTTAAGGGTATATAGTGTAGTCTCAGAAGCAACTAGAAATAGTGCCAGGAGAAATAGGTAAAAGACATTTTCACAAAAATCGGAAAGGACTCCCAGGAATTAATTGTATCGATGATTGTCAAATTCGGTGAGACTCCTAACCTGGTTTAGGTGAGAATGGAAAATGAAACACCTCATCTGTAAAGTTAAAATGTAAGGATGAAAATCAGCAAAACGATAAGTCGAGGAAGCTCAGTACAGCCGTATTGTTGACATAAAAGATACTGCCAGATACAGATTATCATAGTGACATAATTTTAAAAATGCTGACCTTCCACTTACAGGGCTCATAACACATAAAAAAATAAAGGAGAGCTTATATGAGATGAAGAAAAGCCTGTAATTATAGGTGGTGATTTGAACACTCTCCTCAGAGTAACTGATGGAATAATTAGCAAAACAATGTCCACTATTTGTAGAATGTAAAGCTATGTTTATGAAGAAAAGTAAGCCACAGAGTAAAGACAGAAAAACTGGTAGACGGAAGAAACAGACTCAAAAACAAATACATACTTACACTTCCGTGTTGTAAAGTGATCTTTCATAAAAAAAAAGAGAAACATAATTCAATGGCAAAGTAATGAAATTTTTCTCAGTAAATAAAAATATTTAAAAGAAAAATATCAAGATGCATCAACAAACATCTAAAGCTAACCCTGTGTGTTGGTATCAAGCTCCAAAGCCAGTGACATCACATCTAGGTGACCCCTACATCGTTGACAAGGCTGAAGTGTTTATAAAGAGATAATGTTCTGTGGGTGTGTGGAGAGGTATGGGGAAGGGGATGTCTCAGCGGGCCCATGTAGAGGCATCTCTTCCCTTGAGGGACCAGTCACACACTGGTATAGTATAGAATAGAGTTTATTGAGTGCATGGGGAGGGGAGCCAGGAGGGTAGTGGAGGCAGAGAGAGAGAGAGTGAGAGAGACAGAGAGAGAGAGAGAGAGAGAGAGAGAGAGTGAGAGAGAGAGAGAGAAGTAAAGAAGCAGAGGAGTAGAGAAGCAGAGGCAGCCATTACTATGTGGAGAGAGAGGAAGAGGGGGGAGGGGACAGAGAGGCAAGTGGGTAGGAGGGTAAGAGAGTAAGAGAGTAAGAGAGTAAGAGAGTAAGAGAGTAAGAGAGAGAAAGAGAGTAAGAGAGTAAGAGAGTAAGAGAGAGAGTAAGAGAGTAAGAGAGAGAGGAGGGGGCAAGCAGTCCCTTTTATAGTGGACCAGGCCTACCTGGCTATTGCCAGGTAACTGTGGAGGTGGAGTTTAGACAGAATACTAACAAAGGCAACTGTCATACACTCCCAGAATCCACCTGGCTACCTCACCTTCACCTGGGAGCGACTACATCACCGCCCATATAAAACAGGCAGAACCTCCTGACCTCTCTTCTTTCATCTTCTTCCATCTTCTTCCCCCTTCTTCCGCCCACCTTTGCCCTATCTCCTGAATAAACTCCACCCACCCCCTTGGAACCGTTTGGTCTGGAGTGGTCTGTTGTAAGCTGCATGCGGATGTCTAACACTGAGGGACTTCTAAAAAATATATAGGGAGAATATCTTTACAGTGCTGAGATCAGTAAGAGTTTCTTAGACATGACACATTCTTACCACAGCAAAATAATAATGAATAATTTTCTATTGAAATTCATTCCATGTTTCTAAGAAGACAGTAACAGATTGTGTTTATGATTCACTTTATATTTTCAGATTACATTAAGAATTTTTATTTAGTAGTAAAGATAGATGCAAATAAAACACATGCAAGAGACTTTTACATTATTGTTAAAAGAAGATATTGAATATAACATACTGGAATTTCTAAAGCATGTATATGTGAGAAGCCACTCAACATCATTAAGTTTTTTTAAAAAAAAAAATGAATTAAACCGTCACTGTAGCCATAAACTTGATGTAATCAATTTAAAAGAGGGAGATTTACTTTTGACTCTGGGTCAGTTACTTATTGGCCTCTAGTGATCACAGAATGTCACAGAGAGAGCACACAGAAGGTGAAGAACTCATGCTGTGGGTGACCAGGAAGTAAAAAGAGACAGAAGGGTCCAGGTTCTACTATGTCCTTCAAAGGAGTGGTTTGACTTTCTTCCTGTGCGTCTCATTTCCACAGAGTGGTAGCAAACCGTTCCCGACAAGTCAAGGACCATGCTTTCAACACTGTAGGTCTTTGGAAGATTCCAGTAGGAAGGCTACTGGAAGGGTAAAAATAGAAATATTCAGTACTGAGCATGTAGAGTACGAGTCCCCTCGTATATTAGCAGTGACAGACTAAACTGGAACTTGAAAGGGTTCTGGAAGATTTTTACAGATTTAAACATCTAATATATAATGTATGTTCTAACAGTTACATTTCCAGACTCTTAATAAAGTGAATAAAAACATGCATTCATCAAAAGACATAGGCAATAATAGTCCAACACTTTTATTCCCAGTGGTTAAAAAAAAAAAAAAAATCAACAACCATCTGTTTGTTTATCAGAGCAATCCTGGATACATTGTGATGCATGAAGAACTTGAGATACTTGCCCAGGCTTGTCTGTACATGCCTAGAATTCCAACACCACAGAGGCAGAGAGAAATAAGAATGTAACCAATTCAAGGGCAGCCTGGTCTAACACAGTGAATTACAAGACAGACAGGACTTTATATTGAGATGTTGTCAAAGAAAGAAAGAAAAAAAAGAAAGAAAGAAAGAAAGAAAGAAAGAAAGAAAGAAAGAAAGAGAGGGAGAGAGAGAAAGAAAGAGAAAAAAGGAAGAAAGGAAGAAAAAGTCAGTATATCAATTTCTATGACGTTATAAGGAAACAAAAAGTGAAGCTATAGTTTGAGAAATCAGACTGTTTCCTTGACTGAACGGAGATGAACCATTAAACATTATAAAGAGCATTAGAAAACATCTGCAATGATAGAAGTAATGAGTATGATAATTGAAATTTATCTGTCAATTATACAATTAAAATTTATGAATTTTCTTACATACAGAATGTACTGCAAATAGTTTTTAAAAGCATATTGAAGCTTTAATCCTCACCCTTGTGAGGTAGAAGCAGGAGGGTGAGTAGTTAAAGCCATCCTCAGCTTCACAGTGACTTTGAGACAAGCTTGGGCTACATGAGACCCTGTTTCAAAAAAGAAGTATTTTTTTGTTGTTGTTGTTTTTTGTTATTTTCAAATTAGGAATGAGTCTTTCCCCACCTACCCAAAAATAAATAGCAACAAAAACAGCAATAATAATAAGTCGATATTCTCGGGTTTTCAGTTGAGGGCTGATATGTTGGGTTTTTGTTTGTTTGTTTTCTTGTTTTGTTTTGTTGTCAATTTAACACTGCTAAAGTTACCTGGGAAGAGGAACCTTAATTGAGGAAGTACCTCTATCAGATTGCCTTTGGGCAAGTCTGAAGGGCATTTTCTCGTGGAGTGATTGATGCAGGAGTGTCCAGTGCATAGTGGGTGGTGTCACCTCTGGGCAAGTGGTCCAGGATTTTGTAAGTAAGCAGGCTGAAGCGGTCTTGAGGAGCAAGAGAGCAAGCTGCACTCTTCCATGGCTTCTCCATCAGCTCCTGCCTCAAGGTTTCTGCCTCCAGGTTCCAGCCTCCAGGTTCCTGCCCTGACTTCTCTCAGTGATAGACCTGAGATTTGTAAGGTAAGATGACCCTTTCCTCCCAAAATTGCTTGTGGTCATGCTGTTCACGCATGTTCGTCACAGCAATAGAAATTCTACTACAGCAAAACTTGGTACCTGGTCATGGGATATTGCTGTGGGAAGGATTGTAAAAGGACTTTGGAACTTAGGACTAGAAGAATGTATTGAGTGTTCAGAGTTTGGTGAGCCGTCATGAGAACCTAGAAGATAATGCTGAGAAAAGGGTGGATGATGGAGAGGGCTCTGGCTTGCAAAGTTTGTAAAGGGAAGCTTTGATATTTTGATTTAGGAATCCGTAGTTTTGGTCTACAAGAGCTGAAGAATTGTTGGTGACTAATAACAAGAGACCAGAACCACTAAAGTAAAATATTTCCTTTGCTGGGACAATTGGTACTGATCAGATGGGACTGAAGAATCAGTTGTGATTGCTATCAGCATCATTGAGGCAAAAACCTCTTAGGAAGTGTTTCCTTGAGGTCACACAGACACTGTGGGCCAGAACGGATTAAGGTTGTACCTTGTGCTGGCTACTGAATTTGCTAATGTATGAGTCTCCAAGGTGGTATTAGTTTCAAAGGCATGAAGGAGTCAGGGAGAGCAGCTGAGCTTTGGCACTGGGAAAAACCAGGAGGAGCCATTAGTGAAGCCTCAGCTGCAGTAGAAGGCCCAGGATTCAATGGCTCATAAAGAGAAGTTGAAGCTTGGCGCCATGCTGCAGAGTTGGAGTTTGTGAGTGTAGTCCAGGAGAAGATGTTGGTGAGGAGGGTTCAACCCCTGTGGAATAGTCAGACTGTGCATGCAGACTAGACAAGCTGTGTGTGCTGTGCAGGGAAGAGCCAAAGACGTAAGGCTACTCAAGCCCTTTGGATGAAAAAAGGTCATGAATGAATGAATGAATCCCAGATGTCCAATACAGAGTTTTTGACACTTGGTCTTTGAGTTTGCCATGACTTAAAGTCACCATGTCCTGGTTCTTCCATCTTGAGGTAAAGTATTTAACGTGTTTTTATTTGTTTGTTTGTTTTACTCTGTAGGAGTCCACATTTGAAAGACTGGATATTTTTGAAGGGTTTGAACTTTCAAAGAGACTTAAATGTTTTTAAATGACTGAACTTTAAAAATGTTTGAATTTTTAAAGACTGTGGCACTTTTACAATGATTTCTGTTTTATGTTGTGATGTTGATATTAATATGAGATCTTGGGGATAGGCAAGAAAGAAAACATTACGGTTGGTTTGGGATGTGCTTGTGTGTCATGTGACAAAGAGTCAGTTGTCTAGGTTCTTGCTTTGAGTTCCTGCCCTGAGTTCCCTCAGTGATGGAATATGACCCAAGAGTTATAAAATGGAGTAAATTCTTTCCTATCAAAGTTGCTTTTGGTCCTGGTATTCTTATCACTGCCATAAAAACCTATTCAAGTCGTGGGACAAACACTATGACAAATGCATGTTAACTAATGCCACTACCTTCATCGTTATTATGATACTTCCTAACATAGGTGTGATATCTTCCATTTTTACTTTTGCAGTAATGAAGTTGAAGCCCAGTAGGCTCGGTTGCTCAGAAGTAGAGACTCTGGGGGGCAGTTTATTAATGTAGGCATTTCTCCCAATTGTCTACATCTCCCCAAATACCTGTTCTCTTAGTGCCTCACGTGAGGTCTCTGAATTCTTCATGGCAATCACAACCGAGTGATCGAAAGATAAGGAGTTAATTTTTTCTTAGGAATACTAGGTTCCACAAAGTTGAAAACTTCTGAAACTAACACGAGAGCCAGCTAAGCATGTGTCAATTCAAATTCACTTCCCTAGGCATCTGTATGGCATGAATCCACAGTGGGTATGACTGTATCCTTTCTCCAGGTGCTGATGCTGGACTGCCAACCCCTCAAAGTTGGCAACGTTACCAGCAGCTGGTTGGTCAGGTTTGAGCAATACCACTGTGTGGTCTGTGAAAATAGTTTGGATGTTTTCTATTCTTCTTTCCATTCCTTGCTTTCTCAGAAGGAGGAAACCAGTGTCTTGTTGCCAGGTGTTGCCAACAAGGTTCCACTTGTCACCTTTCCCTTCAACAGTCCCCAAAATGCACCAGGACAAGACAAGTCACGGGCCTGTGTTGGGTTTCTGAGTAGAGGACAGGCATATCAGTATTTACAACTGATGGCATTTTGCCATCTCTGTGTGTATCGTATGCTGATTTGACAGCAAACAAGTTGGAGCGTACATCAGAATCTTATTAATCTAATCTACACTATAATCTATAGATTTCCCTTCACCAAGACTTTATGTAAGAACTGGATTTCATGACATGTAATTAGGTTTAATGAAATCTCTGTAATACTTTATAATCAAACAGCAGGTTCTTATTTGCTTCCCATTCAGCAGTGATTAATACTTCTTATAGCACTCAAAGGCTAGGAAAGGCTGCTTTCTTTTAAATAGATTGGGTTTTTTTTTTTCATTTTTAAAACATTATTCATTGTTATGTGTATGACTGGGGTTCCAGAAAATTCATCAGTTGAACCCAGAAAAAGTGTTTTTTAAAACAGTCTGTTCAGTAGTATCCTGTTCAGGTTCTTCCAGAATTATTTTGGCCCGTTGTTTCTCCCAAAACATCTCCATCTAGATCAACTGAGTGCTCCCTTCAAAAGCAGGCTAGAGGACTACCTTTTTTTGATACCCCTAAATCAGCGGGTTAGCTGAAGGTCTAGCTATCATTCCAGGTGGCTCTTATTCATCTTTATATTTTGCAATGTCCGCTTGCCGGCAAGGAGAAAAAAATGGCCACCAAACACATTATTTGGGGAGAAAAAAAAAAGCAGTTTCTAGAATGAATGGAGAATTCAACCCCAGCCAGAAAAAGAAACTTTTCACATGAGCCCAGCGCTGGGCTCCTGTCTATACAAAGCTACTTGCTGGCTTACAACCTATAGCACACTATGCTATTATCTGCAGCTTCACAAAGAGGTTTTCAGATCTGCAACATGAAAGATGTTGTAATAAGCCACACAGATGCTACGCGAACTAACGCAAATGTGAAGGGAGAATTTAATACCTGCAGATATAAAAACCTCCAAGTTTGTTTTTTAAAGCTCCCTTTGATCTTGAGAAGAAAGAGAGATTTAATCAGTCTTTTGGAGAAGTTATCCCATGCTGGACGTTGGCTGCCTGGTTTTAGTTCAAAAGGGGGCAAAGGTAGTTTCTATTAAACCGGGTTGGAGACGGGCAGAGATTGATACAAATGAACAGGGTTGATACAAGTCCTTGATTTCCGTGGATCAAACGATAAGGACTGTAAAACGCAACTCTTTTTATTTTCTTTGAAGAATTTGACCAGCCGGTACTCTGAAGACACCTAAAAAGTAGGTGAATTGTAGTTTCTTAATCTGTTTTATGCTTTTTCATGAAATCCCAAATGGGCCAATGAACTAATAAATCATCTTAAATAATTTGCTTGAGCATGTTTTTACGCACGTCCTGTTCCTTGAACAGTTTCCCTCCAGTTACCAGGATTGCCGGAGCATTACAAATGAGCTTTTCCTACTGGTGAACTCTGGCTGGCCTCAGTCAACCTGACAGGCTAAAGAACAAGAGAAAGGTCCCTGGAAGCAGGTGGCTTTATGCAAGACTCCCAACCCTCCATCCTTTTGGAGCCATGTGGCCACCGGTTTCTCTGAGCGGCTGGGGCTGGGTGCCAGCATGCTACTTTTGCTTCCAGGCTAATGTCATTGTTCACAGCCTTCACTGCATTGGTCCCCCCTCCCTGCACCCCCCCATTCCTTTTCTTAGTCTTTGTTCCATGCTCAGCTAGACAGCCATGCTCAGAGAGGTTCTGTGGAATCACGGTGAAGACTGGGAAGAAAGCAAACTCATTTATTTTTGTCACAAAAGAAAGCTCATTTCTTACAAACCGACTTAATGATTCTGATAGACTCTAAAACTGCAATCACTCTTGAGAGCAGACGTTTGTATAAAGAGTGAACACTAGGCTCTGAAGGCTGTTGATGGCTTTCTTATCTATCCCATGTAAAGTGGCAAGCTCATTTCTATGTTGGGTACTTTATTAGCTATTTGGGGTTCAACCTTGGGTAGGGTGAAAGCGGTGTTGTAGAAAATAAATGGGATTTTTGGACAGGGCTTTTGGATTTGTGCTAACAAATATTAGAATAATTCTGGACACTGTTTAATAGGTAGAGTTTTGCAACTATTTTTTTAGTCAATATGACCTAACTATTCCCTCTGAAGCACAACATTGATTTTTTTTTCCACTGTGGAGAAGAAGGAAAATTCATTATGGCTCATGGTTTCCAGAGTTCGAATCCAGGGCTAGCTGAATCTGCTGCATTGAGCTTGAGGCGAGACAGACATCAGGGTGGCAGGAGCAGGTGACAGAGGCTTCTTGCCTCATTATTACCAGGAAACAGAGCAAAGGACTGATGGGCCTTTCCACAGAACTCAATACATGGGATGGACCACACTCGTGACATGGATTGTGTCAAGTCCAGAGGACGGCTTTTCGGGGCCGCTCTTCTCTTTCTACCATTTGGGTCCCAGGGAATAAACTCAGGTTGTCAGGTTTACTGACAAGCTCTGTTAAACACTGAGTCATCTTGCTGGTCTATTCACTGTTGTATAAATATTATTCTATCGGATAGTTCAACGTTCCTATTCTTAAGTGTTGAAGTTACTATCCTGTTTCTAATGTTCTTAGCCACCTCTCAGATCAATAAATGCAATAAAAATGATTTTACAGGACAATATGATTTAAGGCCTGGTTATGGATTTCTATATCCTAAAATAATCTATTGTGTGTGTGTGTGTGTGTGTGTGTGTGTGTGTGTGTGTGTGTCCGTGTCCTTTGAAAACTGGATCCCATATATCTTAATAATTTAATAATTTTCATTCCTTCTCCCCAGCTTCTTCCATATCCACCCATGTCCTATTCACCCAGCTCTGTGTCCTTTTTTGGTTTTAAACTATCACATTGATTTTTTTTCCCACCCAAATACTCAAAGATACATGGCTTCCCACCAGAGCATGGTCCACTGGTCGGGAGCTACAGTCCTATAAAGTACTGGCTCTTTCCCTCCTAGAAACTATCATTTGCCAATAGCTCCTCTAGGCCTTCATGTCCAACTCCCCTCTCCATGCTGGGATTTGGTGGCTTGAGTGCTCATGTCTTGTGCATGCTATCAAAACCATCCTGAGTTCTTCACGTGCCTCTGTCCTGCTATGTCCGGAAGACACTGTTTCCTCAAGGCTGCCAACCACTTCTATCTCTTACAGTTTTCCTGGCATGTCTTCTGAAATGTCTGAGTCTCAGGCGGAAGGGATGGCCCATATATGTTCCATTTAGAGACGAGGATTCCAGCATCTCTTTTTCTCTGCACTTTGGTCTCTGTGTTAATCGCTATGTGCTGCAAATAGAAGCTCCTTTGACGCAGGTTGAGAAATGAATTCATCTATGGGTCTAACAATAGGTAATCAAGAATCAATTTAAAACTATAACATATGGCAGTGAATAGTAGTCAGTTTTCCCCTAGGGCCTATGACCTATCTAACCGTAGGATCTTGGCTGGTGTTTGCTATGTGTTTCATCTTGTCGACAAGACTTAAATCCAATCAGAAAGTTGTTGTCTACACCCGTGATATTTGAGCCACTACTGCACCAATGACCATGTCTTACAAGCCAGTCACTATTGTAACTCATAGATGTGGCATATAGTACAAAGGATAAGGCTGATGACTTTTTTTTTCTTCTAGTAATATACACAGCACCCCCATCATTGTGAAAGCTAGCCAGTAGGAATAAAGCTTCCAAGTGAGCACCAGCTTGATTGCTCCATGTCTGAAAATCGAAGTATTTGGTATCTAAAGCAATTGGGTCCTACAGTTATGGAGGGAAACCAAAACCGTGGTAATGGTCTGGAATGTTGAATAAGGGTCTATGGATCTCACTAGCTAAAAAGTCTAAAAGACATAATGCATTTCTAACACCGCTGTGCTTTTTGTTTGTTAGCCTGTGCTGTCCAGTGGAGGTATGGTCACTATGTTAGAGAACAACCCCATTTTAACTTTTTATGTATGACTGTCACCCTGAGTCCCGAATAACTTTTCATGCAGACATCACAGTAGTTGGTCATATCCCTCTTCAACAACCTCTCTCTCTGGCTGTTTTTCCACACTCTAAAAGGACAGAGACCTTTGTCTCATTTGTCTTTGTGTCACTAAAGCTTAGTACATTGTGTGTCCCAAGCAGGTGTACATAAATATTTAGTCATTAAACCATATCTGCTCCTATGATCAGAATTTATCTGGACTGACAATAACAAATGCATATTTAACCACCCATAATGCAAAGATGAAAGAGCCATTATTTTAAAAACTATCTCTTTATAGAACAAGTTAGTTTTTCAAATAACTTACAATCACTAAGCAGAATCTTCCTTGGCAGGAAACCATATAGGTAAACAACATTTTAAACTATACTTTTTGCCTAACATTTATTCTTCCCTTTTGAAAATAAACTCTGCACACTTGAATTGCTACATATTGACTTTCTATTTTACTGCAGAAATTTGCATAATTGTGAGGCACTTAAAATGAGAAGTTGTCTTCTGTTTTCACTCTGATTTGGGCTATGTGTAGGCAAACTTAACTTAATCAAAACTTAACCCTATATAAGCAAATTATATATTTAGTCCCACTCAAAAAAAAAAAAAAAAAAAAACCAGAAAGAGAGGAAGAAAAGAAAAGAATAACAGCAAGACAAGACCTATGTTGGGAAGAGAAAAGGAATTCATGTTCAGCTGGGATCGTAGGGGCAGGGCTGGATAGATGGAGTACCTGTTGCTCTTTTGGAGGACTTGAACTTTGTTTCCAGCTTCCATGTTGAGTATGTCACAGACACCTCTAATTCTACCTCTAGGGGATCCAGTACCCTTCTCTGGCATCTATGGGCACCTGCACTGATATACAAAGGCAAACATATATCCACAGAATTATAAATAAAATAAGCTCTCATTTTAAAAAGAGTTTATTCATAATTGTGAAAAAATAACCTTGCTATGTAAGAGGTTAAATTAGGCAAATATTTGCCATGCATCAATGCTTATGTTTTTGATATGTTTCTCACCAGGTTGTTGGTTTTTTTTCCACCATGGTGATATATTATTAGTAAAATAAATATACTACTAGTGACTCTGGGGTTTGGATTTGTTTGTTTTTTGTTTGTTTGTTTGTTTTAGGTTTTTTTGTCCTGAAAGTATTTTCTGTTCCCACTGTAGCAAAAATTCCTATGTTAAACTAATTTTCTCTAGTTAAGTGTAAATCACTGGTAGACAAGAAGGCCAAGGCCTTTGCTATTCACAAGTTTGAGTCACATCCTAAATTTGTTAGGATGAACAATTGGCTCTGTCTCTACCGAAAATTAGAGCTTCCTCTTCACTAAAACAAACCAGAATTAAGATTCTTCTGCCAATGATGTATCCCCTTGCTACATCCATCGACTGGCCTCCAGCCTTATTTCTCAGGAAATGTCACTTGGCAGATGGTAAATGAAATGACTGACTCACGTGACCACAATGACTCACGTCTATTTGCCTTTTTGAAATGTTTTCATAATGATCACTGTTCTTCATGAATAAAATGTACTTACTTTTTAAAGACAAAAAGTCTTTATTTCTAGTAACCATGAGACTTTCAACAACATAAATTAATATTAAGTTTAAGACAAGTATAATACTAGCTTCTTCTTGAAGGCAGTAAGGTGAAATTCTTTGAGAATTTCATTTTTCTATGTAAGGCAACCAAGTTTGTTCTATGTTCCCCAATACTCCTCTCTCACATCCATACGCAAATATACATGGATATGGAGCTGTCTATTGTAGCATGGCCAACCTTCAGGTACCACATCTCTGAGGAAATTGTCTCCCCCCAGAAGTTGTCAACTGTCAACAGCTCTGAGCTAGGGGCGACACTTTATGAGCTCCTCCTCATCCATGCTGCAATGTTGTCTGGCTTGATCTTGTACTAGTCTTATGCTGGAAGCCAGACTACTGTAAGTTCTGTGTTCAATAGCCCTGTCTTATCCAGAAGACAGTGCTTTGCAGAGTTCTCACCAACATCTGCCTCTTTCTACCCACTCTCCCACAGTGTTCCTTGAGTTATGGGAAAAGAAAATATATGTATATGTGTAAGCATATGTATATGCATATGTATATGCGATATATGTGCATATGTGTGTACATATCTATGTATGTATATGCATAGCCCATCTATGGCTGTACATAGATATCACAGTGTCTTGCTCTCTACATTTGGCTTGTGTGTATCTGTGATAGTCATTTTCCATGACAATCAGCAGCTTTTCTGCAGAGGAATGAGAGTGGTTCCCATCTACAGACAAGGACTTAGAAGGCTGTTTGGTATTATGAGAATAATTTTTAAAAGGAATTTACAATTGAAGAAATCTTTCCATCGAATGATAGTGTTTCCATTAAAATCACTAGCTTCAAATCTGGACTTCAAAACGTATTATGTACAAGGGCAGCAATAAAATGTCTGACTATCCATAAGACTCAGTTTCGTCTCCACAAATGAGTGATTACATAACTGCCCCCATAAAGAGATACACTGTCAGTATTATATTAACTTGTGTGAATATTTAAGACTTCTTGTTGGCACTTAATGATGAAAGAGGAATTCAGCAAAACAGCTATGTTTTTTTTTTTTTTATTAATATCATTGTCCCTTCTAAATAATGCCTACAGATTTGGATGATGTTTGCCTTGTCATTTAAGTTCCTGTCATAAATTTCTAAGGTTGTTCTTAAGAACAGACACTAGGGCAAGAATTTCATTGTGAGTTATTTTTCTAGGAGGTTATTTTAGAAAGTGTCTTAGTCAGAGTTTCTCTATTCCTGCACAAACATCATGACCAAGAATCAAGTTGGGGAGGAAAGGGTTTATTCAGCTTACACTCCCACATTGCTGTTCATCACCAAAGAAAGTCAAGACTGGAACTCAGTCAGGTCAGGAAGCAGGAACTGATGCAAAGGTCATGGAGGGATGTTACTTACTGGCTTGCTTCCCCTGGCTTGCTCAGCCTGCTTTCTTATAGAACCCGGACTACCAGCCTAGGGATGGCACCACCCACAAGGGGCCCTCCTATCCTTGATCACTAATTGAGAAAATGCCTTATAGCTGGATCTCATGGAGGCCTTTCCTCAACTGAAGATCATTTCTTTGTGATAACTCCAGCTTGTGTCAAGTTGACACAAAACCAGCCAGTTGTACTGAAAGTAGAAAAGTGAAACAGAAGAGTAAATATTTAAAAAATATTCATAATCCAGCTAATTATTCCTAAGCTCCCATTTAGAAGCGCCCTGAGAAATATAGTAGAATGTTGCTCAGAGGTATCCATGCAAGTGAGGATGCCTAGGCAGTTATGTGCCCTGTAACTATATCTCAGTTACTGATGAAAAGTACCACTGATGGTCCAGTGAGATTTTATCCTCTGTTGCATCGTAACCACCTTAGTTTGTGTATCATGTTCATAAAGCATCACTTGCCTGATGAAGCATGCCTCGGGATGTGTTCCCAGCAATAGCCAGCTCATAAATGCATTAACTTTGTAGATTCCCTCTCCTTGGTATCATATTGATGGATCGAAGAGCATGAGACCCCAATCACTTCTAGTTCTCCTACACTGCTACCCACCTGATGTCCTAAAGTGCTAAGCATGCATGCAGGTTGAAGAAAAGTCTGAGGATAGAAAGTTCTTGAAGTTGCCCTGGGATTCCATTAACAGCATACCAAAATGGAGTCACTGGATTGGAAGTTCTGCTATAAATGAACTTTAGAGGCTTTTGCTTCTAGTATAATGTTGGAAATGCAAGGCTACACACAGTGAGAACTTGAAAACACTAACTCAAGTGCACATGGACTTAAATAATCTGCCTGCGCTGAGAAATGCATCATTTACTTCCTATACGCAAAATGTCATCTTGCTTATTCAAACTGTGGGATCTGCTGTGTGTTGGATCTGTTTTGCCTCTGCAAATTTTAGGTTCCAATTCAGTCCCTAGTTTCACAGTCTTGGCCTTGGTCAAAGACATTTAAGTGGTGAATAAGTTGTTCAAGATAGACTAATGGCCTTCCCTCAAGGCTGAGTTAATTACCATGATGCTGAGAGAATTGTCAGTCTACAAGGACTGGAGTGGTTCTTACAGATTGAACCATTGCAAAGTGAGTTTGCTGCCTCTGGGGACATTTTTGTTCCCCCTCTTTCTTCCTCACTTACTGTCTTATTAATTTATTTTACTCCTGCTTTTCTGCCATTAGATAATGTATCATGAAGCACTAACTGGATACCCCTGCATAATCTTCTACTTCCACCCTCTGTTTCATGAAGTACGAACCACTATTCTTCCTAAACCATCCAGCCTTGTGGATTCTCTTACAATAACAGAAAATTAACTCAGACAGTGATGTGCTTTCAGAAAAAAAAATCAATCCAATAGCTGAAAGAGTCATATCTCTTTATTAGATATACTTTCCTTAAGACAGATCATGGCTTAAAACCTTATTCAACAAAATAGTATTACCAGAAATTCTTTCACAAGAACATCTATTAATTGGGGTTGCATGGCTTTTGTTTCCTAGTCTTGTTTAATCATTGTTTAGGGTAGAGGAAGCACCAGGGAAATCTACTTGAAAGACAAACTACAGATGGAAGCCTTAACCAGCTAGTTTTCACATCTCATACCTTAAGAGGCCCCCCTCCTCCCTTTGCTCATTCATATGCAAAGTGCAAATTCTCCAGAAATAATTACCACCTTCTTTTATTTATAGAAAACCTGTAACTTTGTGAATGGAGAACTGCATCTGCTCTGCCAGTTTTCTATACATATAATAATAATTATTGTTAAGACCACCGGTTAAAATTTGAAAATAGCTATTGATAATTAGTAGGGCTGCCATTCACATGCTTCAGATGCAGAGGAAACCATACAGCACTTACAGAAAAAAAAACTGTAAACTGTAATCATAATGTCTTTGCTGAATCCAACCCATAGTTTCTAATGTCAGAATTTTATATCCCCATGGTATATGATACCATTCATTTTGTCAAATTCCATACATTAAAAAAAAAACCAGTATATCTGAATACATAAGCAGAGGTACGCAAGGACTCACTTCAAGCCATCTCCTCTATTTTAAGGAGTAGTTCTCAGGCTAACCTATGAGTTGGTGCTTTTGGAATGTAAATAGAACCTTCTCTAAAAACATTTGAAGGCCTCAGAAACCAGCACACCATCTTTCAAGCTGGAATGCTGGATTTTCTTGTTGATCCCACTGTTGCTATAAGGACAGTAACTTGGACACATTAGTCTTCTCTTTCTTTATGGGTCCTAGCTTCCGGGGTTTTGGTAAGAGCAAATTGTGAGTGAGTTCACTCATCATTTCTAATAATAATAATAATAATAAAAAGCCCAAGGAAATGTTCATATTAAAGTGTGTTGAATGAATGGTTTGGGAAATGGCTTGGTCAGTAGAGGGCTTATGTAAGCATGAGCCCTGATTTCCTTCCCCCCCCCACCCCCCACCCCCCGCCACATAAGAAGCTAGACCCAGTGGGATGAGGGTCTAGTTTCTGGAGAGGCAGAGGCAGGTAAATCTCTGGAGATTGCTGTTCGGGAGCCTGTCCAAATCAGTGAACATCAGATTCAGTGAGAGACCCTGTTTCAAGAAGTCAGGTGAGGAGTGAATGATGAAGCCACTCAACATTATCCTTTGGTTTCTCCACACACATATCAACACACATAGACATATACACACACACTCACACCCAAACAGCATTGACTCAATGAATACAAAAGAAATGGCCGTTTGAAGAGCTAGTTCTTTTTCAGTCTCTGTGATCTCTGATTTTTAAAGCTAACGGGCTCAATCAGACTGTTGCCTGGTATTGATGATCTCGGCCTGGGAGTTTTCGATCAGTTATTAATCAGCCTTGTATGTTTCTGCCGGCTCATGTGCTCCACTCATTCACTAAATAAATTTCAGCATATTCTACTCACCAGTAACAGCTCCACTTACAAAGAATGGGGTGGGTGAGTCCCACTTGCAAGTTAAAGTAATGAATCAAAATGTGTTGGGGGCTTTATTCATTGGTACATTTCTCTAAGACTCCAAGTGAATTATGGGTAAACTTCCCATAACTCAAGTAGAATAGACTCTAAACTGTATCAGTTCTCTCTCACGGTGTAACGTATCCATTGGGATGATGTAGAGGTACTGACAGTTTCTGTGTGCCATCCCCATTCACCAAAGAAAAGCAGTCTATCACCAGTGCTTGACACCTCTATACACTCAAACATGCAGTGAATGCTTGCCATGTGCCAGACACTATTGTAGGAATGAATACTCAGATCTGGTTATTAAATCACATTTGCATGGGTCATGATAGCAAATGGGGAATAACTGGGCACTATTCTACTAGTTGGTAAGCTGCATAGAAGAGTGGGATTCTACAAAAACAAGAATGATCTCTCTTTGGTTAAGAACATGCCCCCTGATGAAATGCTTATATTTTAAACACTTAAAATTTTCTAAAAACTGGTCCTCAGAACTTTTGTTTACTTACCAATCTATCATATATATATATATATATATGGACCATTTTTCAATGTATAATAAAAAGTAATAGCTAACTTATATAGAGGACTTGTTATACATTCTAGATTATTATAAGTACTTAATGCTTATGAAATTATTTCATTGTTGTGTTATCACTGTGAGGAGGAAATACTATGATGTCCATTTTATAGATGTGGAAACTGAGGACCAACAAAGTCAGTCACTAGCTTAGGGTCAACATTTGTTGTGGGAAGCATCCCGATTCTACAGTCTAATTTCATATCACAACACTTTACTGTATTTACTAATGAGGGAACAGATAAATATATTGACTGAAGAAGTGGGTAAAGTGCCAGGGGCAAGCATGAGGAGCTGAGTTTGAATCCTCAGAACTTAGGTACTCAGGCAGTAGCTATCCTGAGGTAACTGGCACTCTTCTATAACCCCAGAGCTCCTACTATGGCAAGATGGGAGGAGGAAACAGAACTCTCAGAAGAGGTGGGCTAGCTTGCCTGGCAGACCAAGTGAAAAACAAAAAGAAAAGTCTCGAACAAAGTGAGAAGGAAGACTTGACACATGATTATCTTACGACCTACACATGTGCATGCACACATATACACAGAGAGAAAGAGGGAGAGACAGATAGACAGACACATACACTGACACCAGCACACACAGAAAGACAGACAGACACCAAGACAGAGAAACAGAGACTGACAGAGACACATAGACAGACAGGTGCTCACACACACATACAAAGAGAGAGAGAGAGAGAGAGAGAGAGAGAGAAACAGACAGACAGACAGACAGACAGACACCAACAAACACATACAGACAGATAGACAGGCAGAAACTGACACACAAGTGTGCACACACACATACAAGAAGAGAGACAGAAGCAGACAGACAGACGGAATCCAACACACACACACAAAGAAAGACACAGAGAGAGGCAGGGAGACAGGCAGAGAGGCAGAGACGCAGAGAAATTGGTTCAAAGAACAAAAAGGAGCAACATCCCTTCAAAATCATACTAGAAACGATCCTATTTTTTTCGGCATGAGGTGGGTTCATAAACATCCCCCCTGTCTAATGCCTGCAGCAGTCCTGGAGGGCAGAAGTCAGTGCACAGACTCATTACATAGCCATGGCTGCATCAACTGATACTCAGAGAAGTTATGTGACTTTCACCAGTTCTCCCGGTTTTGAATTGGTGACTCAGACATCAGCTTTGCCAAGTCCTCTGCCGTGGATAGCACACAACGGCGCTTCCTTTAAGAATGATAGTTCTGTATCTTTTGAGAAGCAACACTAAACCAGCAATATTAACTGTGAAGAACTTCAGGGGGACTTGTTACAGGATCTGTTATCACATCACATACTAGGGATACAACATTTGATATTTGAGCCGTTTAGGATCATGAAACCGGTTGTACTGGGTATCTCAGGAATAAATGGATGAATGTTTCAGGCTTCTGCTTTTTTATCACTTTGAGATATAGTGTTTTATACAAGTCTTGTCAAAGTCTAATGTGTAAAACAGATCATTGTCTGGGCACAATTAAAGTCCAAGTAAACAACATGGGTGATTCTGACAATCTAACCACTGCTAACCACACCCACTGGCAATCTTCCTTAAAACCACAAAAAGACAATGGGGTGGCTTGTGTTGAAAGAAAATTTAAAAATAAACCGTAAGTTCTTGCCAAGACATGGTAAAAGATGGAATCTTGACAAATGCTAATGAATAAAAAATACCTAAGCTTATGTAAGGCAGTGATTTTCATTCTTTTTCTTTTTTTTTTTTTTTTGTTCAGGGGCTGTTTTGTTTTTTGTTTTACTTCTTTTTTGGGGGGGGGTTGATTTTTGCTCTGTGTAGCTAATATTCTTCCTCTTTTCTGATTACTATGTAGAAATCACTATTTTCAATAAGAAAATCTTTTCGAGTATAGACCAGGAGCCATATAGGTATGAATTTGAATTTTGTCACCTATGAGAACAAAAATAAAGGTTTTAATTTTACTTTGGGGATCAAATGAGATGCCATAGATCTTTACCCAGTCACTCATTCATATTTTCCTTGTACTGTCCTAAAACACACTAGCAAACAAAATCCTTGCCCACAGATGATTCATTTAAATAAATACTGGAAATAAGAAAGTTTCTATGATAATTCATGATACCACTGATTTTTTCATTTCTCCCTATTATCCCTCAGAAGGTATTGGTTCAGTGTCATATGAGGGATATGGGGTTATAATCCACACAGACTGATGTAAGCAATGGCCTTTGATCCTTGGTTAGCATCCTATTGAGAATAAAAGTGGCAGATTTAAGGGTTCAGACATGAAAATGACTTTGGATTAGGACAGAGAAGTAGGCTCAGATATTTTGGTCATCCTGATAAGCCCTTAGAAACAGTCATCAAGGTAGTGCTCACAGAATTTTGTTTTTTGCCTTGCTTGTTCTTTGACTATTTGTGTCTATTGTCGTGCTTGTTCCTTGACTATTTGCATCTATTGTATTGCTAGTTCCTCAACCTAGAACTGACCTTAATATTTGCATGCAATTAAAATGGTATTAAAAGCAAAAAGGAGGAGGGGGGATGGAATAAGGGGTTTCTAGGGAGGGGAAATGTGGAAAGAGGATGGCACCTGAAATGTAAATAAATAAAATATCCAATAAAAAAAGAGAGAGAAGGAGTTGCCTCTCTGGGTGCAGGATGACCCCAGTGCAATGGAACAATAAACTTCTTGCTTTTGCATGGAAAAACAAAAAGAAAGAAAGAGAGTGTGTTTTAAGATGAGCTCCACAGTCCCAAGTAACTGCTTATTCATCTATATTTGCAGATGTCTGAGGTGGGTGGAGCCAAACTCATTGACAACAAATGCACCGCACAATGATGCAATCAATCCTGCGGTCTGATTAGCTGGTTCCTCCTCATGAACTAAAAGTGCCATGCTTGAAGAAGGTGATAATCAGTCAATAATTGGTATCAATTAAGTACACTTACTTCTTTATGTGAATATGAATCACGCTCTTTCTCAGAATCTGTGACCGTGTTGCAAACTCAAAATTATATTCATTTACACACTGCAGAGGGAAAGAAAATAAAAGGAGCAGGCTCTCTGCGAATGTCACTGAGAAGGAAAAACCAGAATTCCACAGCTATGACATGAAGGAAATTATTTCAAACTCATGGAAATAGCAAGAGTCTTGGGCTTCGTTTTATGGTAGCTTTGTATTTGTTCCTATGATGAAATAAAAAATGGCGAGCTTAAAATCTGTAATTTTAGTACTGCATGCATGGTTGAAGCTATATTACTGAAAACAGATGAGGAAGTTTACAAGCTTAATTGCATTGCAAACATATGAGACAGGGTAGAGGATTTCTACTGCTCATCTAGAAGTGACATCCAACACATTAGAAATAGCATCTTTGACAATAGCTTACTCATCTTGACTGAAATGAAGCATGGAAAATATGATAATCCTAAAACCAATGTCAGTTGTTGCAATTAACTTGACACACATAATTTGGATTATTATTAAACAAAACATCGCAAAACTGGAATCAATTTTATGCTGACTGATTGCAGTGTGTGCTCTACCCACAAGTAAATCAAGTAGCTGAACCAAGTGAAAGAAGTTGGACCAAACCTATGGATAAAAAGACTATCAGTGGTGACAAGGAAATATCCCAAGATGACAGTTAGGCAGCTGACTCAGTAAGCAACAATCTTATGTCAGCAGAGAAACAGCATCTCAGGATCATGGGTCTAAGAAAATTTATTAATCAGACTGGCAGAGGTAGACACTCTATACAGTTCGAAGTTCTAAGGACTGGTGATTATTCCCTCGGTAGAATACTAAGACAGAGATCTCTGTATAGACGTACCTTTCAACCTATGTACTAATGCCTGAAGGAACAAAACAAAAAGAAGCCAGCATCAGTGGAACATTCAAAACATTGTGCTTTGTCAACAATAGGAAGTGCCCATGATACTACAATGTTAGCTAACTCTCACTCCGTGTCAATGGATAGTCAAAATTAGCAGAAAAATATTATGAAACAATATAAGAACAGAATTCATAACAATCTTGAGTTGTAAGGGCTCTCCCAACCTGCACAGGATAATTTAAACAAACAACAAAAAAGGAGGAACGTGGAGAGGAGTGAAAGAAAACCATGGGTCAACAGCCATGTTTAAGATGACAGGAGGAGCCATTCTGGACATCAGTGAGTAAAGTTCAAGACATCCACAGTGGTAACAGCATGGACAGTGAGCTCCCAAATGTTCTCGACTTTTATGAAACTTGACAAATATACCTGAGAAATGTCTTCTTAATAGCACCAACCATTTTTCTTATAGTACCATCAGGCTGGAGATAATCTTGCCCAAAATCTTATTAGTTGGGTCTAAGAAAACTGATGGGGGCTTGATGGCTAGAGAGATGGCTCAGCAGTTGGGAAGACCCAGGTTCAATTCCCAGTGGCCACGTGGCAGCTTACACCTGTCTGTAACTCCAGTTCTAGGGCTTCTGACACCCTCACATAGATACATTCAGACAAATACCAATAATAATGATAATAATAATAACAATAATAATAATAAACATTAAAATTAATAATTAAAAATTTAAAAGACTGATAGAAGCCCTTTTAATGACTTTAAAGGAGTTCTCTTTCATGTAAACACTTTATATTGAGTTTTACTGTGATAAAAATGGAAGACGAGAGGCAACATTTGAATTCATTCATGTCTTGTAATTGTAAGTCATTAGTGAAATTAAATATCCTGCAATCGTAGAAAATTACATAGCCACTTTAAAAGTGACAGAGTAGAAATGTAAATAACAGCAAGTAATTTGGATGTCTTAACTTCTAGTGGCACAACATTGAGCCCTTTAAAATGTGTAAGGTTTAAGTTTTGTTTGTGCATTTTACATAAAATTGCTTCTGTAATTTTATGGTGACTGTGTGAAATGAGTCAAGACCATGGAAATTAGAAAATAAGGGTGTTTATATTTATTTAAAAGAAATAGAATATGTTAGGTGTTTTACTATGCACAAAAATTACACTATAGTTTTTCCTATCACAAGAATTCATGGAGTTTTGAATCATTGATGGTTTTTGTAGTGAACTATGCATACATATTTCATTGATTTTTAAATGTTCCATTGTAACAACATTTATTTTTCAGGTGTAGATATTCAGAAAAAATTTATTTTCATTTTTATTAAAGATTTACTTATTTAATTGTTTTACTTATATGGGAGCTCTGTTTTTATGCACACCAGAAGATGGAATCAGATTCCATTACAGATGGTTGTGAGCTAACATGTGAATGCTGGGACTTGAACTCATGACCTCCGGAAGAGTACCCAATGTTCTTAACTGTGGATTTATCTCTCCATTCCCTCATTTCCATTTTTAATTAAAATAAATAAAAATTCCAATTTTAAAATTATTGCATCATTTCCTATTTTCTCTTTCCTTGTTCCCCTCCATGTATGACTGTCTGGTTCTCTCACAAGTTCATGATGTCTTTTTCTTTAGTTTTCAGTTTTACACACACACACACACACACACACACACACACACACACTCATATATATACATATACAGACATAGACATAGACAGACATAGACATAGACATAGACATAGACATAGACATAGACATAGACATAGAC
>JANHMN010000021.1:21532089-21549486 GCA_030674055.1 Rhabdomys pumilio
TAGACATAGACATAGACATAGACATAGACATAGACATAGACATAGACTAGACATAGACATAGACATAGACATAGACATAGACATAGACATATATGCCTAAATGTATAAGTACAACATGCTCATATTCAGGCAGGCCATATATAAGATAATTTATTTTAAAAGAAAAGACTCATACACATTTACTTTTAATGAAATGTGTATCACGGTGCAATTTGAAATGAGTGTGTGCATGTAAAGTATATCTGGAAAATTGTCTGGGTCTAGAATAGTTAATGAACAGTCTGTGTACCAAAAGTTTGTTGTGTTCTGAGTTCACGGGGAAAATTGAGGGAGGAATAAAATATTCACTCACATTTTTGGCTAGTTTTGATGCAAAACGTTTCACAGAACTAGCAGGTTATGCACACAATGAGGTGTATTTTAAAGAAATTGGGTAATGAGATGTCGAGTCCCATATTCTGCCATATATAACCTAGAAGCCTAGGACAATGGCTCCAATCTGACTCTGAAGACCTGAAGACCAAGGGTGCTGATGATGTATGTCTGGAGCAAGGGCTTTCAACCGGGCAAATACAGGTGAGCATGCTATGGACTTAGGATGCTATGGACTCACTTAGGATGACTACCGCTGTGATAAAACTATGATCAAAGTTAACTAGAGAAGGAATAGTTTATTTGGCTTATACTTCTACACCACTATTCACCATTGGATGAAGTTGGGAAAAGAATTCAAGCAGGACAAGAATCTGGAGGCAGAGGTTTTGGGGCAGCAATGGAGGAATCCTTACTAATTCTGTTTCACTCTTGCTTAGTCTCTTGCTGCTAAGGACTTTCTCAGCCTGCTTTCTTACAGATCCCAAGATCACTAGCCCAGGGGTGGCCTCACTCACGAAAGGCTGGGCCCTCACACAGAAATCATTAATTAAGAAAACACCTACAGGCTGGCCTACATCTTCTGGAGTCATTTTCTTAATTGAGGTTCATCCTCCTCCTAGCATGGGTCAAGTTGACATAAAGCTAGCCAGCACAGACTTATGACTTTATTTCTTTCTGGTACCTAAAAAAGTGTGTGTGTGTGTGTGTGTGTGTGTGTGTGTGTGTGTGTGTGCGCGCGCGCGCGCACATATGTGCACACAGGCACAAATGAGTATATGTGCCATTGTGTGTATGTAGAGGTCAGAGGACAACTGTGTGTGGTTGGTTCTCCCCTTCCACTTTATGTGGGTTACAGGAATTGAACTCATGTCTCCAGGATTGCACAGTAAGTGCTTTGTCCCACTGAATCACCTTGTTTCAAAAATACCTTAACTATATACGAATGGGTAAAAGCACCAGTCAGACTGGATTTGGCCCATAAGCCACCGTTGAAAATCTTTTCTAAAGTATCAATAATAAATTAATCAAAAGACTATCTAGCTGGGTGTGGTGGTATATACCTTCAAGGCAAAGATTCAGAGGCAAAGGATAGGAAGTTCCAGGTAAGCCTGGGGTACACAGTGAAAAAAAAAAAAATATATATATATATATATATGTGTGTGTGTGTGTGTGTGTGTGTGTGTGTATGTATGTATGTATGTCTCCAGGGCAGGAATCTGAACATAGTGGGGCAGGTCAACCCTGCTGCCTGTCTATCATCTACGTCCCTAATAAGCTCTAATCCATCTCACCATTTCTCTCCCATACCGCTCTCCCTCTGTGGCCTGTGCTCTTGTATTAAGGGAATACTGGTTTCTATTTCAGTCAAAATCAAGCTCCAGGCTCTGATCAGGCACTCCCCGGACACAAAGATCCTTCTGAAGATGAGATGCATCCCTTCTGCCTGGCTGTCTTCCTCCCATCTTCTTCCTACCGATGATTAGCATGGTTTGTATTTAGTTTTAGTGAAGTAATGGGAAAGTATCTGAAGAACACCTGCACACTGTTCCTTGTATGGTCTTAGGGTTATGGCGTGAGCAAGAAGGTAGATGTGCGTAGTACTGCATTTCGTTATGCTGAGAGTCTTTACACAATGATCACATTCTAAATTCCTAACTGCATTACGTTTATCTTCCTAAGGCCACTCACCTGTGCAGCGTATCTTAGCTGAAGGTCAGGTCCATTCTCTAACAGAAGTCTCTGAATTGAGGGTCAGGATCCTAGCGGAGACTCTCTAGCTGCAGGGCAGATCAAGGTGATATCTCTCCAGATGTGCAGAGCAGAGCATTGCTTAGTCTCTGCTCAATGTACGTCATAAGATTTGAGATCTATGTCTGGATATCTTGAATGAGGGATGTCACAGAGTTCTGGCCTTGGGTGCAGTGGGGAATCTTGACTAAGCGATTTTTAAATGTCTAAAACACATTTTTTCACCAAGCTCATTACACGTTACTTCACTTATAAACACTTAGTTTCCTATAAACAAGCCAAGGACCTTGAAATAATGAAGTATGTCATATAACTATGGATTTTGCCAATAAATTATATAGAACAATAAAAGACTCGGGATAACATACTGGAGATATGTTTGTATAGTAAACAATCGTTTTCAGAAAAAAAAAAATGACCATAAAACAAATAACTTGTCTTCCAGGACCCAGTAGCAAAATAATTCATAGGATGAGAGTATATTGAACTATTTTTGTGATCTCAGAAGCACATGCGTTATATTGTTTCTGAACTTGAGGGCTAAAATTAGTATTCAATTTTTTTGCATATGACCAGTTGAACATGTTAAGATGCAGCTGACATGAGAGAAAGATAAAGATCGGAGGGCACACTACTATATTACTTCCATACTTTTAATGTCTCTGTGAAATCTGATGATTGTGGAGGAGTGAGTTGTAATACCATGTTCCTTGTAGTAACAAAACCTAAACCATTATTCTCCCAGGGAAAGAAGGACATAGGCATGGAGAATGGCAACAGGACCCACTGAAGTAGAATTACAATTTTTACTTACATTTACTTTTAATGGGAACTATTTGAAAGGCAGTTAGGGTCTATTAATTTATATACTGGACCTGTTACTGTCAGTTGCTATGGTAACCGTCTAGCCTGATGCAAAGGCCATAAGAAAGGAGTGCATACTCATTCATTTCAACCCTCCAGTGTGGCTCAGGTCAACTGATACCAAACGCTGGCAGGGTCGAGGGGAAGGAGAACCCGTATTTGTTGTTGGTGAGGAATGTACACTACGTGCAGCTACTCTGGAAATAATTATGTAGAATTCTGAAGAAAAACCAAAAATAAATCTACCATGTGACCCAGCTTTATCACTCCCTGGCATATGCTCAAAGGACTGGATATCTTACACGAAGAAGTTGTTCTCGGCACCGTATTGGCAATAGCTAGGAGACGAAACAACCTAAATGTCTTTCAGCTGATGGATGGGTAATGAAAACGCAGTACACACGGGTGATGGATACTGCTCAGCTGTAAAGGAAGACAAAATCAGGAGATGTTCAGATAAACAGATGGACCTAGAAAAGATTGGACCAGACCCAGATAAATGAGGCCCCATGTGTTGTTTCTTCATTGTAGTTCCTAGTCCCAAATCTTCCAGTGTGAGTATACCAAAGCGCAGAAACCAAAAAAACACAAACAAAAGAAGAAACAAAGCAAGTGAACAAACACCAAACAAACAAAAAGTGTAAAAGGACAACAGGGTTTGGGGTGGAGAGAGGAATAACAGGATCCTGGTGACATAACGGGAAAGGGCTTGGAGAAGCCGGAAGTGATGCTGAGAGGAGCCTGTAAAGATGGAGAAGAGAGAAAAAGGTGACAAAGAAAGAATGGCAGACACTTCTAGAGCAAGCGATTCATCAGATACTGTGCAAGATGAGGGTGAGGACAGTATTCCGTCCAATGACTTCAGTTTGGTACTTATAATCTGTTTTCTCCATTGAAAGCTTCACTCTGACCTCATGAAGTTAGTACATTGGTCTGTCTCCTTACATCAGCCAGCTTCTTTGGCTGTTTCTGGTAGAGAAGTAACATATGTCCATTTTATTAGAGTCGGTGACTGGAGAATTGGTTTCTCCTTTATTTGAAAAGTATTCCTTCATTTTCCTTGACACACTAGGTCAAGAAGCCTTGTATCGAGGTCTGACTATAGACTTGCTCATGTGTAGGGATACGCCTCTCCAGTCAGCCTAGTCAGAGATACATGCAGCCTCATAGCTATACTTGCCTTGTTTTTAAAATTAATATTCCCTAACAATCCAGTCAACATATCAAATTATACCGTTGCTTTAAGATATATGATACAAGGCAGTTCCTTGAGATGTACCTGGAGAGTTTTGAGGGCTAGGTTTGCACCCCGTTTTTTTTGTCCTTTCAAAGTTGCTTAAGGCCAGTGTTTATCTCCCACTTATTTTGCCTCAGACCAATGAGAGGGTCCAAACCAGGAGTTCTGCACTCTAGATTAGACTGTTATCTTCAAATTTGGGGAGAGAATTACTGATGAGTCACAGATTAGACGAATAGATGGTTGAGTTGACAAGAGTGCTTGTCATGCAAGCTTGAGAAACTGAGTTCAGATGTAGCACCCGTGTGAAACACTGGGTGAGCAGGTAACTACACACACCTATAATCCCAGTACTGCAAAGGTGGAGGCAGGAGGATTGCTAGCCAGCCAGTATAGCTTCATCAATGAACTTCAGGCTCAGTGAGCAAACTGGGATTTTATCGGGTGATAGAGAGAAAAGCATGACATGGATTTCCTTCTAGTTTCCACTCACTTGCACACACAGACCTTCACAAACATGTACACATCAATCAAAACATATTTACAACTTTTTAAAGTCTCTCTCTCTCTCTCTCTCTCTCTCTCTCTCTCTCTCTCTCTGATTGAAGATTCAGGAAGGCGTAGCTCTGACGACTCCCAGAGCTGGTAAGCCTCTTTGTGAAAAGCTGTAAAAGTCAGGGCATCCAACATGTACAGAAACTGCTTCCAGAAAGAGTATGTGATGTAGGTTTATTGATGTTGTGAGCCAGGAATGAAGGCAGAGACTGTTCGTTGACGCAAGCAGAATTCTCAACCTCCTGGCTCGGTCTGGCGTATAATTATCACTGACATAAGCTAGAGGAGGTGTAGGAGTGGCCACTATTCACACGTAGAAAGATTCCGCAGTCTCCTTCCAGCTGAGGATCGCCACATCTTATCTGTAGAGCCAACTGGACAAAAGGGCGTGGGAGTGTCACTCCTTCAATGCCTGCCGGCTAAGTCCTCTCACCTCTTCCTACGGAAAGACTGCAGAGCTGGGATTATCTCAGTAACAGGCCAGAGATAGGGCAAAGGAAGAAGCCACTCTCCCGTTTATGGAAAGAAATGATATACCTTTCTTGTAGAGGAAACCTTCGAGTCTGAAGTCATCAATAAAGCAAACCAGGAAGAAAGGAGGGAGCCATGAAGTGGTCCCCCTCGATTCCCTCTTACAAGAGGCTGTAGATATCCATTATCAGAAGCGAGTTAGGGGAGAAGGCACAGAGATGCTTTCCTCTCCTTGCTGGCAAAAGACCTCTTTCCAAAGAGAGGCTGGCAAGCTGGAATTATCCATGGAACAAGTTGAGGAGGCAAAGAGACAGCTGCTCTTCAGATAAAGCAAACAGGGGCAGGCGGTTTACATCGTCTCTTCAGGGGAAGAGAGTTCTAGTTCTGAGTTATCAGTACAGCAAGCCAGGGACGATGCCGCAGGGGGCATCTGCTTCCTTCTCAGGCACAGAGAGGTCTCCTGGCTTCCCTCTTAGATATTGCATATATCTATCACATGAGAAAGCCACGGAAGGCAGTGATAGCAGAGCATGCCATCCTCCTATTCGACTTGGCAGAGGACTCCAGCCTCTTTCAATGAGATGATTATAAGGCTGGAAGTGCTCAAGCCAAGGATGAAGGCATGGAGGGTGCTATTCATCTTATTTAGACTGGAGGGGATCATTTCTTACTGGTGCATAGGTGCTCGGTGACTGACCTAGAATCTGGAGACATGGGGATCTTCTGGAGATGTATGTGGCTAGACCCATCCCAGGGAAAGCAGGAAAACTGGGTACATAGTGGCAGCTACAACTGCTAGCATGACGTCTCATTTCAGAACCTCCTTTTTAAGTTGTGCTTGCAGAAGCGCTCTTTTTGTGTGTCCTTGTTGTGTTGGCACATGAATTAGCAGGCAAGCCCTCTCTCCGGGGCTTTAAAGCTGGACACTCTGTGAGACATAAGCCCTTCATTGCTTGTGAAGCAACTGAAAGGTAGAATTTCCTTTGTGAGTCTGGTGTTGTGGACAGGATGAGATCAGTGTGTAATGACTCTGCATCCCAGACTTGTTTGTCACTGAATGTTTCTCATTCTTCAGGTCTGAAGGAATCTTTACGTGGATTCCATTCTGGCTTTTTTTTTTTTCTGGAAAGAAGAGATCTGTGTACAGGGGTTTGCTTGGTATGTCCATGGGAGGAATGGAATTAGGAGCCTACCATCACCTCTTGTTGCTATTACTATTTCGATTATTTATAACGTCAATATCTGGCATCATTTACATAATAAACCAATACAATGCCGTTTGCGTGTGTTCTGCACGTAGGCTTCTAAGTCAGAAATAAAGGTACATGATTTCAAGGAGGTTTTTACTAACTAATAGGAGAAAATGTAAAGGCACAAGTTTAAAAAGGAAATTTATATAACCAGCCAATTAAATGCAGGAAGCAAGAAAAAACTTAAAAATTAAGCTTATTTCATGAGTATACTGCCAGAAGTGGAAAGGAGCTTACTTTATTTACCCCAGAGATGCTATGGATTATTTTTATTTTAATTATGTTTTAAGTTAGCATAAAAACTAATGAGCTTCCTTATTCATGCACACAGTGTCATCTATCCATCCTTACCTCCTCCTATGTCCTTGTTTCCTTCTGTCTGTTTCCCTTTCTGACTCTGGATAGTTTCTCCTTCATTCATGTCACATACATTCCACCACTTTCCTGAGAAAGTCCCATTCTTACCCTAAGATCTTTCTCCTTCTGATGATTCTCAGACAAGCAGACACACACACACACACACACACACACACACACACACACACACACACATACACATGTACACCTACAAACACGTACATGCACAGACACACATTTAAATGCACACACATACACACATGCACACACTATACACTCTCACACACAAATACTACCACAAATATGCATATACACACATGTCATTTTACATCAAGGTACTGCATATGCGGCATTAGGACTTTGTCTCTCTTGGTGGCTTATTTTCCTTAAAAGAATGATTATTTTTTAATCTTATCCGTTTTCCTGAAACTGTCACGATTTAATGTTTCTTGGTTGCTGAATAAAATTTCATTGAGTGTGGAGCCGGAAAGAAGACTCAGTGGTGGGAAGTACTTACCGCTCTGGAGAATGACCTGAGTTTGGCTCTCAGCACACACATGGCTGCTCATAACCTGTCTGTAACCCAGTTCCTGGGGAGCTGGTGCCCTCTTCAGAACTTTGTGGGCTCTTGCATGTGTGCACTGTACATGCATGCACTCAAGTGCACACATAAATAATAAATCAATCAATCAATCAATCAATCAATCATAAAATTTAACTGAAAACATGAGGGGCATCTTCTTTATCCACTCATCTGCTGATAGGTGATCTATTTCATTTTCCCTGTTGTGACTGGTGCTTTAGAGAACATGTGTGTTTACATAAGAGACGATGTGCAGTCAGAGTTACATGTCATATGCATGTGGGACACTAGAACCATACAAACTATATAAACTCAATGATAGCCTACCAGGAACAGATATTCATGAAATATGGTTTTCAGAAGAGCAGCACCAAATATTATTATGTGGAGCTTCAAAAGCCCAGAATATATAGAAGCAGTGCTCAGTCACATAAAACTACCAATGAGAAAAATAAAGATTTTTTTTCTCATGTTCATAAACTGGAAAACAACATGGTTAAAGTTAATCGTCCTCTAAATTGATCTGTCAGTTAAGTGTGATCCTAGTAAAAAAAAATCCCAGTGATAGTTTTATTTTCAGAAGAAATTGGAAATCAGATTCTAGAGTTTGTGTAGACAAAAGTTACAACCCCATGCTTTAAAATCTCGAAGGAAAGAAATGTATAGCATTGTGCTAACCTATCATTTTTCAAATTATATATATGAGCATGAATCGTAAGAAACTCAACAAGGGGGTAAAAAAAAATGGCTTGACTGTTAAGAGAATTTATTGTTCTTCAAGACAACCTCAGTTCAGTTCCCAGCAGTTTACAATCTCCTGTAACTCCAGCTTCTGGGTATCTAAAGCCTTCCTATAGCCTCCATGGGGACCTGCGCATATGTGATACACACACACACACACACACACACACACACACACACACACACGAAATAAAAATAAATCTTAAAAAGAACCCCTCAAAAGTTAAGTTATGCTTTGCCAAATCAAATACTTCCTCATAAGAAAATCAACATTCTGAGGAACGAAACTGGAGCAGCCCGGAAGCTAAGAATATATGTTGCATCATACATGTTCCAAATGATTTATGTTCAAGTTGCATACGCACAGAAGTGAGCCATTACAGCTCAATGATTGAGAAGCAAGCAATTAAAACTGTAAAATGTAAGCATATATTTCTGAAAGCATCCTCAGGAAATATTCTTCACACCATATGCCATCAGAGCAATGCAAAACAAAACCCAATATAATTCCACGCACTAATTAGAATGGTCAAACATTGGAAATAAAGTTGTATTAGAGGAGCAGATTAACCATGTAAATTTTGGTTGGGAGACTAGAATGGTCTACCCATGTGGATAATAGTTTGTCTGTTTCTCAAAGCTACACATACTTTATACATTCACTCTTATATATTTACCAAACAGAAATGAAAAAAATGCACAAAGACTTGTACACAAAAGGTTTCGGTGCTTTAGAAATTGCAAATGTTCGAAATGTCCATCAACAGATGAATTAAATGATTCAGTATACTTGGTGTAGAGTATTATTCAGTTAATATAAGAGGAAAATATCAGTGACCCTTATAATTATAGTCACAAACCTCAAAAATGTTATACTGAGTGAAAGAAGCCAGACAGTAATGAATTACATTTATGTTTTCATTTTTATGGGATTCTGAAAGAGGCAAAATGAGCCTTCTATACTTCTAACTAAAGTATAAGTCACAGATTGGTCAGCTAAAGTACTGGTACTGAGCAGGGAATTATTGGTTGCAAAGAATTCAAGGCAATGTTATTGGATTATAAAAATACTCTATACCTCATTTAGACAGACTGGTAGTTAATAAAATTTGCAGAACTCAAAACTTTACATGGATGCATTGAATTACTGATAATTAAACATCCAGAGTCTAATGTATGCTTTAGATGTGAAAAGTCCTTACAGACTCATGCTTTGAGTACTTGCTCTCTAGTTGATGATGCTGTTTTGAAAGGCTGTGGAACCTATAGGAGTTGGAGCCTACCCAAGAGAGGACAGGACTTTGAAGGTGATATCTGAACCTTGGCCTCTGCCATGCTATATGCTTCTCGCTCCACTAAGATATGAGCCCCTTCCCTTTGTCACAATCTCCTACCACCATGAGCTGAGCTTCCTGCCTTTCCTGCCATGATGGACTGAACCCTCTGAGTCTGTGAGCCAAATTAAATTTCTCTTCCTTTTAAATAGTTTCTGACAGATAGTGTGGTCATGGTGATACAAAAGTCACTAACACTCATTTTTTTTTTTTTGAAATCTAACCGTTTTTGTTACATATTCACAGAAATGATAAAGTCAGAAATTTTACCTTCTTTGCCTTCAAAACTGCTCACAGGCAGACTGACACACAAGATCTAAACCCAAGCTAAGGTTTGTTATAGACTTAGAAGCATGTCTTAATGAAGGAGGAGGAGATCTGCTTCCACAGAGTCTTCTGACCCAAATTGACCAGTCTCCTCTACACCTCTCAATATAGAAAAACTGAATTCCAAATTGAGAACCAGATGTGTGGAGAGTCTAATCCACATACAAAGGCTTTGGATGAGTGATATTTTCTAGGTAGAAGCCTAGCCTAAGAGGCTGTGGTCTTGTCATGGATGGACAGAGGTTGCTTAAGCAGACTAATGAAACAAGAATAAAACCAGAGTAGTTAGTACACCATCTTGCCTAATATCACTGGAGAAATGGAGAGGACACAGGGATGCCAAAGAACTAGGTAAAGGATTAATTGCACATTGTATGTATCCTGAACTTCCTCAGCTGGCCCATGGATTACACTATGATTGGAGTAAGATAAGAGGAACAGACTGCAAAGGGAAGGCAAGATAAGAAACCTACCTGTGTGAATGGGTAGCAACAAAGAGGCCAGAACCTCTGCCAGAATATTTACCTGGAAGGTATGGAAAGATAATTTCGTTTTGAACCTTAAGGGCTCCAGTGCTGTGGAGTGCAGTAGTCAGAGTGCTGAATGGTTTAGAGATTTGTTTCTCTTGTGCTACAACTGATTCAGGAGATGGGACTCAAACAATGAATGGTTGCCAGTGAGCAGAATTGGGGAAGTAGTTAAATGGGGAGTAAGCTCGAATATACACACACACAACAGGAATATTTACCACAGTCAGGAAGAGGGGCTTCTGAGAGGGACAGTAGGACTAGCAAGGGACAGAGTTGTGGGTGGCAGAGGAAGGGGAGTGGGTTGATTATAATGATACACTGCATTGTCAGTACTGCACAGAACCCCGAGATTCAAGCAGAGACACTTGCTATTAATGGGCTGTTTTGTCCCCTGAATCTTTTCCTGTCACGCATCTCAAATATGTCTGAAAGTGGCTCCAGAATAGATCATTTCAGGTGTGATTATCACATTTTCGGAAGTCAGCTGTTCTGATCTTAAGGAGGGAAAATGGCTTTCTCAGCTCTCTTATGGCAGTGGCTCTATTAAAAGCAATTCTTTTTCAGTGATAAGAAGAGTAGCCTTGGTTGCCTGTTTTCAAGTTCTTAATAGATGTTTTTTGTTGTTGTAATAGATTTTTGTTGTTGTTGTTTTTACAGAACTGACCATCTCTTTGGTGGATTCAAATCTCCTACTTAGTTCACTAAGGATATAAACTGAACCTTCTGTCAAAGCAGCGAGCACCTGCCTAAAGATTATATCATTTGTTGTTACTGTTGTTTAGATCAATGGTTCTCAACCTGTGGGTCGCAACCCCTTTGGGAGTCGCATATCACATATCCTGCATATTAGATATTTATATCACAAGTTTTAGCAGTAACAAGATTACAGTCATGAAGAAGCAATGAAATAATTTTATAGTTTATGACCAACCACAATACAAGGAACTATATTAAAAGGTTGCAGCATTAGGAAGTTTGAGAACCAGTAGTTTAGATGAAGGCCATGTCAAATTGTCCATCCAGTTCTTCTGCCGTCATCCTCTGGAGTACCTGGGGTTACAGACGTGTCACATGCCATGGCACACTGCTAGGATTTGCTACTTTTAAAGTGAAAAGAAATTCATTGAATTCATTAGTAACAAGTCAAGGTCGAGATTAGCATTTTTATATGAAGTTTGTGAGACACAGGAGGCGCAGATATCACAAGGCTAACACAAGTCTTTTGGAACTTAATTTAGGAAAGAGAAGAAAAAGAAATCATTCATTTTCAAAGGTTATGACAAAAGCAAGATACAGAGTTTCAAATAAACAGAACATGTAGACGGGTATTATGTATGGGAAGCATTCACAAGCATGTGTTCAGTGTATGATTTCTTTGCATAAACATAACCATGTATGCAAATGTTTGCTCAGTAAGTATTACTAGATAATATTCTATACACAACAGTGTCACCAGTGCACGAAAGAATTGGTTTGTCTGGGTTTGGCTTACTTAGTTTGCCTTAAGTTTGGAAAGTGAAGCTCCAGAAACATGAATAGTTGGTCAACATGTATCTACTATCTTCCATCAGAGATGGTCACTTTTACAAGCCTGGACACGGCATTTAAGATTCTCTCTGTAGACACCATTAATGTTGTCAACATTACCTTCTCGATTCATCCCCATTATACTGAATGTATTAGGGTTGATGTGACCTTTTTACGTTACCACTTGACACGTTAATAGGTTGCAATAGCTTTCGATGGACAATGAAATACTGAGCGTCTTATGGTCTGCCCTATTCCTTGAGGTGGAAATATAATAACAACTCGTTAGACTTATGCCACTGGGCCATTCCACACTAGAAATAAAAGTTTCTGGGCTGTGGACACGTGAGTGCAGATTCTAATTCTAGTAGTGTACCTGGTTAAGACATATAATATTTCCTGTTTCTCCTCTGTAAGATGGAGACCATACCATCTGTTTAATAAAGGATTATATGGATCAACAACAACAACAACAACAACACCCACAATCAAAGCACCTAAAGGCATTTTGGAAATAGCCAATTCACATGAAATGTGAATTTTTACAAGGCATGATGGTACATACCTGCAATCTCAGTGCATAGGAGTCTGAAGCAGGAGGGAACACATGTTTTAGGCCATCCTGAGCTAATTAATGAGACCCCTTTTCAAAAAAAAAAGCACTGGGGAAAAGGAAGGAAAAAAATAAACTGCTCGTCCTATGTACCCTACATTCTAACTCACTGAAGTCTTCATGTGTGTTTCTCCTTTTGTCTCTTCATTTCTTACCTATCAGCACCAGAGACAGGTCTTAGTTATCAGATTCAGATGCTGTTGGAATGGAATTCCAGTAAGAAATGGTACAGATTTTATAACGTGCCTCCTCTCTGACTCTGGTTCCATAGAGGACGAATCACATTGTCTCCTTAAGCATTATGAAGATTACCCAAGTCAGGCTGCATTTTGACCAGCTTTAGGCTTGTCTCAAACTCAAGAGACTCCCCCATCTTTCTTCCCCATCCACTTGTTCTTTCCTCTGACCTCAGTCTTCTTCCCATTGCATAACTCCATATACTTCATCGCAGTCCTACTTGAGGCCAGCACACACATAGAGAATATTTACTAGCTAGATGGGAGCCTCTTAGCAGCAATTCTTTATTTCTATTTTTTAACATCCAATCAGAAAATACAATTCTCTACTTACAAATTAATTATTAATATTCAAGGTCATTTTTTGAAGTAACACAAGCTTATAGAAAAATTTTATGAAGATACAAAGAACCCATAGTTCCCTAGTATTATTAATACTGTGATAATAAACACCCTGGTCTATTTAATTTCATTGACTTTCTATGCTACACAGTGCTTTTCTTTCAAACATTATTATAGTCACATTGCAGACATCATTTTTATATCTCACTAGATTAATTTTTCAATGCTGTCTAATCATACATTAATAGCCAAATTGCTATCCCTAGCAGTAGGTATAATACTGTAATAGTATCTATCTGTCATCTTCCTTGCCAGATAGACAATTTGATTGTTCCTAAGTTTTGAACATTGTAAGTGAATCTGTATGTACATTTAGTATGGTGGGGATCATGGTAGAGGCAGGCAGAAATATCTGAGAGCTTTCATCTGATCCTCAAGCAAGGGGAAGAAAGAAAGAGACATTAGAAATGGTGTGGGCTTTGAAACCTCAATGTCCATACCTAGTGACATCTTCCTTCAATGAAGTCATACTTCCCAATCCTTCCCAAGGAGTTCTACCAAGTGGGTGCTAAGTATTCAGATACTACTTTCATTCAAACCGACCACAAATGTAAAAATTCATGCTAAGAGAATAACTCTGACTACTTCTGGGCTTTAAGATTCATGAAGCTTAGATAGAAGTTTGAATTGAAGACTTGTTGAAGCAGCTTTTGTTGTCTCTGCTCTCCCTTACTTAGAAGGAAATCTTCTGTGTATTCTGCTCAGCTATGTCAAATCTGTTGTGAGCTATCATTATAAACACACCTACTCATCTTAAAATACTTTCTAGAGTAAGGGGACTATAATTAAATACACAATTCATTGGCCAACTGAGTACAGTGATGTTGCTGGTCTCTCTTAAGGACTTTTGGCAAACAAAATTATTTTTAAGACTATACTTTGTACTTTAAATACCAGTTGGTGTTTAACCTCAGACATGTTTGATACACACACACACACACACACACACACACACACACACACACGAACCATGTATAGAAATTGCTACTTTACCATAACAGGTAGATGATACCAACTTGACACTACGTATCAGACAACACACAAAAATAGACCATCAAAGGGAAAACTGTACAATGAACCCAGTAATATTGCCCCTACAAATCTATTCTAAAAAAAAAAAACCCAAACAGGGGGGTCCTTAAAACTAAATGTTTTAAAAGAGCTTAAAGATTCAACAATATAGAAATAATTAGGTAGTCCATGGCATGTCAACTCAGCATTGGGAGAATTGTACATTTGTATTGCATTCCTGAATGGAATTGACAATCCTTTTGTAACTAACAATTCTTAGATTAGCCTTTACCATCTCTTGAGAGTGCCAAGCTAATTTTTTTTTTATAAAGATCACTATGCTTCATGGAATAAAGCTGTCAGAAACCATTCTCAACAGAGCTGTTATAAACATACTGTTAAGAAATCTGTGGGGAAAATACATTCTGGTGGGACAGTAGCCTTTCATCATTTTTTGTGTTCTGATTCAATGGCAGTTTAGATCACAATCAAAGAACATCTGAGATGAATAAAAACTGGTTCCAAACCTAAGTATAAAAGATAGTTTTAGTGAATACAAATACCCTGTGGTCTGCGGAAATATGTGGCCTTATTTGCCAATGTATTCTCCAGATAAATTCAATATGAAACACTTATACTTTTAAAAAAACACGATAAAATAGCATATATCTTATTCATTAAAACAGAAATAGCATAAGTAAATAGTAAAAAAAAAAAAAGCCACAGTTATGAAAACCATGTAAAACAATGTTTTTATAACATGTAAAAATTATATAAACCATGATACATTACCTGATATATACATTAATATGTTTTCAGTGACTGACATTTGATTTAAAATTTTTACATTATTTTCTTAAGGGCTTCATTCAACAACATCTCTTTATTTACTCATCCAACCATCATAGATTGAGAGCCCACTGTATATGAACATTGCTCTTCGTTGCCTGACCTGGATCCATTTTCCAAAGAATACGCTTCAAGAAGTGGAATTTAAGGTAGTCAAATGAAAAGTATAATTGGGGTCAGGAATGGTGACACATATTTACATCCCAGTTCTTATGAGGCAGAGACAGGAGACTTGCCTCAATCTTAATACACCTTACTCTACATAGAGAGTTCCAGGCTAGCCAGGCAATAAATAAAGCAAAGCTACTTCAAAACAAATACTGTGTCTCAATGTGTGTGTGTGTGTGTGTGTGTGTGTGTGTGTGTGTGTGTGTTGGGGTGTGATGTGTGTGCATGCATGTATGTGTGTGGTATATACATACATGTATGTATGTATGTGTGTGTATATTTGGAGAGACAAATCTGTCATACAAAAATCATATAGAATACCATAAAATCTGGTGTTTAGAATTCTGTCATGTGAATTTTGTGCATTTGCATTAAAACATGAGTACTGTATATCACAAACACTGTATCAGCTTCTGAAATATTATTTTATAAATGGTGCTTATAATTTTTAATAGATTTTTATAAATGATGCTCTCTAGAGGAGAGCTAGATGTGACCGTATACCTTGTTAATCCCAGCACTCTGGAGGCAAAGGCACATGGATATTCGAGTTTGAGGCCAGCCTTGTCTCCATAGCGGTTAAGACCAGTCAAGGCTACATAGTAAAACCATGTATTAAAGCAGGGAAGGAAGCAGAGAAAAATGCAGTATTAAATGCACAAGTCCGTTAAAAAAGTAGAATATATTTCTCACTTACAATTGTTCTAAGATAAATTGCTGGCTCAGAAGTTATTCTTTTGGGAATAACTGCAGAAAAGGTAATGGCGTGACAATACTGAATCCATTTGAGAATTTATTCCTAACGTGTAAGACATTTCTGATAATCTTTTTACCTGATGCCTTTGGGTCCTAAATTATGTTTTCCTCAAAGTCTCTCAGCTCTTCCTTCATAACAGTCCCTGTCCTCCCTGTACCTCTTCTACCAGCTGTGGGTTTTGCTCTACAAACCTGTAGCCCCACCCCCACCCAACACTGATCTTCCGTATAGACAGTAAATCTTTAACAAGGTGCCTTGAAACTTCTGCCACAAGCTCTGTATGTATGCTTTGGAGAAGGAGCAACACATTTCTGGAATATAAGAGTGAGTTACCTCTGTGTGCCAGCAAGCAGCAATTAACGGGGGGGGGGGGGGGGGGGGGGGGGGGAAAGGGAACCGGAATGCAACGGTGCTCAGTAGCCTGTGGTTTAGTCCATTTCACGCCTGCTGAAAGGAGAGGAGAGGCAAGAAACTACATTATGTGATTAAAGGAAAGAGAAAAATCCATACTTTCCACGAGGGATTTCCTCACGTGCTTTCTTAATGAACTCAGAGAGAAGTTGAACGATACTTTTAAGCTGTTAAAACTACTAACATACTCTCTTTGGGGAGGGAGAGTATGAATTTCCTAATTTCATCAAACCCATTAAGGACTGCGGCTCCTTCCCTTCCAGTGGAGGAAGTGGAAGTGCTCCTGCATCACCCTATGACTTCACAGAGTGGGAGGGATGAAAAAGGGCTTGTAATCACGCTATGGAAAGAAATAACAGAAAAACAGCTCCTCCTAAAACTGACTTTGGCTGCTTGGATTCTCAAAGCTATTCAAAGGCTGGGTGGCTCCATTTATACAGTAACCATACTCACGAGTTAGCACTTCATAATAACTAGGTTATCTTTTCTCCCAGAATTACTTCTTACCAGGATGCCATTGCATCCGATGAAGACAGTACACTAATATTTCAATACTATGCTTTCAGACAGAGCTGACAAAATGCTACAACAAGCGGTTCATCCTCTCTCACATATTTCTTTTCTACGTTTTTGCTTAAAGAGATCTATTCCTTGCCCAAACAACTAAGGCCAAGAGAAGTAAAAGGTCCCGGGTTGGGCGAGCAGACAAGACCTAAGAGGTAATTATTGAAAGTGGGATAGATTGTTCGAGGCTCAAGTTAATTTGAAGTTCAGAAAGAGAATGGCAGACACAGGGACCAAATATGAGACTCTTCAGACCAGAAAAGCTGGGAGCTCCACCCTGGGACCAAGAAGGAATGGCTATTCGCATTTCTTACAGATGCAGAGGGTAAGCAAAAGCAAGAAGTAGAAAGCCAGAGACAGTTTATAATCTGGGAGCTGAGGCTGAAGGATTGCCATGAGTTCACATCAGCTTGAGCTACATAATGGGTTCCAGGCCTGCTAAGATTATATAGTGACAACTTGTTTGGAAGAGAAAGAGAGGGGGGG
>JANHMN010000021.1:21549886-21594195 GCA_030674055.1 Rhabdomys pumilio
GGGAGAGGGAGGGGGAGAGGAGGGAAAGGGAGAGGGAGAGGGAGGGGGTAGAGAGAGAGAGGGAGACAAAGAGAAACAGAGACACAGAGACAAAGAGAGAGACAGAGACAGAGAGCTGCTATTGTGTTGGCAGATCCAGATGAGGCTACTAGCCATTTAGCTAAAGAAATTTAAGTCTGAGTTGTTTGCATGAATTAAGTCTATTCATGTATTTGTTAAATTTAACTACTTTTGCAATCCATACTTATTTATGTTACGAAGACATGCAGCTGTCACACTAGAAAGGACATAAGTGTAATTATATGATTTTTAGTGAAGATTATCTATAATGAGCCCATTTTAAATATCTATATATTTAGTTTATGAAATGCAGACTTAAAAACAAATACAGCTAGCTGGATGTGGTGATACACACCTTTAATCCCAGTAACCAGAAGGCAGTGGCAGGTAGATTTTTGTAACTTTGAGGCCATGCTGGTTTATACACAGATTTTCAGAAAAAAGATGTTATAGTTTTGAGGTTAAGGTCATAGAAGGATAGTTTATATGCTAGGTTTAATATACATATATATAAACCTATATTAAACCTAGCATATATATATATATATGTGTGTGTGTGTGTGTGTGTGTGTGTGTGTGTGTGCAGTATATATACATACATATATACTGAAGTTTTCTATACATTAGTCATCCTGAATAATAAAATTTTACTTCTTATATGACATTACAAAGCTGTAAGTCTAGAGATTATTTATCATAGCTAATGCTTAGCAAATAGTCAGTTTTGCTTTTATTAAAGTTCAAATTCTATACCCTTTATAATTTTCAGAAATAAAATTAAGAGATCAAAGGGGAGACTTAATATTTTTAAACAGTTTGAACTAAAAATACAACTTTTCAAAATTTGAAGATTCGGTAAATACGGTTTTCTCTTTGATACACAAAGAGAAATGTCCAACAAGCGTTTTTTAATCACAACGAGACAAGAGGTGCAGTTATGTGGTTTAGCATGGCCTTTAAGTTTAAAATTATAAACAAACTCAATTCCACTTGTGTTGTCTCAAAATAAAGTTTTGTGCAAAAAGCTTACAAGGAGATGAGAAAAATTATTAAACCCCAAAGCCATAAATTGAAAAACAATGGTGAAAAGGAGATGTGTAGGTCATGCTTATAGGTCAAGAGGCTAAATATTTTCATGATGGCAAAGGTCTTTCCAGCTTGATCTGTTGAATCAAAATAATTATAACCCAAGCTCCAGTGATGTTTTGTATTTTGTATTTATGAGCAATAGTTAGCAGGAATGGATAGTTAACACCAAGCCATCTGCTTGCTGTAATACTGTAACAATATAGGTTCATCAACTGTAACACAGGCCACTCTTGGCTGCCTGGTGGAAGTGGTATGTTGGGTATGAATGCCTCTGAAGTGTAGGGCAGGGCATATATATGTAATCTCTGTGAATCTAAACCTACTCTGTATCTATTAAGCTACCAAATGTAAATATAGCAGTAACTATCAAACAAAATAAAAAAAAATGATCAGAAGAGAGAGACTGGGATCCTAGAAAATAGCTCTAAGTTGCCAGACAAGTTAAAAGAGAAAAACAGGATTCAATTATACGTTATTGAAAGAGGTATACATTAAATATAAAATCAGAAACATGTTTTAAAAAAAAACAGAGGTTGCAAACATGCACAGCATTAAAGAAATATGACAGAATAAACAGTGAGTTGTCTCCATCCATCAGTCTTTGCACACAAGTCGGAATGTGTTACCTCTTGTACCAGTTTACTTGGATTATTGTAGCTGGATAACCTAAACTTTTGTTTAGATAGCTTAAACAAAAGAAATCATTTGTTCTCACTGTTCTAAATACTCTGAGGAAGAATCCATTCCATACCCCTTTCCTAGTGACAAAAAGCAGTATTTATGGCAGTGCTTATCTTTGTTTTAATTGCCATCTGGGTCCAGACACATTCCGTGTAGAATGGAAGTTCTACACTCCCATGGTCTGTCTTCTGCACAGCTGGACTTCTAAGCCCACACCAATCCCAACACCTCAAACAGTAATGTTCCATAAAATCTTTTGAGGGATGAATGCACAATTATCTATGTGTTAATACTTTGTTGAAAAAAATTACATTTTTGTATTTGCACATAGAAATGTGCATGCACACACAATGTGTTCAATCCATGAGATCTCTGTACCCAGAATCCCAGTTTCCAGTAGGCCTCTCCTTAGGACATTCATACACTATGGGAGTAGGTATAGCCAACGAGTCAAGAAAGACAGGGATTTCAGGTGAAGAAATGGATATTAGTGAAAAGGATTAGTCTCACTTTTTAAAAAAATAAAATCAGATTCTACCCTTGAAAGTTAAGCTGGCTTTGTGTTTTAGTGGGTTTTATTCCACCATTTAATTTAGTTGAACTGTTTTAGAGAAAGAAAGTCTTTGCTGTGACAAAAAAAGACAGGGATGACTTCAGAAGAAATGCAATTTGTGAGAGACAAGGGAATGACCCGGAAGAAAGTGGGAGGGGGCCTGGAAGGTTTGCAAACTGAATAACAGAGCCCTGGGAGCTTCAGTGAACATCCCTAGGTGAAGCTATCAGCTACAAAGCATACAGTGTTCCAAAAGACACACCAGTATGAAAATCAGCCATCTTCTAACGCAATGTGTGCTCTCTTAACCCCGACGGACATTGTTTAATTTCATTTCAAAAACTGGAATAAAACTTGTTTTAGAACAAACTTAGATAAAGAAAGCAAAAGCCAAGTGACAGAAGACCAGACCTACCTTGCTTTACAATTTTTTCCTTTGTAACTTAAGAGCTTTAAGTTCAACCCCTGGGATTTCAGGTTGTCTTTTTCCTGGAAAAGGTGTATAGTAAATGGAGATTGCATGAGACCAGGAAACTGGCACACAGAGAATAGCGTTTGCTGGTCAAGCTGCTGAATATTAGGAAGATAGTACTCCTTAGTACACAGTTTGACAATGTTTACTGGAGCAGATGCCATGCTTTTGGCCAGAACGAAACTTATATGGTGCTGTGAAAAAGGAGCACTCTAGATATCACATGATAGTGTTATGACATCAAATAGGAATAGCTGAAATTAAGTAGATTCTTGACTACCAAAAGCATCCATGAGGTAGTAGGGAACCTCTCTTTTTTTGATAATCTCAAATCTCAAAACAAGGTAGACAGCTAGACAGAGTCAAGCCCTCCGTATTCTGCATTTTATAGTCAATTCTAAGAGGTGCACTGCATGCCCTCTTGGGGTGGGAAGAAAAGAGAAGGGAAGGATTACACCCTTGTGAATGCTTGACAGATTCAACCTGGCATTGAGACAAGTGCAGAATACTTACTTGCTCTTCAGAGGAAAACACATTCCAAGTGAAGAATGACTTAGAAGGAAAGAATCTTATAACGATAGAGTCATCCCAACATGCTCAAAGAAACATGAATCTGTCTATTCACCCAGCAAGCCATTATTAACTGCCTACTGCATGCCTGTTGTGTGGACTCCTCCCTTCTCCAAACATTACCACATCCAGAAAACAAACAAGCAAACACAAAGACCACCACCAACATCAAAACACAACCGTAATTTGTCTTGAGCATGCTTCTTTGGAAACACCATGATATTCTAGAATCTATTTCCTGTATCATGTAAGTGGTTATCGTTTTCTATAACAAGGTTAGAATGTTTCATCCTATTTTATTTTATTATTTATCATATTATTTTATTTTATACTGGGAAGCTAGATCAATAAAGCAAACACTACACTTTGTATAAGATGTATTTCTAAAAATCACCCAGAGAGCTGGAAGGAAGTAATCTTATCTAAACTACCGACAATGCAACAAGAGTAATCATTTATTGTAACCGAACTTTGTAACATTAAGAATAAGTCAGATACCTCAGATACCTTCATACAGTAATGCAGTTTAATACAAGAATTATATTTTCGTGGTATCAAGGGTCTGTTGGTTTGCCGTCTTTGAAAATTCCTCTCTTTCCATCAGATTCCTCCCTTCGAAGAGTTTGTGATTTTTCCATTCACTTCTATTCATCTGGAGAACTAGCTTGGACCTTTATTGCTCCTCAAATTCAAAAGGAGAAAGTGAGAGAGAAAATAATGTCTACAGGTTAGGAGCCTCTGATAGATAGTCTGTGGAAGTCCCTGTACCTGTGTTTTACTGTATGCTCTACTCCACAACTCTACAGAGTAAAATTTCAAAAGGGGACAAAGGGCTTTTCCAGGCTTTGCACACCTAGAAGCAAGAAGCAAAAAAGAAGCAAGAAGAAGCAAGAAGCAAGAAGCAAGAAGCAAGAAGCAAGAAGCAAGAGAGAGCTCAAAGTCAGTATCCCTGCTTCTCTGTTGGTAACACAAGCATTTCTTATGCTAACACTAAGTACTTTGGTTTCCACCCAAATCTTTCATTCTGTCTTTGCTTTTTAGTGTGCATTCATTATGTCTCCACAACTGCAAGTGCGTTCTGTGACACTCTAACTTTCCTAAGATGTCTTCCCCTTTCTCTCTGCTTTTGCTGCCCTGATCTTGTCTTGTTCACCATCTCCAAACATTTCTCCATCCCACAGCCACCTCCTCCTCCGAGCCCCTTGGCCACTTCCACTGTGAGGACCACGGGTAAGGCTCCAGTTTCCCCTAATGACTACCATATTCCCATCATTTGTGGAAAGTTCTAGTCTCTTTCTTTTTGAGTTACTGAAGTTCTCTTTCCAGAACTTGTCTGTGGCTATTTTCTCTTTAGCCTGCCCTGTTCCCAACAACCTCTTTGTGAGCCTCCAGAAGCTTCTCAATGTTCACATCCCAGGTGCTTGTGCTGCTCTCTGCTTTTCTCTGGAGTTTCTTTGCTTTAACTCATCCACCCAAGTCTTTCCAAAGCCTGTTGCCTTCTCAGACTTGTCAACTCTACTTAGCCAGAATATTCTTTTTTTTTTTTTTTTTTTTTTTTTTTGAGGGGCGGGCATCTGAGACAGGGTTTGTCAATGTAGTCTTGTCTCTCCTGAAACTTGCTCTGTAAACCAGGATGGCCAATAACTCAGAAAGATTTACCTGCTTCTGTTTCCCCAAGTGCTAGGGTATGTGCCTCTATGCTTGGCTATTTTTATTTTGTTCTGTTTTGCTTTGTTTTACAAAGGGATTCATGAAGGCCGAGCTGGTACTGAACTTGCTGTAAGACCAAAGATGACTGAACTTTGATCTTATTAACTCTCTAGTGCTAGGATTACAGGTATGTATCACCATGCCAGACACGCAATCAACGGACTGAGCTACATTCCCCAGCCCCTTAGGCAGAGTAGAACAATCTGTAATATGCCTCTGATATATTTCTAAGCACAGTTCCTTTATAGACTGATGTTAGAATTTCTTGTCTAGATTTTATTTTTCATTAAGACTGTACACTATTTTTACTAAACATCACGTGCTTTTCTATTTCAGAGCAACATACTCTGCCAACAAAATAACAGAAAAATAATGTCTGCATAAAACTGGATGGAGAATCAATTGATGAGAATAAAAAGTTAATTATGAAAAACAGAAACAACAAAATTCTTCTAGTCACTGAAGTGTTTAAATAAGATTGCCTAAATGATTGTGCATAAAAATATCAAGTATATTTCCTCAAGTGACTATCTAAAAATAGATTCACTCTGTGGGCACAAGGAATAACATGTTCTGATTTTTATTGAGATAGGGCAGTAGATACCTCAAGAAGTACCACACAGAAATTATTTTAAAACTTGAAACAGCAACAGTAAAAAATAAAAAATCTTTCAGACATGTTCCCTTGAACATATTAACAAGTCTAAGTTATGACCTTTTGAAATAAAACAAACCCTATAGTGGTTAGCATTTACTCATTTGGTAACAAACAAATGAGTAAATAAAATACAAAGATCAGTCTATAAGTGTTAAAGGAATTAAAAAGCTTCTCTCTAAGAAGACAACACTTTATTCAGGAGCAAAAGGAAAAACTTAACTCTTAAAAATGTTTTGAAATTGATGCTTAAAATAAAAACGAATGAAGGCAGATAGGTCCTGCCAATTACGAAGATGAGTGCAAAATTTCTTGGTCTTCATAATCGTAACAGGCATTCCTTAATGTTCTTTTCTTTCTTTTCTTCATTAATCATTTTATTTATTTACATTTCAAATGTTATGCCCCTTCCCTGTCTCCCTTTCATGAATCCAAACCCATCCCCCTCCTTTTTGCCTCTAAGAGAGTGCTTCCCCATGAAGCCACCTACTACCTTACACCTCATGCCTCTAACATCCCCCTTCTCTGGGGCATCAAGTCTCCACAGGACCAAGTGCCTCCACTCCCACTGATGCCAGATGAGATAATCCTCTGCTACATATGTAGTGGGAGCCATGAGCTGGCCCATGTATATACTCTTTGTTTGGTGGTTTAGTCTCTGGGAGCTCTGAGGGGTTCGGTTAATTGATATTGTTGTTCTTCCTGTGGGGTTTAATGTTGTTTTCAAAAAGTAATCATTTACAATGCCTCTCTCTACATACTTTTCAAGTCTCAAGAGTATTTTACAGTCATCAGATCACTCCGATCATTCCTTCTGGTCTCCTTGGCCAAATTATATCAGGACCCAAGAGAAACAACCTCTCATCTCAGTAGCTCTCCATCCGTGATCTGCTCCTCACAGGAGAATTGACTGCTTGGTGGGGGTTGGGGGGCAGAGATAGTGGGAGCTGCAGTCTTGTTGCATTTTATGGCCATCATTTTATAGCTCTTTATTGTCACTCTTTATTTACATATCTTCTCTTTCACTAGAATGACAGCTCCTAGCAGACAAGGACCAGTCTTAAACTCAGGTGATAGGAACTTCAAAGAGATAAACCTGAAAAGTTCTCATGATGGGCTAGCAGACTCTTGGCAGAACAAAGGAGGATTCCAGGGATAGTCCTTTCCCCACAAGAAAATTACAGCAGTAAATTTGCCTTGTCCTGTAGCTTACAACTGTAAAATCCTAGGCATTAAAATAAAAAGACAACTAGGCAGAATGGTGAATGCCTGTAGTCCCAGCATTTGGGAGGCTGAAGCAGGAAGTTTGTCGGAAGCTTAGGTTAAAAAGTTTTCTTCAAAAGCCAATAAAGAAACAAATTAATCAGGCATCTAAAAGTGTCTTTTGGAAGTCACTGATGATACTAAAACAGAACTTTAGTGTGCCTTAATATAGACAATAGAAAAAGAGGAGACTTTTGGGGAGAGTAGTGGAAACACAATTTCTATTAATAAAGATGCTTTAAGAGACAGAGTGCTATGCAAGTCAAATCAGTAATAAACTTGTGGGTCCCTCACTCTGAAAGCTTAGAGCTTACAACATTTCTTTAAATCACGGATGTCAGTACTTGGTGCCGAATATTCCTCCCACCTTCAGGCTGCTGAAATGACTTCCCATGTCATTTTGAAGAAGAAGATGTCCCAATCTTCCTGAGGATAAGAAATTGGATGATAATGAAATTTATGTTTTTAAAATAGCCCATAGAGAAGATCTTAGAGTGTTCTCATCACGAAGAAATGGTAAATCTTTGAGGTGATAGATAAGCTTTGTGAAAAAGAAAGAACAAAGTGTTATGAAATCAGCTTTGAGCTGATGTAAGAAATGATACTGGTCTTTGAGTTAATGTCCCCTCCCAAGGTATAAGAATCAGAAAGCTTTAACAATTTTTGTTTCAAAGCCGGCAGTCCCTAGGACAAAAGTCTTTTCCTTGGTTGGGGGTGGGGTGGGTCGACAGTCCAATAGAAAAAAAATTGTATGATCTAATTATCCAACAAGTTAATATATGAGGTTTCTTCTTAATGTCATGGGGTTAAGGGTTTCCCAAAGCCCATCCATCTGTACGTGTGGGCGGAAAGAACCCTGGGGAAGTCAGAGGCAGTTCCAGTAGAAGTTGTCAGAGCAGAAGGCTTTGAAAATAACAAGTGCAGAGACAACCAGAAGCCGAGGTACTCTTCCAGAAGCTGAGCAAGTCACCACCAGCAGCATCGTATCAGCAGTTGGGAACTGAGCAAGCACTGCCAGATGCTAAAAGCATTTTGGGACTCCAAGCCAGGGAGAAATAGACAGAGCTATTAAATGGAGTAAGCCAGGGAGGAGATTCAAAGAAGCCACATTTCCTTATTTTGATGAGCTATTTAAACGGGGTTGCCTTGAAATGGGGTTCAAGACACATGAATGGAAATGGCTTTTCTTGTCCTTCACAGGTTCTCTCTTTAAGGAGACTCCTTCAGAGGAGTACAAACCTTTGAAAATGGTGTTTTAGTAGTCTGGCAAATTCTTGTGAGTTTCACACGAGCAAGCTACATAGGGGTCAGAGTGAAAGGAGCTAAAGATTGTATATAGAGATTTATGAATACAAATATGCATACATACAATCATACATAAACAGATATGGAAAGAGAAAGAGTGAACGAGACAGAGAGAGGTGAAGACAGAGAAAGACAGAGAATAAAAAGGAAGGAGAGGGAGACTGATATAGGGATGCTGTTTATGAAATTCTAGAGGCTCAGAAATGCTGAAATCTTCAGTTACCAAACTAAAGACCCAGGAAGGCAAACATACAAGGTCTCATCTGAGTGTAAATCCATGTTTGAAGGCACAAGATGACTGAATGCCCAAGCTCAAAGAGGCTCAGACAGGGAAACCTCATTCTCTCTTTTTTCAGTCTTTATATTCTGTTTAGACCATCAGTGGATTAGATGCTGTTTAGAAAGGTCTGTTGACGTCACTTAATGTCCATATTCAAATATTAAACTCATCCACATACCTTCATAAGCATAATCACAGATTTGAGTTCTGAGCACCAGAATTTGGTCAACTGCCAGGTAGCCAGGCTAAATAAAGAGAAGTAGTGATAGCAACAGACAAACTTCAAGTCATGTACATCTTCAACAATGCCCTGATTGACTGTAGGTTTTTAAAACATTTTTTAGTTATTGGTTTTTATGTTTTTGCTTTGTTTTGTTTTTGTTTTTGTTTTTGTTTTTGTTTTTTGTTTGTTTTGTTTTGGCTTTTGTTTTCTTCATATCAAGCTTCCCATGTTCTGCTGACCTTAACTTCTTTCTTCATAATTACAAGAGAAGCTCATAAATTCAGACCTTCCTGACCTACAATATATTTGGATATTCAATTACAATGAGTTTCAAGTAACCAGTTACGCATGTGTGTACATCTTCTCCAGTTAACTGAAAAGTCAGTATGAACAGTAAATGCAGTTTTAAAAAAAATAATGGCGGTGGTGTCAGTGACCTAATTGGTCCATAGTGACAAAGGGGACACCAGACAGTCATTTCTACATTGGGAAAGGCTTTATAGCCATCTCTGTGTATTTCCAATTCCCCCTGCTGCAAGAGACTTCAATGATAGAACAGAATAGGATGGGGTTTCTTTCAAATCAACAAGATAATTTTCCGAGTCCCTGCCTCACTATTTCTTAAAGCAGTGGTTTTCTGTGAGTTGTGATTTCTTTGAGAACCCGATGACCCTTTCACAAGACTATCAGAAAATATGGATATTTACATTATGACTCTTAACAGTAGCGAAATTGCAATTATGAATTAGCAACATAAAATAATTTTAAGGTTACGGGGCGGGGTCACCACAACCATAGATGAGGAACTGTATTAAAAGTTCCCTGTATCACAAAGGTTGAGAACTGTTGTCACGAAGCACAGACACCGGAAAGAGAGTTTGTGTCTACTGATCAAATTTATCTTTATGAAAACTCACTATACATTTCTTCAGAGAAAGCTATGTGCTAGAAACACATCTACTCTGGAAGGTGGATGGATTAGAGAAAATCTCAGGACTAACATGAGTGTATACCCGTGGTTTCTCCTTCACTGGTTGCTTTCGTCATCTCTGGGACAGATCACCTGCAACAAACCTTAGAGAAACAAACGAACAGATGATTTACTTTAGCTCAGTTTTATGACTAGAGAGGGATGACAGCTGGGCTTCCTTCTGCGATGGGAGCTTGCAGAAGGACCTGTTCCCTTTCCAGGGGTTCCAGAAGCCGGGAGAATTTGAGCTTAGAGCACCCAGTCTCAACCCCCAATCCCAGCAACCTACATCCTCTTCCAAGATCCCCATTCTAAAGTTTACACCACTGACAAAGCAGCTACTATCTGGGGTTCATTTGACCACTTGGAGACATTTGGAGGAGCGATAGGGGAGCCCCGAAGTGATCTGTGTCACATGCTTCCCAAAGGTTTGTCTTTATCTTTTCTTTCTCTCCTCTTGAATTCTGCCTTCCTTACTACTTCCATTCCTGTTTTTTATTTCTCTCTCAGCCTGTTGTCTCTCTTTGATTTCTCAGCTACTGTGTCTTCTTTCCCAGGTAACCCCCATGCTGCTGCTCTTTACTGGTGCTGTCCTTTGAAGAAGTCCTTTATTTCTGAATCTTTCTCTTTCAATTCATCGGTCCCCCTTAGGTGACCCTTTCTAGTTTCCAGATGTCTGAGGTACATGCTCCTTCAAGCTCTGCCACCTCAGTCACCTCCCCTCACACAGACTTTTTATCCAGATGATGGTCTCTTTGCTGATGAGGTGCAGTGGAGCCAGGGAGGCCAGGAAAATAAAGGAACATAAAAGCAAACAGACAAATTAATGACAAGTTTGTTCAATTCTGGCTGTGCATTTCAGGGCAGAGGTGGTGGTAAGAGGTCACAACATTCAGAAATCACTTTGACAGTAAGACATCTGTCACGACTGAGGCCAGGCCCTGTCTGTGCCTGGCGCCAAGCTTGTGGCAGCAATTTATATCTCCCTCTAAAACCCCTGGCTCCTGATATCAGCACTGAGGCAGTGTGTAAAATGACAACCACAATTAATACCCATGATCACCTCTGATCCCAGAAACCAGACTATTGACTACTAAAAGAGTTTTTCACTGAAGTAAAAGGATCAAAAATAGCTATACTTAAGGAGTATTATACATAAAACCCTCAGTGTTCAAGTCAGAAAAAGGCTCCCACGAATTGAGTGATATTTAACTTGTCGACAACGATTTTAAACAAAAATTAATTTGACTCTTCCCAGAAATGCCTCTACTTATGTTTAAATCTAAAAAAATCTGAAAGAGGAGGAAAAATAAATCAGAGCTGTAAGCCTATGGATTGCGAATGTTTTATCACTGAATCACCATGACTCAGTGTGGTTTTGTTGTTTCTTAATCTGAAGAGAATTTGGGAGAAAAAAAGCAGAGACTTTGGGGGGTGGGGAGTGAGAGAGAGAGAGAGAAAGAGAGAGAGAGAGAGAGAGAGAGAGAGAGAGAGAGAGAGAGAGAGAGAGACTGTAAAGCCAGCATTGTATCAATGGCTGAATTCCAGGACAGTGGAAAGCAGCGCTGTGCCTACTTACAACATCAGATTGTTTTTTTTCTTTGAAATTCTTTTTTATAAGTATTGTCAGTCAAACCGACAGCACTCATTTCTAACCAGTTGAATGGCTTCTAAGAGTTCAACCTTTCTGGTACTTGTTGTCTTCCTCATGTGCAGACACCAACGTTGAACATCTAAAATTACACCACATATACTGTCCAATGAACTATAAAACAAGATATGCCTGGAGTTGAGGGATGATTTAAAAACATCAGCTTCCAGAATGTGCTTGCATCACGTTCGTTCATGTCTATAGTCCAGCCAGTCATATCTGTAGCCCACCTCCATGATATGGCACAATCTGACTGATGTAGGGTCCTCACCTCTCTAGGATTGTCAAGTTGCCTTTTACTTAATATTTCAATAAAAAGTATTCAGGCTACTGAATCTAACTTCTGGTATCTCATGATCTGCAAACAGTATGAACTTCAGCACCAGATCCACCACCTTCTCCATCAGCTACCATTCCTTGGGCTCTCTGGTTTCCCAGTCCACAGTCTCACCAGCCAACAGTACAACCCATAACTATGCAGGAACCAAGGCCTCCAGGTCTGGCATCTTTATGTGTCTGGGGAGGCTCAGGACCTGGGGTCCTGGTGGGAGTGTGTAACTTGCAGACAGAGAAGGAAACTAGGCAAGACTCATACCAAAGCCTGGCTTCCTGCCTGGAAAAGGTGGGAAGTCTTCAGACCGAGACTAGAAAATTGGAGAATGGTCCAGAAGGCCAGAGACTGGGGGCAGAACCTCAAGACCCTTGAGGATCTGAAGGCTCAGACCTTTGAGGATTGTGTGGACAATGTTTGCATTGTCCTACAGATCGGCAAGACTCATCCTGCTGATGATGACTTACAAGTCAAATAGGAGACAAAAATGCATGTGTCAGTTTGTTGAGAATGGCATGCAAGGGCTCAGAAAGGTCATGGATGATACCAGTATCACAAACTGCACCTGGAGACAGAAAATGAAGCTCTCAGGGAGAAGGTACTATTGATGAAGAAAAACCAGGAGGAGGAAGACAAAGGCCCCACAGCCCCAGTCATTGGGGCTATGTTCCCCAAACAAAGGATGATAGTAAGATCATGGTGGAAATCAGACCTAGTATGAACAGTTGCCTCAGAAGAACCAAGATGATCTGAGCAGGCAGCAGTTCCAGAAGACTGAGGAGACCACAGTGGTCACCACTTAGTTTGCAAACATCAGAGATGTCAAGACAATAATAACAGAACTAAGACATACCCTTCAGGCCTTGGGCTCCGTGAGACACCTGAAGGCTAGCTTAACCTAAGAGGTATAGAGATCAACTACAACATGTAGATGTAGCAGCTCAGAGCTGGTACAGACCCGAAGAGGCAGTCTACACTAAGATCAGGAGTAAGATGCCCTATTGAACATGAAGGTCAAGCTAGAAGCAGAGATTAATCCCTATTGTCTGGAAGATGGAGAGGATTTCAGTCTCAAAGGTTCCCTGGACAGCCCCAACTCCAGGGAAACCATCACAAAAACACCAGGACAGATCATGGATGGAACGGGGTTTCTAAGACCAATGCCACCAAAACTCTGAGGTACTTCTGTTGACCAGGGAATTCATGAGAATTAAGAAGCCAAGGAAATTTCAGGGATCAATGGAATGATGATGGGTGGCCAACTCTCTGTTTGCTTGGTTTCCAGCATCTGTCTCTGTTCAAATTCTCCTGTCTCAGTTTACTGGCACTCATGAGAAGAGTTGCACCACATCTACTGGTCAACAGTTGACTTTGCTTTTTCTTGCTTTTCCAAATACGACGCTCCTTATTGTGGCCAACTAGTGGATCTTGACAGATGATAATTTCAATGTGTTCCTTGTAAGCATGCCATCAACTTCCTCTTGGCCACAGAAGAAGGTAAGAACTGATTCAGATCGTGAGCTGAGTATTGCTCTGATCAAGGAGGTATGTTGCAATATCTCCCAGCAAAATTTACTCTTAGGCATTGATGACTAGTAAAGCATGACTGAAATTTTAATTATAAAATCATAATGTGAAGTTGGTTCCGGGACCCCCTGCAGATACACACTTCCACAGATGCTCGGCTTCTCTATTTATTAGGACAAATCATTTGCATATGTCTGCAAATCTTGGCATATATTTTAAACTGTATTGGACTTGCACTACTGAATACAATGCAAATGTTATGCAGTGACTATCAGGCATTGGTTAGGGCAAAGTATAATAATAAAATCTGTTTGTGTTCAATAGAAATTCATTTTTTATTTAAATATGTTTGATCTGAAGTTAATAGAATACTCAAGATGCCAAACCCACAGATGGAGTGATCAAGTATAAATAGAGGAATCACAATGAAGAAAAAAATTTCAGGATTGAATGCTATGAATACTTCTGACAGTCATTACTACCCCTTTTGTTTCCTTTTCTCTCTCCCTTCCCATCGAGTTTTGATCATATCCTTTTTCATCTTACAATGACTCTGATACTATCCCCATCAACTGGATGCAAAGAAAACAAAGAATCGATTAATCTAACAATATCTCAGAATAACCTGTCAGCGAACACTATCTCTCTATTTGGCCAAGCATGTTTTTTTTTTCTGTGCAAACCTTTTTCTGAATTTTGCTTTTCAGCTTATCCTCAATATAGGATTCATAAACAGTTGTGCTTTTTTTGTAACGTGTTGCTCTATTAAACATATATTAACAAACCACTGCTCACTAGAGGAGAGCTCTCTCAGAGCGCAACTATATCAGACTTGCTAATGTTTTATGAAAATAACAAGACAGGAGAATAAAAAGGCTCTAGAGATGTACATCGGTTAGTTATTGAGAGCATGTAACAAAGCCCTGGTTCTATCCCCATAGTAAGAGAGAGGGAGCTCTCAATGTTTAAGAGCATTTGCTCTTCTTCCAGGAGACACAGATTGGATTTCCAGCACTCACATGGAAGCTCAGAGCCATTTGTAACTCCAGTTTCTGGAGATCCTGTCACCCCACCCCCTTCTGCCCTCTTCAGGCACCAGGAGCACACACACAGTACCCAGACATGCATGCAGGCAAAACACTAATACACATAAAATAATAATACCTTTTTAAAGAACGAAAATGGGAAGAAGGTCAAAGGTCAAAAGAGTAAAGGTTCTTGGACTAGAAAAATAAAAATAAAATAAAAAGAACCAGAGGAAAGAAGGGACAAATGTTTTGCAAAAATCCAGTTGGGACTCTGATTCCCTATGTATCATTAGAAAACTTCAGGGCATTGTAAAAGAAGTGGAGGGTATTTTCATTGTGGTTATGATATAGCAGGCTGTGCTGAATTCATCAGAGTATTGTATAATAACAATGAAACCACATTTTTATGTTCTTGATGGTTTTAAACAAATGTGAGAATTTCTCACGGAGTTTTACTTATATATTTGTTGAACTGTCACCTTTTATAATGATAAGTTTACATGTTTCCCCCTCTCGTTAAACTAGAATTTCTGGCAATGTAATCATATCTGCTGTTACTATTTAAAAAAAAATAGAAGAAAAAGAGAAAGAGATAGAGAAAGAGAGGGAGGAAAGGAAGGGGTGGGGAGAAAATGAAGAAAAGTTCTTATAAATATCTGAACTGTTTGTTAAATACCAAAGTACAGAAAACTGTCTCCAGCATGATTCTATTCCCTACCTTTTCTTCCTTCTCTCTGTTCTATTCTTAGTCAGAAGTAGAACAAAGACCAGAAAATGCTCTCTCTATTCCAGAATTCTGCAACTGCTTGGTTTTTTTCGCTTCCTCAGATTGGGATATAAGTCCATAGCTATCATGGGGCTAACGCTTGATCACTGTGCATCAGAAGGCAATGAATCCAGTTCAAAGGGCTGGGACTGGAGCCAAACAAGATGCTGGTGTGTCCCGATGATGGAGTTGCTGAGCACAGACAGCAGGGGAGAGTCAGTGTCATCTCCACAGTGGGCAGTATCATACTCCATGAACTCGATAGCGAGAAGCTATGTATACAAGACTCCTCTAATCGCAAGCCTCTTCGGCCAGCCTCATCTCCTGTTCCAGACGTTACAGACACTTCACATCTAAATATTTACAAAGTCAGGAGAGATAGGAAACATTTTTATGATTGCTGCACTCTTGACTTGGTGGCAAGGATCACTCCCAGGCCTACGCTGGTGACTGTGAGAAGCAGGAATTCTTATCAGAGATAAGTCAGGTCTGAAAAAGTAAGGAAAGGGAGTTGGCTGCTTAGGCTTGTTTTCAGTAGGCACAGCTTCATGAAAGGTTTCATTTCCCTTTGTAGGACATAGCGCCAATGTCAGCAAGGTTATGGAAAGCATTACTTGGAGGATAGCTTCTTGTTCATAGTGCTATGCCACGTATACAATGATACAAATCATGAACACTAAGAGCAATGAAATCCTTAAGGAAAAATACTTAAAAAAGAAAGCAGTCCATTCAAACCACACAGCCAGCATGAAGACTAACGTTCAGGTCCCAGAAACCCCAAGCAAGTCATGTTTTGCATTTGCAGGGATATTTCAGTTGCTGGGATATACATATGAATCACCAGAAGTGCTTTTTTTTATGTGAAAATCTTTATTGGATATTTTATTTACATTTCAGATGCCATCTCCTTTCCCCATTTCCACTCCCTAGAAAAACCCCTAACCCACCACCACTTCTCCTTTTTTCTTTTATACTAATTTTTTTAATGTTAATCAAAGGCTTTATAAGTTTGGTAATGCTCAATATCAATCAGAAGTGTAACCTAATACCCAACCTAGAGATATCAACTATCTTTGACTGGCGAGGACACACAAACCACCTCCATGTCCCCCTCCCCTCTTGTCACCTAGCTCTCCTCTCCTTCTCTTCCTCTCCTTCTCCTCCTCTCCTTACTCTTTATCTTCCTCTCCTTACTCCTCCCACCTTAGCTCCTCCTACATAACACTGTTCCTGTTAAAATAAATTTTTTTTCCTTAGAATACACTTAAAGCATAACTATACCAATTTGTGTCAGTAAGGTACAAGATAGACCTAATACCCAGTCCATCATTTTGTTGACTAAACAGAACCTCTGTCGTCCCTCCTAACTAAAAGACTTAATTCTGAACCTGGCTTTTTTTTCTTGGCTTTAGAAGGAGTGTCAGCTGAAAACCATCCTCTCAAACCTTTTCTCTCGAAGTAAATAGTCGGGATTGGCTATGAGACTATAAGTCTTCAACCCCATCAGAAATTCAGAATGACTGAGGTAACTGAAATTATGTGAAGCACCAAGCATGGCTTCTAAAACTTAGCCAAATTATAGAGACCACTGAGCACCTGGACAGTCCCTATGCTACAGAACATTGGAACATTCGATCTTCAGCCTTCTAGCCCAGGATCATCTGACAGACCAAGTCAGAATTATTAAGGGCTGATTACTCTGTCTTGGCAGATATAATTAGTAGACTATTCTGCAAGTGTGTCCTTTTCTCGACAGCGATTTGTCTGTAGATGAAAAGTGGCAATTCTTGCCTAGTGGTTGTCTCACCACAACTGGAGTAACTCCAAAGATGCTCAATTTCTTCTTAGAATCCAAGATAAGAAGCTATCAGGAGCAGACAGGTCTCTAATCAAAATGGACATTAATACAGAAATATTTGTGATGTCAATTCTCTGGACTTCTCACGTTTTGAAAACCAACTATCCATGTAAGGCAGTCTGGACTATTGTTTGTTAACTCCTCTAAGCTAAATAAAATATAGAAAACACCCTAACAATAAACTCAGAGCCATGAATTTGCTATAAGCCCTTAACTCACAGGCTAACCATCTCAAATCAGTTTAAAAAGTTAAAGAAGGACTGGGTCTAAGCCTTGTATTCCTAAATGTGTTATATAGGCACAATGCCTATGAGAGTAACAATATTAATCTCACTTTACAGCAATAAGAAGCTCATATCAATGAAAACCTTAAATTTGAAATCAAAGTAAATTTTGTACCATTTAAAAAATTATAACTTCATCTTAATAACAACTATTCATATTTCTACCATTAGGTTATGGCTATGCAATAAATCCTAGCTAATCTTCCCTGTTCCAACAAAACCACTACTTTTCCCTAGAGAGACAGCCCTATATTAACCACCTCAGTCCCCAAGCCCAGGGAATAGGAGCACCAACTCTTCATTAACTTCTTCAAGCTGATTATGGGCATTGAGATATTAGAAGAGGGGCAGAGGGAAGAGTAAATTGATAAGCCTCTGACATCTGTGTCTTCACTGCATCCAGGTGCAATTCCAGGACATCAGAGATTTGAGCAGGTCTGCTCCACTCACTTGATAAGTAGATACACCGAGGCTGTGTATTCTGCAATATACAATTCTCAAAACAACTTTTAGTATCAAGATAATTTTTTGTTTGAATTCTGGAATCTAGTCTTATGGCTGACTGCCTCTGTCATGTCTAATCCATATAATTCTGGGAGTTTCTATGAGGGTGTACTCCCACCATCCTCCCATTTTCACCTCTCTGTTCTCAAATTCCCCAACACTAGGGAATTCAAACTTTCAAGCACCAAGTCCCTCTACTTCCATTGATGCCTAACCCTTTACCTCATCTCCCCTCCTCCAATTACTATGAGGATATGCTCCCACCATCCTCTCATTTCCACCTCCCTGCTCTTGAAATTCCCCAACACTAGGGAATCTGAACTTTCAGGTATCAAGGCTGTCCACTTCCACAGATGCCTGGCAAGGCCACCCTCAACTACCTATACAGGAGGAGCCATGAGTCTCTCCCTTTGTGTTCTCAGGCTGGAGATTTTAGAATGGCTACTCCAGCTTATTTCTTAGGGCCATTTGCTTGAAAAATTGTTTTCCAGCCTTTTACTCTAAGGTAGAGTCTGTCTTTGTCACTGAGGTGGGTTTCCTGTATGCAGCAAAATGCTGGGCACTGTTTATGTATCCAGTCTATTAGCCTATGTGTTTTAATTGGGGGACTGAGTCCATTGATGTTAAGAGATGTTAAGGAACAGTGATTGTTGCTTCTTGTTATTTTTGTTATTAGAGGTGAAATTATCTTTGTGTGGCTATCTTCATTTGGAATTGTTGGAAGAGGATTACTTTCTTACTCTTTCTAGGGTATAATTTCCCTCCTTGTATTGAAGCTTTCCTGCTATTATCCTTTGTAATGCTGGGTTTGTGGAAAGATATTGTGTAAATTTGGTTTTGTCGTGGAATATCTTGGTTTCTCCATCTATGATTATTGAGAGTTTTGCTGGGTATAGTAGCCTGGGCTGGCATTTGTGCTTTCTTAGGGTCTGTATAACCTTTGTCCAGCATCTTCTAGCTTTTATAGTATCTGGTGAGAAGTCTGGTGTAATTCTGATAGGTCTGCCTTTGTATGTTACTTGGCCTTTTTCTCTTACTGCATTTAATATTCTTTCTTTGTTTTGTGCACTTGGTGTTTTGATTATAATGTAATGGGATGTATTTCTTTTCTGGTCTAGTCTATTTGGCGTTCTATAGGCTTCTTGTATGTTTATGGGTATCTCGTTCTTTAGATTACGGAAGTTTTCTTCTATAATTTTGTTGAAGATATTTATTGGCCCTTTAAGTTGGGAATCTTCACTCTCATCTATACCTATTATTCTTTGGTGTGGTCTCCTCATTGTGTCCTGGATTTCCTGGATATTTTATGGTAAGAACTTTTTGCATTTTGCATTTTCTTTGACAGTTGTGTCAATATTTTCTATGGTATCTTCTGCACCTGAGATTCTCTCTTCTATCTCTTGTATTCTGTTGGTGATGCTTGTGTCTATGACTCCTGATTTCTTTCCTAGGTTTTCTATCTTCAGGGTAGTCTCCCTTTGTGGTTTCTTTATTGTTTCTACTTCCATTTTTATGTCCTGGATGGTTTTGTTTAATTCCTTCACCTGTTTGGTTGTGTTCTCTTAAGGGATTTTTGTGTTTCCACTTTAAGGGCTTCTACCTGTCTACCTGTGTTCTCTTCAAATTCCTTGAGAGTGTTATTTATGTCCTTCTTAAAGTCCTCTATCATCATCATTAGAATTGATTTTAAATCTGAATCTTGCTTTCCTAGTACTATGGGGAATTCAGGACTTTCTTGTGTGGGAGAACTAGGTTCTAATGACGCCAAGTACCCTGGGTTGCTGAAGCTTATGTTCTTGTGCTTGCCTTTTGCCATCTGGATCTCCTTAGTGCTATCTGTCCTGTCTCTGACCGGAGCCTGTCTTTCCTATTGTCTTGGTTTTATCAGAACTGTGTAGGGTGGGTGTTACTACTGGGGTAAGAGCTGTGGCTCAAAATCTGCTCAGTGCTCTGGGCCAGGAGTGACTTCCTGGGTCCTTGTGGGTCCCACTTACTCCCTGTTTGGGGCAGGCATTGCTGTCTACTCACCTAAGATAATGCCAGGATTAAAGCACCTGGGAGCCTTGCTTCCTCTGGATTCTTAGGAGCTGGGGGCAGAGCTGCCACCTGGGATCTGCTCAGTGCTCAGGCCCACACCGGAAGCCAGAAGTGTTTTTTAAAAATGTTTTTCATGAAGGTTTCTAGGCCTCAACTACCCAGAATCCTCTGGGCTGAATGTAGTGCAACTGGACCACACTCCATGGTTCAAACTCAAGCATACCACATTATCAGGTTGCTGAAAAGAGCTTCAAAGCCTGTTATTAGTATTTATATTCCCTGCTCTTTTGACCTTGCTCACCCTCTCATAGCCCTACACTCACCTACAGGCTCATAGATAAGATGAACTTGTCAGAAAGTAGGAATCGTGTTTAAAGTCAGTGTTCTGTCAGTTCTCTGTTGGATGCTATGAGAGGATACTTGTGGTGGGGGGGATAGATAGATAGATAGATACATAGATAGATAGATAGATAGATAGATAGATAGATAGATAGATAGATACTGTATCTTCTAAAGGATTTCTCAAATGGAGATGGGGAGAAGGCACAAGTGGCAAAGTGTTTGGTAAACAAGTACTTGGGGATCCCCAGTACCCACTTTATAAAAGCTGTATGTGCTGGGACACACCTATAACTCCAGCACAGCTAGCAGAGGCAGGTGGACCCCAGAGGCTTTCCAGAGGAAACGATGAGCTCCAGATGCAGGGTCAGATTTTGTTATGATAGATAAATAAAGAAATAAAGAAATAAATAGCAAATAAGTAAATAAAGTAAGTAATAAGGTGGAGAACAGAAGAGAAAGATAGTTACCATTTACTTCAGCCATCAGTATTCAGTCACAAATCTCTCTCACACACACACACACACACACACACACACACACACACCACAATGTTTTAGATATTCTAATACTACCAAATATACGCTAACTGAGAACATAAGCAGTGCCAAAGATGTATTAAAAGACAAATGTTTCCTTTAATTCTCTACTAGTTTTTCTTCTCCTCTGAGATACTTAACACAAACTATTAGGTGTATGTGCTTATGAGTTGTCTATACAATTTCATACATAGGTAGGTGTGTGTGTATGTGTATGTGTGTGTGTGTGTGCGCGCACGCGTGCACATACATATGTACGTTAATTGTTTTCTGGTTTTGGAAAGCTCTATTCACAAAAGGGTCGATACATCTTTATCCACCATACAGATAAAAGAGGATTGTGTCAGCACAAAAGCCATCAAATTTAAGTAAAGGACACCTCAGAGTGTGCGACCGCTCCTCGGGACTGCAGCGTCTGCTCCCGAGATCTTTCCACAGGAAGACTTCTCAGGCCTCGCTCACCTTCTAAAACCCATTTTGGTCAGTGTGTGAGGCTCATCAAGCGTATAAAAAGCACCTGTGAAGATGCTAAGGGAAGAGGAAAGGGCGGCAGTCACATCCTGTAAACTCGTGAATGCTGTTACCGTCCTCATTCAAACCCAAGGTGCTAAATCAACTCACCTCATTGAGAGTTCTGTGTGACAGAGTGTGTTTCCTTCCCTAAGAGGGCCAGAGCAGAGGGTGCAGTGGCAAGGACGCTCTGTACATTCTTATGAAATGTATACTTCCCACCCTGCTGTCTCATCTTACCAACCCTGCAGTCCAGGGAAGGTCCCCGAGACTACTAACTGCTGAACCCCATTTTCACAACCTCAGCAGTATTTCTCAGCTGTCTTTCTCTTCCTTCCACAGAGCCTCCTTTTTTTCTCTTTTCTATTTTTGTTAACGCAAAAGATCCTTCTCTCCATTTTGACTTAACTCTGTCTCTTAGGGACTTATCTGCTGCTTCTTGGGACTGGAGCATCTGCTCCCGAGTACTTTCCACATGAAGACTCTCCAGACCTCGCTCACCTTCTAAAAACATTTTAGTCAGTATATGACGCTCATCAAGCATATAAAAAGCTCCTGTGAAGATGTCTGCTTCCTAAAACCTACAATGTTTTTTGGGGTTTTTTTGTTTGTTTTGTTTTGTTTTGTGTGTGTGTGTGTGTGTGTGTGTGTGTGTGTATGTGCGTGTGTGTGTGTGTGGATTGTTTGTTTGTTTGTTTGTTTGTTTTTCTGGTTCTTCATTTTCTATCCGATGGAACTCCTAAAACCCGGATCTCAATGACGTCACCCCAGTCTCATCTACCTCCCTGTTTAATCTTGAGCTCCTTTATAGTCTTTCCCAGCATGTACTCTCTTTAGTCTCTCACCAGCATAACCACCTTTCCAGCAAGCCTGCCTCACTCACCCCAGGTTTTATCCACATGACTTATGGCCAAAGCAATTTACCAATTGTCTGTGTTAGAGGCCACATCACTTTTCTTTGCTCTTTCTCCTGCCTTATTCTTCACACGAGACAATCACTAAATCCTAAGGAGTACACTTAGAAAATACCTACCTGCTCTGCTGTCTTACCTTCCATCAGACTTCGAATAATCCCCAATCCTTTCCACTTGGACCAGATGAATTCTCCCCACCAACTATTCGTAATGAAATCTCTTCCCTGTCCCCAATCCCAAACATTTGGTGATAAGAATATTCATGGTCTGAAAACACATACAATCATCCCCCCCACACATATTTACCTTCTACTTAGTAACCTACTTAAGTGATTTTTTTATATCCTATATAGGACAAACACTGAACATCATTAAGACACATTCTAACTCTCTCCCAACCTTCATTTCTACCTTCATTCTTTATCATAAACAATAACTATTCCTCAAGACACGAGGATCTTTATTCTTTATGTTATTTTTTATTAGATTTGTTTTATTTTTCATATCTAAGAGTTTTTCTTGTATACATGTGTACCATATGCAGGCCTAATATAGCAGAGATGATTAAAAGAAGGCATTGGACACCAGAGATCAGAGGGTTGTGAACTTCCATGTGGGTGCTGGAAACCTAAGTCAGGTCCTCTGGCAGAGGAACAAGTGCTCGTCACCACCAAGCCATCTCTCCAGCCCCTCATTTTTGCTTTTGACTGTTCAGTTTCTACAGTTGCAAATGGCCTCCTCTACTGTTAACTCCTTCTGTGTTAAAACTCCAAATGTTTTCTCTTCTATCTATCTATCTATCTATCTATCTATCTATCTATCTATCTATCTATCCTTAGCCACACCTCTCTAGAACCTCTTCAAGGATCACCCAGGCCTTTGTATTCCCTTATTGTATTATTATACACATCTCCCTTATTCAAGGATTCATTAGCCACACGTTCCTTAGCCTCCAAGGTTGCAGGGAGGTTCCTTAGCCTCCACACAACAGTATGGAGCAGTGCGGTGCAATGTAACCATCTCTAAATCTCTCTCATCCTAGTCGACTGCTAATTAGGATCCCTGCATCAACCTGTCAGGTAACCTGCATGCCTTTGTCTACTCGAGGTTCCTGATGACTCCTAAGGTACCGGCTCACATAATTAGAACAAATTATAGCTCTCTCTGTAGGAACGATCTTTATCTTCCATCGTATTAAGCTAACTACAAAGTGACAATTTTGAAAAGTATTGCCTCCTGACCCTGTGTTTTGGAATTTATTCATTGATTCTTTTTTTTTTCATGTATTCTACAACCACTAATTAGGGTATTGAACAAAACAAAAAATAATTATAACTCCCTATTCCATACCTTTGAGTAAAACAAACAGCTAATACACAAATATATCAGAAGAGTATATTTCAAGTATTGGCAAGTGTTAGAAGCAACAGTAGGGACATACAGGGACAGAGTATTAGGAACCATTAGTACATGTAGCATGGGTGACAGAGAATTAGGAATCATTAGTACATGCAGAGTAGGGGACAGAGTATTAGGAACCATTAGTACATGCAGTATAGGGGACTGAGTATTAGCAACTATTATTATATGCCGTGTGGGGACAGAGTATTAGCAACTAGTACATGCAGTGTAAGGGACTGAGTATTAGCAGCCATTAGTACATGCAGTGTAAGGGACTGAATATTAGCAACCATTAGTACATGCGGTGTAGGGGGCTTAGTATTAGGAACGATTAGTACATTCAGCGTGGGATAATTTCAAAAGAATTATTTTAGGGTAGTGCAGTTCTGAGTGTCATTATGCATCTGAGACAAGGGCACAGAATCACCCGAACCTGCTTTTTAAGATGGGAAGTGCAAGTGTAAGTAATGGTGGGGACTCTAAAGTGACCCATATCTCTTCACCAGCTGGTAAGGCTCCCAAAGCATCAGCAGCCCGAGAATGCAGCTTTGACCTTTCACTCCCCTTTAGAAAGTAGTGTATCTCTACAAGAAAAACAAAGCTTAGGACTTTGAAGAAAGAGAAAGTGTGAAGCCTTGGGTCACATGGTTAGGGTTAGAGAAGAGGCCAGGTTTATTATGAAGTACAGGTGTAGGCTGATCCTCAGACGAGCTGAGGTGGCGTGGAATAGCAGAATGAGAAACTAAACGGGCAGTAAGCTTGGGCAGAGTGACTCCAAATAAATAGTTTAAAGTTTTATTAATCTTATTTTGTTCTACTCACAGAAGCTAATTAGGAACTAGTGGTGCCAGTGCTGTTTTCCAATGATTTTAAATAATTAATTTTCAGTATGCATCATTTTAAAAAGTGATGTCGGCAATTTTTATGATTTAAGTCTGTTATGCATCTTCAAATGTTTACCCTAAAGGTTATAGAAAATCAATTAAAGTTATTGAGCAGGAAATAGCATAATGTACTTTTTCAGAAACAGGAAGAGTTTTAGTGCAGAATGCCTGGGACTGGGAGAGGAAGAGAAGATCATGTAGGAACACTGTTGTTGGGACTATTAATGTCTTTCAAATGAAATTTTTTTCCCTGAATTCTAGAGTTACATCATTTGAAAATTATTTGTATCATTATTTAGGATATACATCTTATTTAGAAAAAAATTAAATCGGAATTGAGAATTCTAGGATAAATTCATGTTTAAACACTAAAACCTCTCATCCTGGCCTATGAATTAAAGAATATCTTGTGATAACAGATTTGGGAATGAGGCCGTTTGAAGTGATGGGTTGTCTTGTGTAGAGCAGAGTGTTTATGAGAAGGAAGGGAGGTCAGAAGAAAGAGGTTGCTAATTATGTGAGTCACCTCATTCTGGAGCTGGGCAGAACAGACTCATTTCTACACTGTTAGAAGGCCATCCTTCAGTGACTACCTCTCCCTACTCTGTACCTGTCAAGGTTTGGGAACAAGAATTGGTTAAAGGGAGGAGCCAGGTACCAGAGGATGAGCACTTTGAGGGTCTGCTCAGGGTGAATGAAAACAGAACATAACCCTTGGTCCCTTGGCTCCCACTCTGGTGAATGTTCCTTCTTACTTCCCCCATCTCTGATTTATCTCCACAGGGATCAGTTCTAGATCCTCACAGAAAGAACAGGGGAAAGCCTGTAAATGGAATAATTATTTCAATTATAGGAACACAGCTACTTTGTTTTGTTTGTTTACTTAGCTTTTATTTTCATTTGTGGGGTTTGCTAGAAATTGAACCCAAGGCTTCCTGCCTTCCAGGAAAGGACACTCCACCCCTAGACTAGCTGGCAGGTTACAGTTCATACCTTACTGGAGGTAAACTGCTTCTCACCTGTTCTCGTGTCTGTCTCTGATAGTGGACAGTGCCTCAGTGAAATACAACTCTGTAGATGTGAGCCGTAGCTGACTCACATTGGCTTATTAAAATATCGTATGGCTTTGAGTTTAGTGATTTTATGGGATTACTGAATGTATAAACCAACGAGTCTCTGTTTCTTCTGCCTTCTCTTGGGGCTCCTTCCTCCCATTTGTTCATTTTGTTCAGTTCCAATGTGTTTCTTTTTAATCTTTTTATATTTTATTATATTCTATTTTGTTTTACTATTGTCCCTTAGGAGTTTGATTATTTTCTAATGAGAGACAAAAAGGAATGGATCTGGAGGGAAAGTGGGGAGAAACTGGGAGGAGTAGAAGGAGTAGAGGGGAAACCATAATCAAAATATAAAAGGCGAGAGGCAGACAGAAGAGTTCAGTACAACTTGGAGTTAGACATTAGGCATTAGGTTAGACACTTGCAACAGAGAATTAGGCATCAGGATTAGGCACTTAGCATTTGGAAGAAGTAACTTGGAACTTGGAGGCACTAGGAACTAGGAACTAGGGACTAGGAACTCAAGACTTGGGACTTGGACTAGGAAGAGAGACTGAAGAATAAATGGGATTGAATCACACTCTGTCTGGTCTCCATTCTTCGAGTCCATCCTCACTCTCTCTCTTGTTGAACCTCGACTCGCAGACCTGAGCAGCTTGGGGCAGTGCGAGTTCTAACAGTTTAGCCTCCAAGGCTTTGGGCAGTGCGGGTTCAAACATTGACTGAGCGGCTCTCAACATTTTTGGCTCCCAACGTGGGTCAACGGCAGCAACAAATTTGCTACATGCGTTTTAAATGCTGTCATTTGACATTTACAGAGTTCAAAATAACACAATCGTGTTTAAACTAGATATGAGATGTATTAGGGAACATGTTAGGTGGTTTGGGTGGATTCTGTGTAGTATAAGTCCCTAGGAGTACATAATATACCACACGTCCAGGGGACCATGACTGGGAATATATTTAAGCCGTTCACCGTTGTAAATAAACCACGTCTCAGCCAACATGTTCATTTTGTGCTCACACAGTCTAGAAAGCATGATTTGGTATATAATCTCCTATTTCATTAACAAACGAGAGGCTGGGCTAGAAGTAAAATAGAAGACATTGAGAACAGACAAAAGCAGATTACTGGTGAACTTCACTAGACAGTATTATATTGACTTATTTTATAAACAAAGAGAGTAGAGTAATTTGAGATCTATAATGTCATCTCTGTAATTAAAAATTGGCTATCGACAGAATGGCAAATGAATGCCTCGTGTAAGAATGTCAGCATTGACTGCCTACATTAGTTTCAAGATATTAGGCAAAAAACTGGAAGTCTCTGCAGCAAAAAGTACCTAAGGTTAGTCAACTAAGCGGAATAAAAACAGTGGCAAAGATGCTTTTTCTTGCACAGTCACATCTCTAAAATTGGGCATTGGGATATACAAATGGCAATATATAGCAACACATACCTGTGTAACTAACAAGTACTTTCATCCTTGTAATTCTCCTGATTGCTATCCCAACTACTAGGCATTTCCATATCACAAGTCCGGAAAAAATAACACAAAGGGGATTATAATTTTATTTTTCTTATTTATTTATTTATTTATTTATTTATTTATTTATTATTTTAAGCAAACCCTTGCCCTTTCTACCCCTGGATATCCTTAAATAGGTATTCACGCTAATTCTGTCATCCCCTCTTCATCATGGTGACTCGGTTCTGTGCTTTACCTCCTCATTTTCACAATAAGTAGATACAATCCCACTCTACGACATCTAGAAAAGAAGTGAACTACCAGTAAACTTGTATCGATAGAGTTTTGAGGTCCAAGGGTAAACAAAATGGTTGAAATCACAGATTCTGAGGAAAGTGCATTTGCAAATCACGATGTATGGAACACAATTAAAAAGAAGATGGATATGAATTCAAAGCTTTACAAACTTCTTATACTTAAAAAGTAGTAGAGTTAGATGGAGAAAGAATTCAATAAATTTTTTAGAATTTCTGTTAGAAAGAGAAAAAAAAGTTGTAACTAAGGGATTTACCACTACTACTACTACCACCACTATTATTATTATTATTATTATTATTATTATTATTATTATTATTATTTTACTTATTCACTTTACATCTCGCTCACTGTCCCCCTCCCGGTCACCTCCTCCCACAATGCTTTCCCCCATCCCTCCTCTTCTCCTCTGAGTGTGTAGGAAGTGGGCTAGGTATCCCACATCCTGGTACTTCAAGTCTCTGTGAGGCTAGGCTCTTCCTCTTCCACTGAGGCCAGACAGAGCAGCTCGGCTAGAAGAACATATCCGAGGTACAGGTAACTTACAGCTTTAGGGATAGCCCCCACTCCAGTTGTAACTAAGGGATTTTGAAAGAAGCATACTATTAATCAAATTAGTATTTAAATTTTTAACATAATGAAAATTTAACTAAGATGATTTTTTTTTGGTTGACCAAGAATAGAACAGGCCAAGTTTTATAAAAACAAAAACAAAGGAAAAAAACCAAGAAAGTAAAGTAGTAGTTGAATATTAGAAACTAAATATATGCAAACTAGGAACAATACAACCCTACATATAGCCAAGGACACTAGAGGATGTTGCGTTAAGTGCAATAAGTCATAGAAAGAAAGGCAACTGATATGTGTTCTCTCTATTATGTGGAAGTAAGAAGGCTGATCTGAAGATAAACTAGTGATTAGTATATGTGAAAAAAATGAGGAGGGAGGAGATGAGAAGCTGGAAAAATATAAGAGTTTTCCATTACAAAAGGTAGAATGTAAAGAAGTTATTCCTTTTTAATATTTTATGTTTCCCGGTCAGGATTTTTTTTTTTTTTGAATCTCCATTTGTACCTCATGAATTCCTGTTTAAAATCTTACGACTTTGTGTTATTAGTGTAATTTTATAAAATACAATTCCAAATTTGATTTAAGATTAGAGGCTCTCTTATGAAGCCGGACCAAAGTTTAAATATCATTTTGCTGTTCTGCTTAAAATTGAACTTAATTAAAAATAAAAATACAGCTGCTGTGTGGGGTGAGACAATGTGAGATTGGATTTACTGGTCTTGGAAGAATTTTGCTCTTATTGTTGTTAAACCATGGCCTTTTCTGCACCCCGGTGTTCCTACCTGCACATCATCTGCATGTAAACACTGTGTGTGAACAGCAGGAAGGAGAATTAACAAGGACTTCAAAAAGAGACAATGTATGTTTATGCAATATTTTTGCACTTTGATTTTATATTTGCATATGTATGTCCATTTGGGTTTTTACGTCAATTAAGAAAGTAGATTAAACTGTGTTTATAAACTATGCGTCCCTGGATAAATTCCCTAATCTCAGCAACTCTTCCCTTACGTATACAAACTGAACTAATAAAATGCTACCTTCAAAGGACTTAGCAGGTGGTGATTAAAAAAGAAAACACACGCAAAACTGTCAGTAGAGCAGCCTTAGAGCTACTCATACACGTCAGAGCTCAGTAGAAGGTAGCAACTATACACACATACCACCATGAACTTGGATCCTGGTTCCCTCATATGCAGAGATCATGGTTATTCATTCCAGAGTGTTACATGCTTTGTGCTGTAGGCTACTAGTGAATACCGTGGCCTGTATTAAAACAGATTAATGGTACACTGCAATTTCTCTATTTCTGTCTATTGCTAACAAAATTTCAAAGCAAATATTAAAATATTTTACTTGTGGGTTATAAATATATTAATGAAGCAAGACTTTTTAAGCAGTATATGGACAGTAATGATCTACTATTAGAAAAATATATTTTTAAAAAAATTTAATAATTTTTGATAGCTCACTTTCTCTGCTGCTGAAAACTTTTGTTTTCTCCCCTTACCTGTTCAGAGCTGAAAACTGTGTTTTTTGTTTTGTTTTGTTTTGTTTTATAGGCTTATTTCAATTGTTCTTCAGATATAGCTAAATATTTGATGACTCTCAACTTCCATGGGTCTGAAATTAATTCAAAGCTCAAGCTGATACTTAACCTAAGTTTTAACATTTAAGCAAGCTAAGCTAAGGTATCATAGACTCAGAATGGGAAAGTCCATTTTGTCTGCTTTGGTCCTGTTCTGTCTGTTATTTAGTCTAGTTAAACTTGTCTAGAAAGAATGACAGACCAATAGGACAAGAGGAATTCAGCGGAATTTGGATAGAATTAGGAAAGTATGGGTGTGCTGTTTTGTTTTTTCTTGTTTGCACACATGGTTGCCTATGTGTGTGGTGTACATGCCCATCATGTGCAGAGGTTAGAAGTAGCTGTATTTTATCCTGCTGCCTCATTTTTATTCTCTATGTACAGAGTCTTTCACTGGACCTGGGGCTATACTAGTGGCCAACCAGCCCCAATAATCTTGTCTCTGGCCATAGCACTAGGGTTACAGTGGTATTCAGGCACACCCAGCTAGAGATTTGAACACAAATTCTCATGCTTGGGTAGCAAGCATTCTTATTCACTGGGCCATCTTCACAGCAGAATTTAGAAATTCAGATTCTATCCTGACTCCTCTATGTAAAATGAGGTCATCTCTAATTCATCTCTAATACAAGTGAAAGTTTTTCTAGATCTGTTTCCTCTTCTGGAAAACAAAGTGGTGTGTGTTAGTATGTGTGTATTTATGTGTGTGTGTGTGTGTGTGTGTGTATGTTATTTCTCATGAAGCTCTGGCTATGCTTTGAAAAATGAAAAATATTATTAAAGTATTATTGATGTATGTTGTCTCTGTAGCCTACAAATATTTTTCTCTGTAAAAGTAAATATTGAGTAAACAAATTTTCCAACAGACTTTACATAGATAATTGATAATGCAATCTTGATGTCAATTGTGTTTATTACCTGGACATTAAGAACTGTAGACTTTCAATACTGCATACTCTTTAACATCATAGTACTACGTAGATAGTCATTATTACCATTGTGTGAGAAGATATAAATCACTGAAGATCGTCAACCCTGTATGTCTTGTCCCTGTGTGCAGGACAAAGCTCTAGACTCACGAGCATCGAGCGATACTATTCCCACTTTACAGATGAAACCTCGAACACCTGGAGGTTGGGTTGCTCAGAGTCAAATAGAAGACCCGGAGGATGCTGGCAGGGGCCAATAGGGCTGTGAGGATGCTCCGGAAGCTCTACTTCTCCTTTGGAAAGAGTGGGTAACAGGCAGGTAATGGAAGCTACACCAAGGTTCAGAGAGTAAGCAGAGGAGTCAAGCTCTAACCCCAGATCTATTGCCTGCACTACTGAGGCTTCCACTACAATAGAGGGGGAGGAGCCAGGTTGGATACACAAGCCAATGCGTGCCTTCCCTTTCATTAAAGCAACAGCTGTACCATATTCCTGTTGTGTATTACAATTTCTTTGTTCACTTTCCCCTTTCTTCCTGGCAATGAAGTCTCCCCCCCCCCTCCCTCCCCTCCCCCCCTCCCTCCCCCCCTCCCCCCCTCCCTCCCTCTTTCCCTCCTTCCCTCCCTCCCTTCCTCCCTCCCTCCTTCCTTCCCTCCCTCCTTCCCTCCTTCCCTCCCTCCCTCCATCTGTCTCTGTCTCTGTTTCTGTCTCTATCTCTTTTGTCTCATTTCTCTCATTGACAAATTAATTTATTTACTTTACATCTCAATCACAGCTTCCCTTCCTCCTCTTTTTCAAGTCCCTCCCTCTCACTTCATCCTCCCCTATACCCTCCTTCCTTTCTCCTTAGAGAAGGAGAGGCACCCTCCCCCCCACACACCCCATGTATTCATACCAATCCTCCTTTATCATAACACATTGTCTGGGCACATTTTCTTCTCCTGAGGGTAGATAAAAGATCTGTTTGTAATAACCAGAAACTGGAAACAACCTAGGCATCCCTCAACTGGAGAATGGATAAAGAAAATGTGGTACATTGACACAGTGGAATTCTACTCAGCGATTAAAAACAATGACATCATGAAATTCGCAGGCAAATGGATGGAACCAGAAAAGATCATCCTGAGGGAGGCATCCCAGACCCAGAAAGACAAACATGGGATGCACTCACTGTTAAGAGCTTATAAAGTACAGGACTATCATGCTCCAATCCCCAGACCCAAAGAAGCAGAGGCCTCTTCCTTTTGTTTCAGAGCCACTTGGTCTCCAGAAGTCACTTATTCTACTCTGTTTCCAGTGAGGAAGATGTGTGTGACATTACCCATCCCTTTTCTTTTTTACACCAGTCCTCCCTGTATCTTCCTAAGAGTTCAAGGATTATCTTTCTTAACAATGTAGATCTTTGATGCACGAGATTTAGGTGGGCCGCTTCAGCAGAGGGATGAATTGACAAAAACTTTTTAGTAAAGTTCAAATAGAAAAACTTTGTACTTCTGAAAATAATCGGGTTTTTAGCTACCGCTCTTTGTTCCCAGCGTCCTGGGTTGTAGGCTATTCTTTAGTGAACCTTCTCCCTAGGAATCCTTCTGTCTTCAAACACTTTCTTTAGCTTCGCTGTTGGCGCTTTCATATCTTATTTCTGCTCAGTGCCAACTTTTTTCACCCCGTTTCTCTTTTTCTAGTTAGCACCTTTGGAAGCGAGATGAAGGCGGCTTCTCACTTTGCACTGAGAGTTCATCGCGATGAACTGACAATCACGAAGGTTATAGAGATGATATTGTCCAGGCCACGCTAGGGCCGTGTAACCAGAAACCCAATAACAGGGATTAAGGGAAGAATCAGCACCGATAATCTTTAGCTTCCCATGTTCACCACGAAAGGGCTCAGTGCTTGCCTGACTATTTCCTTTGCTCTACATAAAAGACGCTTGTTCCACTTAGAGGCCTTCATTGTCATGAAATCAGTCATTTGAATCAAAGTCCTTAGGGACATTTTCCAGGCCGAGAGAGTACTGCTTTTAGGTGTTTAATTATCCTGCAGTACTGGGAGCTACCCAGCATGCCTTAGGATTCCATAAGTTACCTTTTCACCTTTCAACCAGATAAGAAAACTCTGGGTGTAAATACTGGAGTATCAGATATATTTCACTCAAGTCTTAGTCCATAAATGTTTTTATTGGACACAAAGAATTATTATAGTACACCTTTACAGAGTAAAGCCTCACAGAAGGATGCGCTTTGAGGGTTACGGAAACAAGTTAAAACCCTCCTTGACTACTCACTTAAGTATCTTGTGGCTTAGGCTCCTCATCTGTAAGTCAGACTACTACTCACCCCACTAGGGACCATGGTCATCCTGTCTTTCTTTCTGTAAATACTGACCACATCATGCGCAAATGGCTTACCTAAAATGAGACCCTAATGGTAGTATTGTGTAACAGTTTTCTAGGCTATGACAACATTCCATCCTGCAGGAAAGAGCCTAGAGAAGGGAAGTAATCAGAAACAAAACAAACTAAGAACAAAAATGCTTGAAAAAGGGCCCTGGAACTGTCTGGATTCATTAGGCTCCTTCCAGCGGAGTAAACAGTAAGAACCCGGGAACATACAAACATACATACATACATACATACATAAATAACCGACCCTATCAAAGAAGAAAGCTGAGCTGCAAAAAAGATACTCAAAAAAAGAAAAGCTGCAAAGAAGACTTTGAGACCAGTCCAGATGCCTGGAAGAGGTTTGGACCCACTGAGGCACCTGTAAAGGACACGCTCCAACTTGCTGAACTGTCTGCAGGCTGTGCAGTGTGTCTTTGGTTTCCTAGCTTTTGAGAGCTGTCATCCACACTGACTGGGGTGGGCCTTGATGATGCAGCAGCTGTCGTTTGGTCATTTCTGATTTTGTAAATAGCCTCTTGCCCATAGCCTTGTAAGTAACCCTGATAAAACTCATTGGTTCACCAAGCTGGACATTGGTGGTAACTATGCTTAGTTTGTTGTGGGTTCTCTCTCTTTCTCTCTCTCTGGGGCGAGTAGAGTTTTGTCTCCTCAGGAAAAGTATTGTCACAACAACAGTTGTGAACACTATTGTGCAAAAATAATGAATATTCATTAATATATTTATAGTACTTACTGCTTGGGAGGTACTCATAAACATTTATGAATTGGCTTTAAGCCTATTTATTATGCATGACTCTTGGGTTCTTTGTGGTGTAAATTACGTGGTCACTATGAAAGCAATTCATAGGTTTAAGTTTTTATCATGTATATAGGCATTGTATGTATTTTATATTATAAAATGTAAACTATGTAAAGTCTACAGTAAAACTTGAAAATGATTTATACGTTTACTATTTTAATACATAGAATATGTAATTCCCTTTTTCTTAATGCCCAATTTCAATGAGTAAAGAAAACTTTATCCTATAATGAGTAAATAGAGCTAGCTAATGAAGACATTGTAGGTTTTGGCAGAAGGAGGAGGGTATGTGTGGATGTGCACAAGTGTGAACACATGTGGATGCCAGGAGTCAGCATCAACTGTCTTCCTCCATCACTTCCCTGACTTACTTTATAGATAGGCTCTTTCATCAAAGCTGAATGACTAGACTGGCTGGCCACTGAGCTCCAGGGAAGTGTCCGTCTCCTACTCCCCAGCGCTGCCATCATTGCCGCCATAAGAGCTCACGTCCTGATGCTTGTAGGACAAGCACATTTCTGACAGAGCCAATTCCCCATCAGTACGGACTTTCACCAATATACTGGTGTGTAGACAAAAGTCAGGCCATAGGAAAGATTCTTGGAAGATTAATCGCCAGACCTGGGTTTGATTTGGTCTTTCTATTAAATTCTTGTGTGAGCTATTCGTCTAAGATAAGTACAAATCTTTCCACATCAGAAGCTAGACTATTTGAGACTGTTTAGGAATCAAGTTCCTAGTGTTGTTTCTATTGCTAAAAAGCTTTGATTGTCTTGAATCTCAGATCTTTCTTACTGTTTGTATCTCTAGACTAATTTCAGCCGGTCCACCTATCCTGAGTTTTAGCTTACCAATAAGAACTCTCTTTTTAGATTAGTGATAATGATTAAGCATTATTTTCCCTACCACAAACATCCTCTTTGCCCTTATAGCATGTTTTCTGTGAGTATGACCACACATTCTTATTTGTAATATATTTCCAATATTCACACATAAGCTAGATCCTAAGATGGCTTCATGTGATTGAAGTACTTGCATTAGTGTGCTCTAGTACCTGTAAATTTCTAGTAAGAGAGTTTGCTGTCCACCTATGGACTAAATTTCTTATGTAGAATGACTCTAACACTTGGGATGCAGCATGCTACACAGTACCACCTTGAATGTGTGAAGGAGAATGGAGGCTATCGTAGCGACAATGAATCCAATTTAAGCATGCATTCTCTGTCACTAAAAAGAAACTATTCAAAAGCTGATATTTGCAACAATGATCACCTGATTTTCATCCACTCTTTTGCCTGGGTATATGCGATGTGCCATGAAGCCTCCGGAATATAGATAACAGTCCTGGATGAAACCAGAAAAGAGAAAAGGAGGGTGGGTAAAAATGGGAAGTTACTGTCACACATGATGGCAGTTTATGGTGCTTACATAATTCTAAGCTTGGGGTTATTAAAGCCCCCAAAGTCATCTCTTTCTTTAAGGCTTCTGGAAAGTTGGTTCCTAATTGGTCAATCTACACATAAACTCAAGAGATGGGAGGTCATTGCAACCAGTTGGTTTGTAGCCAAAAAAAAGTCCAGACAATAAGGTACATTGTTAACAAGTGTCTTTTATCCGAATTGATAAGTGGTTTGATGATGTTGGAAGGATATGTGAAAAAAGATCTGCTACTTGTCTGAGCAAGTGGCACATGCGCTAGAGAGAGAGAGAGAAAGAGAGAAAGAGAGAGAGAGAGAGAGAGAGAGAGAGAGAGAGAGAGAAAGAGTCTGTCTATGGGGACCATTTTAGATTGTAGAATGCACAGTGCAAAGTCCATCTGTTGTCTAGCCACTTTACTATCCGATCTGTGGCTCCAACCCCTGCACAGGGAAGAAAGGAAGTCTCACATATATGATAATGATAGTGTCTCCCCTCTCTATTTACATTTTTATTATTGTATCTATTTAGTAGGGGGCACCTCTCATGCCACAGTAGAGGTCAAAACAACCTTCAGAAATCAGTTATCTTTTCTACCATTTTGAACTAGAACGTGGGACTAGAACTCAGCTCATGAGGCTAGCAGAAACTGCGCTGAGCTGCTGAGACACCTCATGGTCCCTGTTAATTTTACAGGAAGGTTACTCCTTTAACTAGAACGTTTCCAAACAGTATGGATTATCTACGCCCCTCCACTATTTATTAACTTTGCCATTTCAAAAGTCACACACCCCATCCTTCCACTGTTCTGATTAAAGACTATCTCAGCTTCTGTTAAAAAAGAAAGAAAGAAAGAAAGAAAGAAAGAAAGAAAGAAAGAAGGAAAAAAAGGGTCCTATAGCACAAACTTGTCAAGTCAGCAATAAGATGCTCGAGCAACTCTCCACTTTAAATGATTCTTTAGAGGAAGTGCATTTCAAAAATTGAATGTGAAAAGAGAACACTAGACCCATAAACTTCCTTATAAGCAAATAAATAAAAACATAATGTCACAGGCAAAGGTAACGCCCGTCACTTATCTAATGCACATAACATTCATCAGACATACGAAAGACATAATTCAAATGATATAGGAATGTGCTAGTATATGACATAGCATCCATGGCCATGAAGAAGAGTGATGTAACAAAACATGTGAAAGTTGTCATACTCTAAGACATTTAAGCATTTCAGATGTATACATACAGTCTGATGGTGAAAAAATACAGAATATATAAAAATACATTCCCAGAATAACACATTCTATAGAAAATCAATTTTACCCTTCCATTTTTTTTCTAAAAGTTGTTACATCAATACTCTTAAAATCACTGGACCAGTGAAATGACTTAGTATTGGCTTTCGTCACCAAGCCTGATAACCTGAGTTTGATCCCAGAACCCATGTAACAAGGAGGGCATTTCCTAATGGCCTGGAACTCCAGCCTCTGTGTACTTGAGTACACCTGAAAACATGGGTGACTATAGTCACACATGGATACATCATACATACAAATAAGCAAATATTAAGTAAGTGTTATAAATCACCCATTCCAATGAGGTGGCACATGCCTACTGTAGTCCTGGCCAACTTAGCCATTCTCTATAGCCCAGGAATTTGAAACAAACCTAACCAACAAGAGGAGACCATGCTTCAAAAAAAATTTTTTTTAAACCTCTTTAAGGAACAAAATGTTTTCTCTTTCATCTTTATTGGCAGCTCTGCTTCTGGATGGGCTGAATCAGTTCTCACAAGTCAGATCTAGACATTGTGTCTTGTGCCTTCGTTCTACTACAAATGGGTTCATCTTCATTCTTAGGGTTTTTTTTTTAATTTGTTTTTTGCTTTTGGGTTTTTTTGTTTTTTGAATTTTTTATTTTTTGTTTTTGCTGTTGCTGTTTTATTTGTTTTGCTTTGTTTTCCTTTGTTTTGTATTTTTTTTGTTTAGGTTTTTTATTTTGGTTTTGGTGGCAGATTAGTTGTATAACTACATTTTTTACCAAAATTCTTTTGCAGTTTCAAATCTATATCCATAAAATAAAAGCAATTTCTAAAATCTTTAAAGATTAGAAAACAGACTAATGCAAATAAATATATGTTAAATAAAATGATCACAATTTAAAAAGAACAACAAATTTTGTTACACTAAAAATAAAATATTATACTCTTAAGGGAGAAAAAATGACATGAAGTTAACCATCCTCAAGTCCTATGTGCATATTCTTTCTAGAATATTCTGTTAAACTTCCCAAGGCTCGTTCTTCTCTTTCACTAGGGGCATCTTGGGCAACACTGTTTATTCTGCATGGTGTGGAGGCTCCTGTATTACAAATTAATGTTCCCATTAAGAGTAAAGCTAATTAAAGCTGTAAGGAATGAGCAACCACTCTGCTTCAAAGAGGAAGTGATATTTGAGCCAGGCTTCAGTAATGAAAAGAAGATCTCAGGCAGAAAATAGAGGAAAAGCCGCTTCGTGCTAAAGCAACAATGAGTGCAGAAGCAGGAATGGCCCAATGGGGGCAGAAGGAGGTGGGCCATGCAAAAGATGAGCCCCAGGAACCACATACTGTGACCCGGCTGTGAGGACATTTATACTGTATCCCAAATGCCAAGAATAAAAATACATGCATAGGTAGTGAAGTGCCGTGATCAGATTTGTACACATGTAACAGTAAATTTGGCAGCAAACTTGAAACCCTATCTGTGTATAGTTAGGTGGGATTCACAAGACTTCTCTGGAGAAAGACACTTATAAGAATGGACAAGTAGTTGGAAGACGTTTCTGTTTCTAATAATGTTAAAGTGTCTTGGAGGCAATCAGCTATTGACTATTAATTGTTAATATTTGGGGAAAACGGTGCTTTCGGAAAATATTAATTTTTTGAAAGTTTATTAATCCTATGTAGATGTGTTACAGCACCTGTTAACTAAGTGAGCTAGTGAGTATGTAGCAAGAGTTATTTCTGTAAAGCTGAATTATTACTTTTGACACATACCCAGAAGTTCTACCTCTAAGACTCATTGCTCCAATAACTGGCTCATCTCCGGCTTCAGTAATCAGATCGATATTTGGAAAAGGCCCTGTGCTCACAGCCCTAGACATTGGAGATACAACTATGCTCAAATGAAGGTATGGACAGTCTGTTGTTTCAATGGAACGATCACAAAAGCAAACGGATGTAGCCCTGCAGCTGGCTCCTGTAAGAGAAGAAATTTATGATTCAGTTTATAGTAAGAGAAGTTGAGCAAATGGAGACCATCAGGAGTAGCTTTGCTGAAGGCAGTACAGGGTGCAGTTGGATTCAGACCTAAATACTGAGATTTGTCCTAGGCAAAGGTGAGAGGGTGGAGTAAAGTGAGCCAATCAGAGGCAGGAGGAACAGAGCATATGCAAATACACTGAAACGAGGGCATTGTGGGAGCAGAAAAATGGCGTATCCCTTGGGGAGCTCAGGATGTGCCAGGGAAGCCTCACAGGCTTTGCTAGGTTCTGGATTCTCTATGACAAGAGCAGTGGCAAGCAAGCCACCAAAAGCTTTTCATCAAAGGAGGTTCTATAAATCAAGAGTGAATCTTATGTTTTGGTCGGTTCTCCTCCTTCATTATCTAAAGTTGGAAATGCCTGCCATTCTTCCGGTACAATTTGTTCGGACAGTGCAGGTTTCTGTTCAGGGTGCCATTTTGAAAAAGAACAGGTTTACGAGGCTAGGGAAGTGGCTTGGTGGTTAAGTGCTTGTTACACAATCATGAGGACCCAAGTTCCAATCGTCAACATGTAGATGAAATCAAGGCGAATGCATAAGGCCATTACCTCAGCACTGGGAGGGGAGGAAACAAGTAGATCATGGGCTCTCAGCCAGTGTAGATGAAACTAGATAACTGTAGGAAAGCTTTCTACCCAACATGCTACTAGTTGAACTCTTAACTATGTGACAGGGAGTGCATTGCTTCCATGAGAAAACACCCCAATGCCCCTTGTCTACTGGTTTTCTCCTGATAAGGACTGTATGCTGACGTATGTCTGCTAAAGAGTACTAAATGTAAAGTCTGTTGTTTCTGAGTCAGTCCTCAGTTCTGGATGAGCTGACCTGTTATGTGTGGTTTATTACCGGCCCTTCCCAGTTCCTTTCATGTCTTCCTTATGCTCCTTCCACTTTCAAGTTCCTTGACTGACTGGATCACCAAGATGATAGTGTGGTAATCGCAGTCGTTAATGTGCTGTACACCTAGACATGGCAGACAAGGGGAGCTCTTAAGTAACCTCAGCCTCCAAACTGTAAGTATATGAGAATGCAGACATGCTAGGTAGCGTGATTTTAGAATGTCACTGTAGGGCTGGAGAGATGGCTGAATGACTAGGAATGCAGATTGATATCTAGTTGACAGGATTCAATTCTCAGCACTCACAAGACATATCACAACCATCTATAGCCCCAGTTCCTTGGGATGGGACACCCTCTTCTTATCTCCCTGGGCATCACTTGGTCTATAGACATACATACAGTCAAAACACCCATACATGTAAAGTAAAAATATAATTTAAAGTCACTGTGTATATATGTATACAAATGCATATGTATGTGTACATGTATATATCTACATATATGCACATACATGTATATACACATTTGTATGCACACATATGTATTACATGAATATGCACATGTATGAACACATATGCACACATGTGTTTACATATATGTACACACATGTACATACATCTATACATATATACCTGCATACACATACACCCACATATATACATTCATCTATATGTACAAAACATATATGTACATGTATATGTGTATACACATATATACACATATATACATAGATATATACATATATGCACATGTACATGTGTATATACATGTGTGCATACATACATATTCACATATGTGTACATATATATACACATATGTATATGTATGCACATATACATACATTTCTATATATGTGTACATATATATAATGTACATAATACATATGCAATTCATATTTGTTAAATATACATCAATAACATTTGGGGAAAAAATACTTGACTTCAAAATAATGTCTAAATATTTTCAATTAATGTTATTATGCAGGTACATGTATAATGTATGTGGGGGTTCACACATGCCACAGTGTGCACATGGAGGAGAGCAGACAACTTTGTGAAGTTGATGCTCTCTTTCCACTTTTACATGGTTTTTGGAGATTTAATCCAGGTCCTCAGCTTTGCACTGCATTTGATCCACTAAGCCACTGCATTGGCTCACATAAAAATAATCTTTTTCTAAAACATCTATTTTTATTTACATGCGTATGTGTGTATCTGTGTGTCTGTTGCATGTGTACCAGTGGCCATAGGATTCAGAAGAGGATGCTAACTTTTCTGAAACTGAAGTCACATCTACTGAATAGTTCTGACAATCCAACTGGGTCCTCTGGTAAAACAGTAAGTGCTTTTAGTAGCTGAGCTAACTTTCCAGCTTCACAGAGTAACTTTAATAGAGGAAAACACTTGCTATGTTCCAAGTATCCAGATTAAGCATTTCTTTTTAATATTTTATGTATTTATGTTCATCCCTGTCTCATTTTTCCTGCTTCTGATTCTTGTTCTTCTTGTTCCTCCTCTTCCTCCTCTTCCTCCTCCTCCTCTTCTTCTTCCTTCTCTGCCTCTTTTCCTTCTCTTCTTTTTTTTTCAGCCTTACTATTTAGCTCTGGCTAGTTTGGAACTCAGAGAGATCCATTGGCCTCTACCTCCTAAATTAAAGGTGTACATAACCTATTTTATATATATATATCCCAGCTATTTTTATATTAATTTTTGATAAAGACAATTTATACAGAAAAAGTTTGTGTCAATTTGAAATTATTTATTCTATTCTGTTGATCTATTATATTATTAAATATACTTTTTAGTATATACTTAGGTTATAAACAAGTTCACCATTCTGTAAACCGTGAGCCACATAAAATTATCTCAGGGTTTTTATGGTTATAAATGCTGGGCTTCCAATCTTGGAAGCAAGTTCTTACAGTCTATAAGGGAATCCTAAGAAAAATTAAACTCTCTAAAAAATCATCTTTCATTAGATCTCAAGGCAAATTATAGGAATAAAGATACATACAACAGGTACTTGATTCTAACAATCAAAAGACATACATAGGGGTTGTGTTAAGGCAACATTACCAGAGGGGAGCCCTTATTTAAAGAGTTTCCAACGTGGTTATAATTGGTACCATTTTAGCCTTCTTGCTTCTTTTGGTCAAAATGATATGCAGCACCTTTTTGTTGAAAGGAAAAACCAGTCATATATTGTATTTTTAGCTTTTCTTCTCGCCTCCCGTACCAAAATATAATAATCTTGTAACTAACAGAGCTATTCTTCTAAGTGGGAGCCCACAGCACAGACTTACCTCCACAATATTGCAGATGAGTCCAGTAGACAGGATATCAGCCTCCAAAGTAGCCATGCCCTAGTGATTGGAATCTGTGATTTATACCCCCTAGTACTTTCACACTCTCCACCTGTGTACGTGACTGAAGGGTGAAGGTGGAATGGAGATTAGACCTGATGTAGGGCCCGACAGTACTTCTGTCAAGAACCCAAGATTCTGATTGCTAAACAATTGCCTTTAAAGTGGGAATATTTTTCTGGATCACTCAGGTAAGCCAATGCAATTTTCCAACCCCTTAGAAGTGCCATAGGGAGGCAGACCAGAAGGTAAGATTTGTGTGATAGGAGACTTTTCAACATTACTGACTTTGAAGATAAAGGTGGATGTGAGTGTAGGAACCTGGGCAACCTTCAAAGCTGGGAAAGGCAAGGAAATGAATTCTCTCACTCAGCCTGCTGAGAGGAATGCGGTCTTGGCAACAGCTGGTTCTCCCTCAACAATAGCCGTTTTGGACTTTTGAACCTCAGCACGAAGATAAACGTGGGACCATTTACACTATTTATTCTGAGTTAGATTCTCACAGCACCAGTAGACAGGTAGCACAGTGAGTTTGGCATGTTAACATTTTTAACAAAGGCAACTGAGCTAATCAAAGCAAATTTGGAATACTACTCTCTTATAAAAATGAATGGGCAGCATGTTTTTTTTAAATTACTGATGGGTATTTTTGGATAATATTTTTCTAAATAAAATAACAAATGCTTTTTTATTATTTCTCAATTATACGTAAAAATGTTGAAGAGCTTTTGGAACAAGAACATTCTTTGGCGTATTCTTAAAAAAGGGGCAGAATATCCAAGGTTCTGGATTTGAATCAGAGCTCTGCTACTTGGCTATTAGGAAAAATGAACGTCTTGAGGATATTTCTTAATCTGTAATATGGGAAACACACACACACACACACACACACACACAGACACACACACACACACACACACAGCATGCACACACCAGGCTCTACACACTAGGCCTATGGAAAAGAGATCATTTATGAATAGTTCTTGCACAACACCTACTACGTCATAAAAGGTCCATCACATAATGGTGTGAGCTATTGCTATGATCATTACATTCTTTCCGATTTTACAAACGTTCCTAACCTAAAGTGGACTTTCAAAAGCCCTGGCTGTGAGAACAACCCTCTCGTTTAGTAACTTATCTTTTTTTTTTTTTTTCAATTTTGGTTTCCAAAGGCACTGTAGTAAACTGTTGAAAACAGCATCTCCCTTAGTAATGTTTGATCCGGAGTCAATTATTTTCTCACTAAAGTAATTGAGGAGAAACAAAAGGAAAAAGAAAAGGAAAATAAAGGAAAGGAAGGAAGGAAGGAGGAAGGAAGGAAGCGAAGCGAAGCGAAGCAAGGGAAAAAAGAAAAAAAAAACGAAAAAACTGGCTGAGACAATTGGTAAACCATAGAGTATAACTTGTTGTTTTTGCTGCTGTTGTTGTTGTTGTTTCTATTTCCCTGAGGGGGGTAGGGGAAAAGTCTTTGCTCAGAACCAAGTGAAGTCTGCCCCACCGCGTCGCTCCAGAGCTGATGACTCTCCAGAGCGCGCAGTGCAACGCGGGTCCCCGGACAGTGCAGGGTGAGCCTGCTGCAGAGCTGGGACTCGCGGAGCGGAGCCCAGCACGCGGGCGCGGGGCGGCTACTGCAGGTTGCTCAGCCGCATCCGAGACGCCCAGTGCCTCAGGGACTCTGGCCAGTACCCAGACAGGGGACGCACCAGGTTCGATCGGTCCAACCTCTGGGTAGATCCCCGCCCTTTAGCGCGCTCCCGGGTCTTCCAGCCTAGACTCAGCGCGCAACTCGCCTCCCCGAGGCTCCGGAAGGGAAGGAGGCGTGTCCGGAGCGGGCGGGCGGGAGCTGTATAAAAAGCGCTGGCGGCGCAGCAGCCGGGGCTTCATTTGCTGTCTGTCACCGGGACCGAGAGTGCCGCGGGAAAGCAACCGCCGACGACGGGGCGCTGCGCTCGGGCTACCCAATGCTGGGACTATCTGCAGCCGCTGCTCGTGCAATATGCTGGAGCTCCAGAACAGCTAAACGGAGTCGCCACACCGCTGCCTGGGCTGGATCGCAGCGCTGCCTTTCCTTATGAAGAAGACACAAGTGAGTAGGGCACGCCCGGGAGGAGCTCGGAGGCTTTCCAAGGGAATCCGCTCCGGGAGCCCCGGGGAGCCCGGCGCGCCCTGGGACCCGCAGCCCGGGCCATGTGGGGCTGCGCCCGCCCGGTGAGCCAGGAGAGTGTGGGAGAGGCAGGCGTGGTTGTGCGAGCCGGAGCTACCGCCCCGGGGGTGGTGAGCCCTGGAGCTGGGGAGAAGCCAGGACTGAGAAGTGAGCCTGTGGCAAGTTTGCAGCCGCAGCTGTGAAGTTTGAAGCTGTCAGTGGCAAACCGCAGATGCAAGGCTTCGCTTCTTCGGCCTGGGTGTTCGAGTTATCCCGGGGAAGGCTTGGGTGTTTTTTTTTTTTTCTTTTTGGCGGGGACCGGAGGTCTTCCCCCCCCCCCGTGGATTCGGGGAGATTATGAAACAGCTTCCCACGCGCCACCCTCCCTCGCTCGCTCTCGCAGTCAGATTTATCTGTGCAGTCCCCAGGTGGGCGCGGGACGCGGTGCGGACGCGGGTGCAGCCGCTGGAGGGAAGCCAACCCCGAGCTCCTAGGCGGCAACGCCAGGCGGGGTGCAGAACCTGCCCGGCAGGCGGGGGAAACTTGGCAGCCTGAGGTGTCGGCCGGGTTCACAGCTCTGGGTGGGCCCTCCAGAAAGCTCTAGATGGGGTAGTAGTACTTCCACACCGCATGACACCCACTGCCATTACAAAACAATAAAAGTTTTCTTCTTCTTCTTCTTCTTCTTCTTCTTCTTCTTCTTCTTCTTC
>JANHMN010000021.1:21594295-21632418 GCA_030674055.1 Rhabdomys pumilio
CTTCTCCTTCTCCTTCTCCTTCTCCTTCTCCTTCTCCTTCTTCTTCTCCTTCTTCTTTCTACTTCATTTTTTTTTAATGTGCACCTTCTAAGGATAGTTATTGAGATAATGCCCCGAGTCTCTAAATTGCGCTTTATGCATAAAACATAGCCCGGGGGTACAATTATGTCTTTTTTTTTTCGTTGACTGGGGAGGGAGGTGTAGAAAGAGCCACTGTAGCAATCTCTTTTTCCTCTATAGTTCTTTCTACCCTCGCGGTTGCTACCTTTTCATGGTTCCTCTTTCCTGAATTGTTCTGTCATCTGCAGCAGTTTGGATAAAGCAGCTCTTTCACGCCTCCCCCTCCCCCCAACTCTATAGGCGATTAAAATTTCTGAAATGTTGGAAGGAGATAGGACTCGAGGGTTTGTGCTCATTTTCAGCATCGGTGTGTTGCAAGTAAGTTATCAAATTACCCGTAGGGTAGGACGTCTTCTTTTAAATAGATAGCTAGGCTGGGATGCGGACCCATTAGGAAACAGCAAGAATAAAGCACCTTTCCCTGGCTTGGAAACAGATAGGGGAGGGAACATGGCCTGGCATCCTAGAGGTGTTCTTAGAGCATTTGCCCTGAGTGAGTTTGGGGAGAAAGGAAAGGCAGGTATCCGTCCCTGCGTGCAGGTTACCCCAAGTGTCACACCTGAGATCCCTGTCACACTTGAGATGAGGATGTTAAGGTTTGCTGCAACAAAGAAAAGTTTCGCCGTCATTGCTTGGTGTGTACATGCCTTCTGCTTGGAAGAATAATAAACAAGGGTGGGGTACCTATTCTTTTTTTTTTTTTTTTTTAAAGTAGCATCCGCTTACATGAATAATGGTGGCAGCTCTGAGTGCAGCAGCCTCTGGTACAGGAAGAGAATCCAAGCCTTCTTATTTAAACAAGAAAACAGGAGACAGACGAGGTTAATGTCCAACACTCCAAAGCGGAGAGCAGTGTACTGTGCAGTCACTTTGGGAGTCAGTAGGATTGATGATCCCTGCGCCCTCTTTGCAAAACAAGCGCGAGCTCTGTAATCTCTTTTCTCGCTTTGATTAGATGACTGTGTAAATAGGATTACACGGAATAATTCCATTGAAAACTAGAAAGAGGTCGATCTAGCCCGAAACGCTGTGGCGGTGGCGGCAGTAGTGACTCAGTGCTGTGGACAAGAGATATTTGAGACAGTTAAGTATTTTAGAAATGTGACCTGTTTGGACCAAGTTAAAGTGCAGGCCCTCTGAGGGGGACAGGCTGCTGATAAAGGGTTTGTAGGCAAAAAGAGGGCAGTGCTCTCATTGAATGGAGGCATTCATTGTCTGGAATCTAATGACCTTCAAGATTCCCTTTAAGGATACTTGTAGAAATCCACATTCTTGTCTCTGAAAAAGAGGACACTGAAAAATGGCTCAAAATCAATAAAATAATCCATTGAAACAAAGGAGGGGATTAGATTCCCTTTCCTATTGTCTAATCTCCTAATCCAAGAGTTGCAAAGAAAATTTCTGTGCCACTCTGAGTGTGTAGAGAGAGCATGGTGTAAGGGAACTGGACACTAAGAAAGATCCAGGCTCTTTTTTTTTTTTTTTTTTTTTTTTTTTTGCCTTTTTAATCTGATGTTATCTTTGCCTAGGAGGCAAATCTATTGTTATTAAATAGTCTACTGTAAATATGGGATCAATACCAACTTCCCTTATAACCCCCTCCCCTCGTTCAATATGCTCTCGTTACCCAATAAATTAAAGAAAAAAAGTAATGTAAAGTTAATATTTTAAGGGATTTTAATTTAAATTTTATAGCTTTGAAAGAATCATGGGGACTCAAAATCCAGGCATTTTGAGCCTTCCGTCAAGCTAAATAAGTGTGAAAATTCCATCACCAGCCACTTGGGGCTTGATTGATGACTCTCTGATTTTCTTAGCACCGGTGATGGACCTCAGTATTTGGAAAATAAGTACACAAGTCCCGAGGAGCAACCGGGCCAATGATGTATGTCTTAAGTTTCCAATGTGAATGTGATTTGTATTTTTGAGATTTCTCTTTGTGTTTTTTTTTTTTTTCAAATTGTAGGAATTTATGGTATCTAAAGGAAACTGTGACTCTGGCTCAGAAACGGCTAGCAGCTACTTTTAAAAACCACGGGATTCTAATAGTTACAATTGAGAGGCCACATTGCAATGCCAGTGGCGGTTTACGTAAAAGTACAGTCAGCTAAATGTGCTCATAATTATGCCTGTTGTGCTTACGTTTTCCCCACAGGTTTCCAGAGTTGTGGTGAATGCTGTCAGTCTCAAGAAATAAGGAGACAGGAAAGATCTGTCTTGAAAACAATGCAGAAAGGTCTATTTTAGGAACGCTGAAACTCCCGGAAAAGAAACAAATAGAATTTTAGCTTTTACTATACGAGAAAAAAAATCCCCCTCCCCTTTTTTTTTGGTCTGTGAAATATTTGTCACGTGGGTGACAATAGTGGTTACTATATAGAAAATTAACATATTTGTGAAAAGAGCATTTGAACATCTTGTCCCTGCAGTTACTCAGTTTGCAGTGTGTGCTTCCAATGGTTCTAATTTATGTAGCTTTTAATTGATACATTCTGCCAAGACTTTCAGACTCAAGTGCTAAGTCGATTACGTTTAACATAAAACAGGGAAAATAACCATATGGAAATCTGAAAGCCAGTGCCAAATCAATTAAAATTGCTAAATTTTATTTATGTCTAACTGTTTGATGGGGAGATAGCAAATTGTGAGCTGTACGTTTGTTCTTTAATGACAGGTGATTGATTGAAATCTTACCACTGCCTTAAGTAACATTAGAAATCAAATCAATGCCAAAATAGCTAATCTTTCAGCTTTGGTCATTTCTTTCATGTTTCTTACCCCATTTCTCCCTGTTGGTGGAGCACCTAAAATATGTTCAGTGAGAGGACTTTAGGTGAAGACTTAAGCTGATGCCTGTTTTACCACTTGTGACACTAATGACCTTAGGCAAACGGTATCTCGAGATTTCCATAGTTATTAAGATGTCTCTCAGATGGTGGTAGAAAAGACCCATGAGGTTAAACAGTTCTGTCCCTGCACAGTAGCTCACTAGTATTACAGTTTGAAATACATTCCTGGGAAGGGAATTGCCTCTCCACTAGCTTAAAAGCCAGAGGAAAATGACCTCTAAGGAGCAAAGCAGAGAGCAAGCTTTTCTAAATCTGGATCCTTTAATTCAGTGCCTGGCCTTCATTACAAGCCGACGGACGTCTGATTAGCAGTTTTCCTTAACACAGGGCCAAAGTAGGAATGTGCAGAAACTAGGATGGTGTGGATCTGAGAAGGGTCTCTGGACATTTTTATTTCAAGCTGGAAGTGCAGATAAGGGAGCAAACAGAAGAGGGAGGTCTCCTATGATTTACTACTTTCCTGTTTGTACACTGGTGCTAAGTTTGTCTTCTGTGGTTCTGAGCATCCTTTTTTAGGCTAAGAAGAACTGATGAGCCTATCCCTGCTCTTGGACTTGCTCTTCTAAGTAAGGATGCACACCCCTTTCTTTGTTGTTTGAACCAAGTGACAATCAGAAGTCTTTCCCCTCAGCTCTCCAAGTCTGGTACATCGGCCCTTTCCCTCAGCTACCTTAGTGGTGCTATCCTTAGATCAGGCTAAGGTTTGGATAGAAATCTCTGAGTAAGAGATCTCTTACCTGTTAAGTATGTGACTCAGCAGCAGCTGCTGGAGTTCTACCTTTGAGATTAGTCACCTGAGCGGTGAGAGAGAACACACAGATGAAATTCTTGGACAGTGCTCTCCTTTTGGGGGCTGTTGTGTATGTACAGACTTTCCTTCATGGAGAAGATTGACTCCCGCCTTGTTGATTTATAGATGCTGCAAGTTATTTTGTCTTTTCACTTAATTACGGGCATACAAAAAACTGTTTACTGGGACCAGACCTGACATTATCATTATCTTTCCCTACCTATTTCTATCTATTCAGAAAAAAAGAAGGTGGGGCATTTCTCATATAATTAGGGCTCCTGTTTTTTGTTTGTTTGTTTCAAAAATGTCATCCTGGGGAAGCCTGTTGTATTGACCTGTGTCCTTTGGCTATATTTTGCTGGTTGTTTCCAGGCTGCCATACTAGCTTGGTTATTAGAGAGCTGTGTTCTTTTCTTATTCTGAATATTGATTGAGCTGTGTGGGAAATTATTTGCACCACTCTGGACCTGTTTCCTCAACTGAAGGAAAGGAGAGTAGGCCTGGTTATTTCTAAGTGCCTCTGCCTCTAAATATCCTTTTCTTCTAAAGTAATACTATTAATCCCAGCACTTAGGAAGCAGAGGCAGGTGGATTTCTGAGTTTGAGGCCAGACTGGTCTACAGAGTGAGTTCCAGGACAGCCAGAGCTACACAGAGAAACCCTGTCTCGAAAACCCAAAAATAAATAAATAAATAAAGTAATACTAAGAAAGAAGTTTGAACCAGGTGACATGGGAGCCTCCTTTAGTTCTCAGATCTAAGTTGCTTTGGTGTGCATACAATATTTTACTATTGCTCTGTGGTGATGAACCAGCCGATGGAAAAGACATTAAGATTTAATTTAGACTGTTCTTCAGGAGTTTCATCTACTGCTTTTCATTTCTTTAAAACAAGAATGGGATTTCTGCTTGAACAAGACCTCTACTCTCTTCTTAGCATCTGAGCGTGGAAGGATCCTAAACAGAACCAGATAGTTCCAGAACAGACATTTTCTGAGACAGTGCTTCCCTGAGTCTGCCTGCCAGCCTCCAACATCTATATGGGGTGAATGTAGAAAGCCAATCAAAGATCATTTTGGTGATGTGGTAGAAAACATGAATAGAGAGAGCCAGAGGAAGGGGCTGTGCACTTCCTTCTGTAACCAGGCACGTGGCCTTGGACCAGCCATTGAGTCTTAGGATCGCTGAGTGGCATCCAAGAGTTAATACTGAGAAGACAGTAGAGATCAGAGGTGGTAGCCGAGAGGCCACAGAAGTGGACAGCCGCGAGCCTTGGGGGAAGGCTAGCTCTGTGGTGATGCTTCACCACGTTGTTGCTTGCCTCAGTTTTTACCTGATTCCAGTGCATCTCCAACACAATCCCTGCTCATCTCATTTTCTTGGCTAATACTAGATACAAGGTGCATGTCCAGCAGCATATTTTCTTTAGCTGTCAGAAGCCACTGGTTCTCTCCATTGACATCAGAATATTCAAAAGCCAGCTGGACCTCCCTGCAGCCAAGAGACCAGAGATCCCTCTGAAAGTCGTGCCATGGCAATGGTACTAATGCTGAAATCTGACTGCTGCCAGAGTGTAATGAGATGCCTATTAAAAGAAAGTTCACAATCGAGGCAACACTCCAGACAATTAAAAGACAAAGACCACAATAGCCGTCCTTTGGTTATCTGGATGCAAATTTAGCACTTGACTGTGCACCTGTAGCTGTTGGCTGTGCTTGGCTCTCTTGAGGGGCTGTGGATTAGAGCCTGCTCTTAGGAGAGTGATTAGGTGGCCCTTTTTGTGTGTTCTCTGTACACAGACTGCAGCTGAAACATCTCCTAGTTGCCTTGCAAAGAATGCCTTTGCTCGCTAGAGTGACCGCCTGAGAAAAAGGGCGTGAAAAGAACTCAGGCAAACCCATCTGTCTACAGTATGTGCATAGAAAAGCAAGTCTGGGTCATTTTTGCAGAAAGGGCATCTCTGGTGTGTAGCTGTGTTGCTGTGTAAACCCTGGAAGCAAGAGCTGAGCCTGGCTGGTGTGTGTGTGTGTGCGGGGGGGGGGGGTTGGTTTGCTTTGTACACACTTATTGTGTTACCACCAGCAGTTCATCTTAGGAACAAAAGCCTCGTGGGTGCTTAGAGCTCCTTCCTCCTTTTCATCCTGATGGATGTGAAATCTCTGAAGCAAATGACCGTTTCCATTTCGTTGTGCTTCCAGGGTAAATCCCATCTCATTACTCCTTTGTGTGTGTTTGTGTGCCCATAGACAGGATTGCTGCCAACACTCAGAACTGTGGAGGGTTCGCAGACATGCCATTGTGATGAGCTTTCTGCTGTATTCTGGGGGTCTTCCCGACCCCCAGCAACTACCCTGTAAGAACACACCAATTCCTGGATTTTGAAGAAGAGCGTTACCACAGAAAACATGCTTTTGTTGTAAAAGGTCTTGCTGCATCCTGGCATCTGTCCTGTGGGTGTGCTGCCCGTTAAACTGTTAAAACTCATCTTTCCCGGATGAGCCCTGGGAAAGAAGAGTAGAGATGTAAACCTGTTTATAATATTATCCAGGAAACCCAAGGACTGCAAAACAAAGCTCAGGAGTCAAATGCACAGCCATTACTTATGCTTCTGTATGACCCCACACTTTAACACTAGTGAAATAATAACACATTAGGCAGTTTCAGTTTTCATGACCAATCAAACCTTGTGGTTGCCTTGGCTGGGATCTGTGATACTTGGCTAGAGTTTACGATCTGTTCTGTAGACCTCATCAGAGACCTTTGGTATGCTCTCCTGAGTGGAGCACTCACCCCATATCCTTGCTCTCCTGGGTGGAGCACTCACCCCATCTCCTCCATCTCTTCTTCTGTAAATGTGGAGAGGAGGAGCCGTGTACTCTTTTTCCAGGTGATTCTTCAACAGGGGCTGAACTGCAAAGTCATAAGGGTGCCAATCAAAAGAAGAGGATTAACATGGAGTTTTTATTATTTAAATGAAAGTATTTTTGCGTAGAAATACCATTTGCTTTGTCTTTTTGGTTTTTTTTTTTAAATTTTATAACAAATTAGAAGGTTTTCTTTTCATTTAAGTCCTTTCCAGGAGTATGTTTTAAACCTTTTGTAAATATTTATAAAATCTAAAAGCCACAGAGATCTATAACCAAACACTACATGGAAACCAGTGGAAACTTCTTTTCCACTTTCAGAGTTGTGTTTGGTACTTTACTAAGCTAGATAGTTTTAGATCATGAAAATGTACATCTCACTGTGAAGAATTTTAATTTTAAAGATCAGGAATAGCTTCTAATACTTACAGCCAGTTTTTAAATCCACCATTCACAATGAAAGGGCCCCATCTAAGCCCTTTATGTGCTCTAACATTTTAGACAATTACATTTTTAAATGCAAAGCTGACTTGACCACTTATTCTTCCTGTGCATCTGCCTACATGTGATCCTTCCTCAGCGTGAAGGATCAACATTTCCTGTAATCTATGTAAAGTATTAACATGTGAAGCTGTTTTAAAGTTACCACTATTGTTTTATAAAATCGAACCATTCTCGTAATAAAACATGGCAAAGCAGTGCTTAGGAGAAAGAGAAAGTAGTTCCATGATTGATTCATTCATCTAACTTTCCTTCTGGCAGGTGGGTGGGTGCTTCTTTCTGAATTTCATTTTGCTGATAAGGAAACCAAAATAAGCATTTCTTCAATGAGTTTGTGGTATTTGCCATTATTGTCACCCAAAGAGACATTAGTGTGATTCATTAGTGTGACTTAGTCATTACTCTGGGAGATACTAATCCTGTTTACAGGAACACTAAATAAAAAGCAAATGTGATTCAGATAGTGCATACAGCTGCCAGTAATAGAATCTGGACAAAAAAAAAAAAAGCCATAGTTACTGTTGCTTAGCAGAGTGGCTCATGTTAGATGCTCAATCAATCGTGTTAGATGCACTCTGAAATAAACACATCTAGTTCAGGCTGTTGAGTATTGGTTCAATTGTTTGCAACCTTCTATTTTAAAACACATAAGACTAGTTTCATACACAGATAATTGTAGAGGCTACTTTGCTCGCCGCTTATAAGAATACTTTTCAGCGAGTAGGTAATGCATTGGTTACTAAGGAGCGCATCCTCTATTACTAGAGGTCACGTGGGAGAGGAGAGCTCACTATGAGATACAGCAGTGTTTTAGTCACTGGTTTAATGACCCTTGGTCAGCTTTTGTTTTTCCTCTCAGAACGTTACTTGCCCCATATTTAAATGGGCAGAAGTAACTCCGCGGGATATTCCCAGGGTCATCAAATGATACACTATCAGCTACTGTTTCACCCACGACCATTTCCGTGAACAGTAACCCAAAGGAGTAGATGCTTAAGGAGAGAGTCTTTGGGAGGTGGACCTGGTAAGAGGAAGTTAGATCACTGTGTACATTATTAAGTATGTTGAACTTACCATGAAGGAGACACCGAGTCGCAAACTACACGAGATTTTCAAGCAAAAATCTTTTTGAAGTCCATAATATCCTATTTGCCAAATCCTAAGTTCTTCAAAATTAAAGAAACTGGAGTTCTGATACATTCAGAAGATTTGCTTGGGATTAACAGGGAAAGAAGGCCAGGAAGTATAAGGGTTTAGATGCGGAAGCCACGCCTATTGAATTGTAAAGACTACATTCCTCTAAGTCGCTGACTTGGCGCACACCCGTGATTGCACACATGCTTAGAGACACCACGTGTGCGATAGGGCGGTTTCCCCCAAGGCAAGGTGCTGAGGGCTTGATCCCAACTGTAGCCTTGTTGGGAAGAACCAGAGCGTTTGGGAGGTGGATTTTGTCGAAGGAGGGTAAGTGATTGAGTACTTGCTCTTGAAGGGAGTATGGGGCCCTGGAACCTCCTTTTTCTCTTCTGGCAACCGAGAGGTGAACAGTTGTCAGCCTCACCACCATACCACCGATGTATGGTGCTACCACAAGCCCAGAGCTATGGGGTTAAAATGACCTGACCGTCTCACCGAGGACTTCAAGCCCAAGTGAACCGTTCTTTGTTAAAAGTTAATCATCTCAAATTTTCCCCCACAGCTATGGAAACGTACATAAATTGTAAGCTTTGAGTGGCTGTTGTGGCTGTCCCCTCCCCCCTCCCATTCCCCCTCCTTCTAATCTCCCCTCTTTCACAGTCCTCCTCCTCCCCCTCCTCCTCTTCCCCCTTCACCTCCTCCTCCTCCTTCTCCATTTTTGTTCAAACCAGGGAACGAGAAAGCAAGCAAAGTTGAGGTGAGGCTTCCTGTTAAATGGAAAATTTGCTTTGACTCCAGCTCCTCAGTGCTGTGCACAAGTGCCAAATGTTATGTTTGAACAGTGCCTTGCAAGTCAGAGATCCTGGCCTTCATAGGCAGCTCCACAACCCCCCATTTCCGGAACAGTCAAATGGAAGCTTCATACCTAAGCCCTCTGACTGTTGTCAGGGAAGCCCTTTGTAAACTGGAAAAAAAAAAATATGTCATTTTAATTGATGGGTTTGAGAACTTGGCATCTTTCAAATAAAGTAGTACTTGAAAGTCAGAAAGACAAGTATTTTTAAATTATGTTTTTAGATAACTTCTTGGAGAAAAGAGGGAAGCTCCAGAGATTACTTTTATCAATTTGTTCTGACCCTCTTTCCAATACTTTTTTTTTTGACAACAATTTTAAATCTCCACAATCAGATAAAGGAGCGTTCATACAAATGCCTTTATGATTATGTCTGGGATGTGAGTCTGTAATTCATTCGTGTTGTGTCCTTTGCTTTAGGATCCCTTAACTATTCAGCAAAGACCATACCCCCCCCCCAAAAAAAATGTAGAGAGATGTAAACCCTACCACCAGGATCAGAGGCTTGCACTGCTGTGCCTGGCTTTTATGTGGGTGTTGGGGATTTGAACTCAGGTCCTCGTGTTTGTACAGTGAGCACCAGACTGACTGAGCTTCTGAGGCCAAAGTGATAACTTTTTAGCAGACAATTGCAAGAGTGCTTTTTTAGCATCCTTAGCAAGAGTGTTGCCAGGTAACTCGTTAATTTGTAGTTCCCGGTGAGTAAGAGGCTCAGCCAAACAGGCTACTGCAAATGTCCTGCTCTATGGCAGAAGCCCCCTGTCTCAGTTGACTCACTTGTCAAATAGGGTGAGGATATGTACATTTCTCATAGGAGACTATGAAGGATAGAAGGGTTAATCCACACTTGGGAGGTAAAAGCACTTGGGCCAGTAAAAAGGAAACACCCAGGGAAGTTATATTTGCAGGAAGAAGTTGGGATTGCTGAAGCTGTCTGTAGTGACGCCTCATTCCTTAAGCCCTGACTGTTGTGTGAATGGGAAAATTAGAACCATTTATCCAGTCTCAAGAAACTTTACCAAGGGCAAAGTTCCTTTTCTTTCCTGTGGCCAAGGTCACAGAAGCTCATCAGTGGTGGGCTTGTTCCTGAACCAGGAGGTCTGTTTCCAAAGTCCCCATTGGTCAGCTTGGTGTCTAGAACTGAGGGTTGTGTGTGTGGAGGGGGATGCTAGGGGGGGGGATGCATATCATTAACCTTTTCCCATTTGGATTCAGAGAGATTCCCTACTATTTTTTTTTACTGAGATGTCAGTTTCAGCATCAGGAGAAATCCACTTAATTGTTGAGGAAGAATTAGGGAAAGCATGACTTTTGTGTTTAAAAGCACCTAGGTTTTTACCTCTGCCTCTGCCTCTAGGTTGCTGCAGGGTCTTAGGCAATGTATTTGCCTTTGTTTAACCTTTCTGTAACCTTAGGTAAAATGGAGCGATGAGACTTTGTAGCTTCTCTTTCTTCCTACCTTGTTTGTTTTCTCTCCCTTCTTTTTCGTGTTCTTTCCCTCTCCCCTCTCCCCCTCCCCCATTTAAATTCAGAAATGACATGTGTGCAATGAACCTTCTCAGAATTGTTCTATGACAAGAAATATTTTGCCGAGCTGGGGATATATCAGTGGTAGGGTGCTTGCCTAGTGTGTGAAAAATCCCCAGTTCCATCCCTAGCTATAAGCATACAAGTAGAAAGAAATCTTTCAACGTTAACACGTTTCCTACTGTATTTTTAGCCGGTAAATTCTAGTTTTTTGTTGTGTTGACTGATTGACTGCACACGCAGGGCGGAACATGAGTGAGATTTAGGGTCAGAATGAGGCTTATAGCTCTGTCAGTCGCTTAGAGCATCATATATGATTTCCTTTCTTTCTCCAGGCCTTCACAGTTTCATTGAAATGAATAATTCTCAATTTTCTTCATGCTGCGATCCTTTGATACAGTTCCTCATATTGTGGTGACCTCCAGTCATAAACTTACTTTGTTGCTACTTCATAACTGTAATTTTGCCACTGTTATGAATTGTAATGTAAATACATTTGCTATGCCAGATATCTGATATGTAACCCCTGTGAAAGAGTCAATCATCTCCAAAGGGGTCCTAGCCCACAGGTTAACTGAGCTAGATGGAGGGTAATCAGGGTGACGTAGAGTCAAAAAAACTCAGGACTAAATGAGGTAGTAGAGGAATATTGTCTAACTTTAGGTGGGATGTCCTGTAAGTCTCGTCCCTTATCACTGAGATGGCACACTGACTACTCTGTCAGTTTATTCCGTGTATAGGGTTTGGATGATCATTTAAAAGCTGTTTTCATTGGAAAGCCAAGCAAGATCAGGGGTGATAGGAGATGTGGGGTTGTGTCACTACGAACAGCCTCGCCAAAGGCGTGGGTGTTTGTAAGGATGCTGCCACGGGTTGTTGAACATCAAGGGAGACTGTGATGAATGGAGTAGTCTCCATAGACAGTTTTGTCCTATTCTGGAGGCAAAAGTCATGCTATCATGAGGCTAGAGTGAGGGAAAAAACTTCAAGCTTTCTAAATAACTATTTATTTGCATCTTTCAAAATGTGCCTTAACCTTTTTTGGGGGGGACTTGGGGGGGCTGTTGTTTTTTGGGTTTTTTTTTCTTGTTTTGTTTTTGGGGGGTTGTTTTTGTTTTGGAAGGTTTATTTTGTTTTGGGGGTTTTTGGTATTTTTTTGTTTTTGTTTTTGTTTTTTGGTGCTGGTGACTGGAGACAGGCCCTCACACACCCTAAGCACAGGCTGTACAACTGAAGGAAACCCCAAGCCTTTTGCCAATGATTCTGTTCAGAGCTTAAGGGCTTAATTGTCCAGGTTAATCTTGGAGTGGGTTTTTTATCAGTTGTGGCAGACGAAAGTTTCTTTTTATCAGTCCACTACTTCAGGTAAACAAGCATTCTGTTCTCTGACAGGACATTCAATTGCTATGTTTCTTTGGTGGCATGCTGACTTCTTCAGAACACTTGTGAAAGAGAGAAAGCAGCTTCTGTTTTCTGCTCTTCTCCAGCCTCACAGTCTTTTTTCTTTTTTAAAGGGTTTCTTGCCTGAATCATTGACTACGGAGACTTAACGATGTCTTTGACCAAACTCACCAAGCTAGAAGTGTGTATAGCCAAATTGGGCTTGATGCAGAGCAGAGTCTTACCCACAAATTCCAATCAAGGAAAACCAGATGAGACATCTCTCATTCATAGTGGTGGTGGATGGTGGAATGGTGAGGCTTTTGGTGGTGAGTGTTGGTGGGTACCACTGGTGATAGGTAGTCTACTTGTGATGTCCTCCCCTCAAGGAAGAAAACAGGCAAGACAAATTGACCATACTTATAAATGCCTTAGGAGCAAACTTAGATTTTAAAAGAGCTGACGTTTCTCCTTGCCCCTAAAAGTCTGTGTTGTTCTTGTTTTTGAGGGAGAATAAGAACTGGAAATGCACAAGGACCACAACAAGCCCAGGAGACTCACACCCTAAATTCAGGTGTCTCAGATTGCCCTGTGGTCCTGTCACAGAGAAGGTGCCCCTTTCATTACAAGCAAAATGAGTGGTAGATTGTAGAATCTTAGAGGTTCTCCGTAGTGCATACTGTACAGGGCTGTGTCAAGGCAAGTCTGACCATATGACTAACTTGGCTAAATTCTTCCATTGGTCTTTGTAGTATCAGGATTAAATCCAACCCCACCAATACTCACCATCCAAGCACACAAGGCAAGGTCCTCTGTGGTTATCTCCTCCATATCCTGAGTGATAAATTCCACTTTGGCATCTTCTGATTATGATGAGATGTATTCACACCCCAGTGCATGTGTGGGTCCTGTGGCTGATTTGCCTAATACAGATGAATAGTTCTCCAGAGTCCTCTTTCCCAACTTCCTCCCTGAACAAACACTCTCCCTCTCCCTCCTCTCTCTCTCTCTCTCTCTCTCTCTCTCTCTCTCTCTCTCTCTCACACACACACACACACACACACACACACACACGCACGCACATACACAAATCATTGCAGAATTATTGTTTATAATAACTTGAAATTCTCTTTTATCACTTACAGAAGATAATTACATTCTCTTCTTTTAGTAACGGATAGCCCATTCTCTTCTTTTAGTAACGGATAGCCAAAGTCTTTGTGAAGATTTTGTTAACCGAGCTATGATTATTTTTTTTTAAAGTTTACTACATTTATTTAGTGTATGTGTAGGTCAGGGAAAACTTGCACGACTGGGTTTTTTTCTTTCTACTATGTAGGTTCTGAGGTTTGGCACCAAGCACTTTTACTTGCTCAACCATTTCTACAGCCATAAACTAAGAATTTTCAGTGAATCATTCTTGGGAGCCTGAGAAAACATCCACCATCACCATCAGTCTAGGGCATTTAGTAGTTTTTTTGCCTACTGACATGAGCTGACACATGGTGGATGTCAAGGCGGGTAAGGGGAATATACAGAGAAATGCATCGGTATCAATGGAGACCCATGAAACCATGTAGCTGTCGGTCCCCTGCATCAACACATATTCTTCAAACATAATTCTGCTGAGAGAGAAAAATGGTTAAGACTCTACTTGAGGTTGTGGAAGATAGTGGCCAGTTGCTTGCCTTTCTTATTTAAGGCACTGGTTCTCAACATATTAAGAGCCAGTCAGGGTTTTAGGACTGAAACTGTTCGTTTTGTGTGCCAGATTCTTAACTGTGAGTAAAGTGTGTTACATACTTCATATCCTAAGTTGCCCCATCTGTGAGAATGGCAGTGTGACAACTCCATTGTTCAGAGGAGAAATATGGGTTCAGAGAGGTTAAGCAAGTCACCCAGTGTTTTATAGCTGTCAGTCATCAAGTCTGATCTCTTCCCAGTTTCCCGTTTAGTGGCAATACTAAGACAGTTACAGTAAATGGATCTCCTCCCCCAGGTTACCCACAGACATCGTGTTCGTTCAAAAATCTCCCCAGGTTTTAGACTAGATAACAGGTACCCTGGGTAGCCAGAGCAATAGACATGCCTAGAATGTTGTGACTATGTAGCAATTTTCATGCATGTGATATGAAAAGCCAGAATGGTAACCGTGTAAGAAGCTTCCATCTGGAAGAGAGTTAGGAATGAAAGGCTTAAGGGACTTAGCAGAACAATATTCCCACGGTTGAGATCAGAGAGAAGCTTCAATGTCTTAGGGATGAGTATGTTGGTTTATGCTGCAGTGCCAGTTCTTAGGAATCGGAGGCAGGATTGCTGCAAGTTCAAGGCTAGTTGGGCAAAACTTGCTCTCAAAACAAAGCAACAAGCAAACAAAATGCAGACAAACAAGTTAGCAGTTCTAAAAAAAACATAAATAAATAAAAAGTAAACCATTGTGCTTTTCAAACAGTAGAGAACTTTTATCACAAAGGGCAAAGTTCAACTCTTGCCTCAGTTTGCAAGCAGACCTCCAGCAGGGATCTTTAGGAAAGGGAGCAGAGAGAAAAGTGAGCGAGGAAACCTTCGTGCAGGAAGATCAGTGCAGACTTGGCACTCGGACTCTCTAGCAGCCGAAGCATGTAGTCTTAATTTCATTTAGCTGGATGCTCTGCTCACAAGCCCCTCTCTCCATTTCCTGAGGAAGTGCATCCCTTCCCCATTCGCTGCCATCTGGTGAGAGAGGCTCTTTGCTCCCTAAACAATCTCCGTGTTTACATTTCTTCCTCCACCCTCTTTTGAATCCTCAGCAAGGCAGCCGCTTTGAAAGGGAGCCCAGAGGATTATCCCGAGATAGCTTACCCACTTACCCTCTTTCCTGTCTCGAAGAGAACTTTTCTTTCTTCTTTTCCCAGCTTGACTTAGTGTAGGGACTTAAGTTCTTGAAGTTTTTCTTACTACTCATCTCTTTGCTAAACTTAGCTTAATTGGTAATCTTCCCGAAGGCTTGACGGAAGGATGCATTTCAGAACATCAGATTAGTGTTTATTTACCACATTAGTGCAAAGCCTTTGAGAGCTGTGGCAGCAGAAACAGGGGGATCTCTGAGTTCCGGACTGACCACAGATACACAATGAGACCCGAGATACACAATGAGACCTGTTTCCCCAAACATTTAGTAATAATAAGAGTGTCTGTGGTTACCAACTGTGCTGATACATTATAAAAAAACAATATCTATTTCTTTTTATGTCAGACATGCCTCATGTTAGAGTCTCATTATGCAAAATGCTAGGTATAATTTCCCAGATCTTATGGCGAAAAAATTGAAGAGAAAAGCTTAAAAAGTGACCTTGTATCACTCATGCTTATTAGTAAGAAAATGCAATAAGGGAGCCTTTTTTTCTCTTTTTCTTTTTCCTTTTTTTTTTTTTTTTTTTTGGGGGGATGGATGTGAGATATACAAATGTGTTTTTTGGCATGCCCCTTTTTGTTTCTTTTAAGAAGTCACATTGGGGGGGGGGGTGCGTCAGCACTCTGGCACGTGACCTTGAAGAAAGAGTAGCTAGTTTCATTCTTGAGTCACAGTGCAAACTGGACAGGCTTACAAAAGTGCCATTCTATGAGTCCTTTCTGGCTTTTATATAGGGATGACAGATAGGTTAGAGACATTCAAAGCTTTGGAAGGGGATGTGATTAGCATTTACACGTTTAACCTATATCATCACTTCCAAATGAGTCTATCCCTGGGTGAAATCTTATTTCCTGTCTATATTTCCTGTGCAGAGTCACCATGAATAATCTTTTTATGAAGCAGTGCTTTAGGAATTTGGATCGATTGCAACTCTTTCGCATTATAGGGAGAAAGTTATGGTTGCATGGAATTGTAACTTCCTCAGAGACTGGCATTGCACGACGCTGTAGTGGTTTTCATTAACATCACTGTGCCGAAACAATGTAAGAAAATCCTTTACTAGGTTACCTTTATCTGTGTCTTTAGAAAGGGAACTCAGGATCTTACCACCAGCACTTGGTCATTATGTTTTTGCAGCATCTACTAGGAGCGGAGGTTTCCAATGATTACTTATCCATACAAACTTACTTAGCAGTTTCAACACTGTCCCGAAAGCCAGAGCCGCAATAATAAACAAAACACTATTTCTCTTGTATTCACGGAGCCTGGTGTCCCCTCTTGGTTTTATGTACTGATTTTCTGTTTACCTGGACCAAGAGCAATGTCAAGGTAGAACAGGCTGAGTTGGAACCTTCGGATGCCTATTCTTAGTAATCTTCTCTCACGAGCCAGTCTCCCCACCTTCTAGAGCCTTCCTAAATAGTGTCCACCAGCTGGGACAGGTATTCAAAAATAATTAAACAAATAAAAAAACTGAGCCTGTGTTACAGGTATCCTAATTAATCATATTGAAGAACCAAGCATTGGAAGGTTTCCCTGAGAAAGTAGTTTTGAATAATGAGAAAGATTCGTCACTCAAAGGAAGCAGAGGGTATTTGAGGAACAAGTACCTTTTATATGTTTCAAGAATATAAATAGGTATACACACACACACACACATATATATATATATACACATATATATGTACATGTATTTGTACATATATACATATGTATGTGCATGTATTTATATATACATATATATGTACATGTATATATACATGTATATGTGTGCATATAAATCATTAATAAATTAAATAAATCCAGGTGGCGCAGTCCTTGCTACCCACTCCAATGTTCTGGGTTCCCAAGTAAAAGACATAAGTATAGCCTTTATATTTTGATATGCCTTAATCTGCTCATTGGCTGGGCCACTTCCTAACCTTCACATGGCTAGTCCACCTCCCTCCAACAATCCTGAGTTATTATTTATTAAATCTTATATTTTATCTTAGCTGTCCTGGACCCAGTTGGGCAGCCCTCTTAGGTTGCTCTCCCCCAGCTCCAACATGGTACTTATGTTCTCTGTCCCCCACCTTTTCAAGTGTATAATCTCCTCTTTTCCACCTCTCCTGGCATGGAGGAGTTTTTTCCTCCTTTTCTCTTGGTCTCAAGCCCTGGAAAATCGTAAGGTTCCTCCTCTGTCTGCCCTGCCCAGCCATTGGCTGCTGACATGTTTATTTATTAATCAGAATAGACTGGGGACAGGGTTCCTCAGTGTCTTACATAGAGTATGGACTCCCATACAAACAGTTTTGGGGACCCAAATTAACATAAGAATACAAACAGAAACACACACATATATATGTATATGTACATGCGCCAGTGTGTGTGTGTGTGTGGCCATAGCATTGTAGAGAGAGAAAGTCTTGCAAGGCATACAAATTCAGTACAATGATATGATTAAATAAGATTTAACAACACAAGTCCTGGTTGCAAATTCAAATCTTACTGTGAGTGTGATGGGAAAATATAGTGACATTTCAAGAAGACAATGACAGTTTATATTTCCATAGTGTATTATTGTATCAAGCATGAAAGGGAAAATGCTGTGTATAATATCCTTCAGTAAGGGTGATGGATCTTGGTGGGAACTGTAGTGGCTTAAGAGAAAAAGAAGTGGAATGGCTGTTTTGAGATTTGTGTTTGTTCGTGGTATTTGGAAATATGGCAGACAAGAAGTAGAAATTGGGAGATGGGAAGATTCATGATGATATCCAGGTTTTTTTGCCTTGAACCACCATCCTGCAAGTTTGGAAATGATATTACTGGGCATGTGTATTTAATATATGCTTGAAATGGATAATAATAGCCAGAGAAGCTTGGAGACATTTCTCAAGTCATATATCAAGTGTCTTACACTATTCGAACATCTTCATCTAATCTTCCACACCTCTGTTAAGTGGTTTCTTTTCTTATGTCTCTGCTATAGAAAAGAAAACTGAGGCACAGAAAGATAAACAAGTTTCTAAAGGCCACAGGAGAGTTAATGGCACAACAGAGAGAAGCATTCTGGGCAGTCTGCTTCTGAAATAGATGCTTCCCATCTTTCTCTGTATTCCCACCCCCATAAAGAATAAACAAACACTTGGTCCTCTCAGGCTGCCTTGGCTTTATCAGGGAAGCCCAAGTTGACTTTTGATTCTGCTATTTAGGTTAACATTGAGCTATTGACCAAACAAAACAGTCTCAGTTTTCCAGCAGTTAGACAGGACCCTGCCACTATTGGGATTACTGATCCAAATCCAAACCCAGGAGTGATCTCAAAACTTCTTTTTGTCACCCTTGTGTGCTGGTCTTTAATCTTCAGGGAGGCAGAACATGCCCAAAAACCATGTTTTTCACTTTAGGTTGCAGCTTGTGGATTTCAACATTTAAGGGATTTCCTATTGCTAATAAAATAGCAAACCAGCATTAGCTGTCACATAATGCCCTCATGTCTACCAGTCTTTCTGTGGGTCCTTTATATTTAATCTTTTCAAAAATTCAAAAATGTAATTTCAGGAAAACCAAGTCCCAGAGGGGCCTCATAATTTGTTTATGGCCCAAATGTGACAAAACTCGAAATTCTTATGATGTTCTAGTTCAAATATTATTGCCTTTGTAAACACAAATGAACAAACAGAGAACCAGCCAAGAACCTGCACTTGTATGAGGTGACCATATCCCAGGTATGTCAGTGGACTCACAGTTGGAATGTCTTACTACCACGAGGACTCCTCCCTAGCTTGTGTCAGATAGCATAAATGTGTTACTGTGCTTCAGGTAGCAAACGCATATTAAAATTCTCTAGAAATGACTACCAAAACTTTCTTTTAAAGGCATTTCAAACGGCTATCATTTTACAGTTTTTACTGTCAACTGCCAATGGCAAATTCCCAGGAAAATTTTAGACCAAGCTATCGGAGCTTAACTCTGTTAAATGCTTAACAGTGTTGCCTTCTTATGTCCGATTTGTGCAGATAATGTCATCTATAGTAGCTGAAACAGAAATGGGTCCACTCACGTGCAATGAGTGATCTCTAAAATCAATGCAAGGACTGCAGGCATGGGGTGTTAGCTGAGCTTGGGAAGGCTTCCAGCACTCAGAACCCAGTTAAGTCCACCGCTGTCAGGAAAACTGTTAAATCCAGTGTTGAAAGACATTCGCAGCCACTGTCTGCAAAGCCATGCTGTCTGGCTCAACATTCACAGGTTCAGCCAGCACACACAGCCAGCCTCCAGCCGCTCTTCACTTTCCCTTCCCATAAGAAATCTCACAGGGTCTTGTGTGATTGACTGGAAGGAGTCTTGCTTTCAGCTTCCTGGGTGTTTGGGGGACAGGATATCTGAGAAGAAAGATGCCATGGTATTTGCAAAGCTAATTCATGTTAGGGCCTCCCACATTTCCTGAACTTGTATCAAGCATCGACTAGCTGACTTTTGAATGGGATGAAACCTTGTGTGCCTACCATCTTAGACATTTGCGTGTGTTTTCCCTAATCATTGGGGTCAGTAGTTGCCTAGAATAGTGTTCAAGACATCAGAGAATGTGTAAGAATCCCATAGTTTGGGCATGGGATCGACAAGCCCGAGAAAGCTGGATACTCTATGACAATCAGGAATCTACATTTTTAAGTCAGCATCTCAAATGATTTTTTTTTCTTCCTCTGATCATGAGAGCTGACTCCCCCTTTCCCACAGTCTATGAGAGGGGCGGCGCGCGCACCCCTGTAATTCATTCAGTTCACCAGAAGGCAATTGGTGAGTCGAGCACACATTGAGCAATTTGGAAAACTAGTCTCCGGACCGTTGCACATCCTGCTTGCCGATCGATGTTCTGAGGAAGATGATCGAGATTGTGAATGTTCGCTTCGTTCCTACCTTCGTCTGCCAGCCAGTTTTGATTTTTTTTTTTTTTTTTTTGGAAAGCACTAAGACACATTATGAAAGCTTATTTTAACCTTAATATAGTGAAAAAAATCCAGGAAATTAGAAAAGTTTGGATTTCTGAGGCTACCTGATCTACTTCCTGTTTGTTTGGTTGGTTTTTTTAAATGCTCTTATTAGTATCAGTGATTATGTGCCTAATAACATTTGGATTATGACATATTATATTTCATACTAACTTGCCTCTCACTCCCCTCAAATCCCTTGTTCTCCCCCTCCACTCCCCCCATTGGTCCGCTTCTACCTTCACATCTCCTCCCCACTTGGAGGGTGGCAGTAAGTCACTGAGTTTCATTAACAAGATTATTTAGAAAAGTATGGGTGAGAGATTTGCTTGGAGGATCCTTTGTGTCTTATCAGTGGCTACACCTCTCCCGAAAATGTCTTTTCCTCCCTCATTAACCACTAACTGTGTATAAATTCACAGGCTTTGCCTTGGAGTTTGTTAAAAATGGAAATAGCCCGTGAGACCTTCCCCCACCCCCATGCCACAGTCTTGACAGCTATTCTGACAATACTTTACATTTAATTATGTCCCCAGCAGGAAGCACAAAGGGGTCCTAGGAAGTTCTGGGCACTCACTTCCAGACTTAGTGGGGGCTCACACTTCCCTTCACTGAATTGTTTGTAGTTCAGAAGATTTTTTTTTTTAAAAAAAAAAACAGATTTTAAAGAATTTCCAGCTCTTGCTTCTCACAAGCTGACACATTTCAGGATCCTGCCACCTCTGCCCCCCTCCCCACCCCCACCTCCCCATGTAGGAGAACACAGACTGCAGTTCACAATTTGGGTGCTGGTTTGGGGGCAGCTACAAACACATCAGAGTTTTGGACATCTGGGAGGGTCAGTTTGAAGAGCAGTTAATCGGTATGTGATTGAACAGCGTTACCTTAAAAGAATCAGTGCCCTTGGAGGTCATGGACATTTCAAAAGGTCAGGAGGTTTTTATTTGCTCTCTCTCCCCGCCTCTTTTTTTTTAAACTGTATTTTCATACTCTGTCTGATGTTGGCAGCTGTTCCTCTGAGTTCTTTAAAAGTACATCCCAAAGAATTGGCCACAGATATGATATTCTGTGCTCAAAGTCTTCCTTCCAGTTCTGTCACATACTGTCATCATAAAATTGATGAGGTTTAGCTGTTAACACATTTTCAAGCAGACTGCAAGGTAGGGGTCACCCAGCCCCCAAATGTGGTATAACTAAAGAGCTGTTAATATGAACGTTTTGCGACACGTATACTCTCGCGGTCGTCTTTAGTGGAATAATATATACACCAGCATAGATGCTTAGCCGATCACAGAGGCATTGAAAACAACAGCAGCAGGCCTTGATCAACTCAGGCCTAGTTTCTCCTCAGGGTCAGAACATCTGCTTAGGTGGCTTTCCTCAGCCAGCAGTGAGTCATTCCCCCCTCCTGGGCATTTGAAAACCGTAATTGCTGTGGCTAACATTTTCGGCCTCCTTCTTTTCCACTTCACCAAGGCAGAGGTGAACTTTCTACCTCTCCAGATGCTGCGCATCCGCTTTGTCCTTTTGTGAGCAGCTGTTCTAGTGCGGTTCTGGAGCCCCTCCCCCTCCCAAGCCTGTGACCTCTCCCCTTTGGTCAGATTTCAGTCCCATAGCCTCACCGTCGTCGTCTCCACAGGGTCGTCCACACTATGAGCTCTTAAGCAAATGTTTCTTTCACCTCTGTTAAGATTTATTTAATTCATCATATCCTGTACGTGGCTCGTTGTTTTCTGTTGGCCTTAGGATATACAGATCGGGCCTCTCTTCTGCTCATATATGTATATAGATGGCTCAGTAAACGCTGAGGGGCGGATGACTCACTGCTGGCTGAGGAAAGACACCACTTTTTACCTATTCAAAGAGCGCAACCTGAGAAGTCAATTGTACCTTCCCTTTGTCCCGTTCATAGACAAGAAGGCCTTCCACTTCATTCCATACCCTCTGGAGCTTGGCCACATCCCTCCACCACAACTAACACTGTCTCCCATTTTGCTCATATATGGATCAAATTGCTAGAGCTTTCCTGGTTAGCCCTTTCCTTACCTCTGAACTTGTTCTTCATCCCCCAGTCATTCCCTTGGATGCCCGCCGCCCGATAAACCTTTCAAAAACTGAATCTGATCTTGATTCAAGTCTTTCTAGGGTCACCAATTCCTTTATAGTAAAATCGAGACAACTGGCAAGACTACTCGTGTGTGCTCTGAGATTAATGTTATCCTCCACCTTCATCGGAGAAGTTTCCTCTTGACGTACATGGTAGGTAATGTTACCATTCACAGCTGGTCACACTGAGAGAAATGAAAGACTTGAGAATGGACTGGCCCTGAGGTTTACCTCTGTATCAACCCCTCCGAGGATCAGATGATTTCATAAAAGAGACTGAGAAAAGTATGGGTGTGTGTGTTCAGGAGGAATATTGTGTCTTCTGGCCATTGAATTACAGCTGTGACTACCTGCAGAGGGTTAACTGATCCTACTTCATCTTGTGTAGGAGAAGGGTTTCTATGATCCCAAAAACTCCCTGAGGGATTGTGGACAGTTTATTGGATGCTGGGAAAGATCACATCGTTTTCTTCAGTGCTAGGGTCACCAATCCCTTTATAGTAAAATCTAAACAACTGGCAAGACTACTCAGCAGCTGATAAGTGGCCCACATTCCATGACAACCCCATCCCCAATCGCTACTGAAACTGGCCATGGTTAAACTCCCATAAATCTGATAAATCTCCAGGCCCACGGACATGGTCTCCTGTGGACATTCCTTGTCACCTCAGTTCTGGGGACACTCTTGTCACCGTTCCTTTTGACCAGGCCATCTCCTCTATCTCTATACCTTTGAAGAAACTGGCTCTCCCCTCCTGCAAGCTGTCTTTAGAGCACATGTCTCTAGATAAAACGCAGATACATTGAACATCTCACTCAATTAGAAGCTGATTGTAGGGTCCTGGTAGGGGTCCTGGTATGTGTCCTGTTCCCTGACCCACCCCACCCCCCGCCCCACCCTTCCATCCATCCATTTCATCCTAGGCCTCTCCACTTTGTTACTTGTGAGTGGTTAACTTGATCTTCCTCTGGTGGTCCTCAGATCTTCGCTGCCTTTATCTTACCTCCTTTCCAGGGGCCCCCCGAAGCTGTTTGCTGAACAAGTGACTTTGAGAGGATTTTTAGAAGTCTGAAAGGGCCTATGTTTGTTAGCAGCAGAAACCTTTCCGTTTAAATGTTGGGTTTCTGCCTTTCTCTCGAGGCACATAAATTGATTCTTTTTAAGCTCCTGTTTGGAAGGACTTCATTTACCTGCGTTGACTGTTTATTTCGGCCCTGTGGTTTCAGTTAGGAGCTGATTAAATGAATAGAGGGGGACTCAGTAGGACACTTGCCTAGGAGCTGATTAAGTTAAAGGAACCTGTATTTCTCCCCCTCCGTAGACCTTTACATAAAACTTAATGGTTCGTTGCATGTGAATGAAATCAGCTTTATTATCTTACAGGCCGAGGACTTTTCTTTGCAGCCTAGTCTAGTCTTAGTTAAATCCTAACAGTAATTTACCAGGGGCAGGGCCTAAAGGAAGTTACTTAATTTCTCTGTAGAGTGTTTTATTGGCCTCCAGAACAGGGCAGTAGTTACTTGGTAAGTGAAAGTGTTATATGGAATATCGTTTGCCAGTTGTTCATCCCATGTGAAGCCCTTAGTAGTCAGCATATGAGAATTATCCTCTAAGTAGCCATTTTGTATGACAACGACTTCCTCTTTTAGTGTTTTTTTTTTTTTTAATTTACCTTCCACAATAGATTAATGGTTTAAAGTTAAAGTCTTTATTAAATTTCTCTACCTTTTATATTAAGCAATTCATTTTTGGGAAATGCAGAATTGTTTGCTTGCTTGTGAGAGTATCTCTGTGTTTGTCTCTGCCTCTCTGATTCTCTCTGTCTCTCTGTTTGGACACAGCCCTCCCAAGCACTGCGGTTCCAGATGTTCAGCACTAAATTCAGTGTCAGGTTTTACTGTTGCTCTTGATACAAGGGTTCATTCACTACAGACTTACCGTTATGCAGATGTTGAAAAACTTTCTTTTTCAAGAGGCTTACTTTACATCTTTACAAGAGGATAGAAAGACAGGAGAGGCTCCTCACAGGAAGAGAGCTATCTCTTAGCAGGCTTCACCCAAGGTGGTAACATTTAGAAAGGAATTCTGCTGTTTCTTTTGTTCCTTTGAAATGACTAAGCAGAAATTAGAGAAAGTTGGAGTCTGTGTATGTGAGTTAGCTGTGTTCTTTATAATGTTTGATGGTAAATGTTTGAAGCAGTAAAAAAATAAATATTCCACGAATGAGAAAATGAGAATCCTGTTGCTGGTTCACTTGTAAAAAGGATTTTTTATTATTATTATTTTATTATTATTATTATTTTTTGCTTTGTATGACCTCAGAAGACCTTACCTTAAGACTAATTACTATACTTGTGTCTTGATAATTTACTTTCCTGTCTCTGGGTGGCTAAGCCAGTTGGCTATGTTCCAAGACACATTTGGACTACAAGGAAACTGCCCATTTCCATAGCGGGCTCCTGAGATTAGTGAGGAGATGAATGGTGTTTCTTGTAGCAGTTGCTGTTTTGTTCCTGGGCACTTCAAATATCCATTTTGTTAGTTCTCCTGCATACAGCAAACAAGCCACTCTCCCCTCCGTTTATGACATTTCAGAGTCCATAATGTGGAGCCTAGTGATGGATGCTTTAAAGACTCCTCACATACAAAACAAGAGGGTGTTTTGTTCTGTTAAGTTTGCAGACCTGGGGGCTTCTGGTTTCCTGGGCAGCCCTGGCCTGTGTCTATGGTGATTCCTAGTGCCACTGAGCAAACGGTCGCAGTACGGCTTCGGAGACTGCATGTTCAGGTCAAGTCAATGGTTTACTTTAGGGGAACAAAGCCTATTTGCTGACTGTGGCTTTTCACTCTGTGGCAATCTGTGTCCACACGGATCAGTGATTAGAGAGCTCCTTTAAGGTGGTTCTCTTTTGGAGGGGTAGGGGTGGGCTCCATCTGTCTTCATCCTTCTGACTCTTCCCTACCCATGCTGACTGTAAAGCCTGCTCTCAGCAAAGGACCTGAGATCGGTCCTTTTCCACAGAGTGTGGATTATACTATTACTTCCTTCTCCCAGGACGGTTTCTGTTACATGATTTAGTCCTCCCAGGACATGCAGACTTTTCATTGTTTTTCCTTCCATGATGCCCATAGTTTGAAAGCAATCTTTTGGAATAAAAGGATATTGTAGTAAGTTTTATGGGGAGTGTGTGGGAGAAACGTTTGATCCCTAACTTAATAGGGGGAAAAAAAAAGTCAAGAACTGAACTGTCGTCAGTAAGATTTGTTTAGTGTGTCTGTGCGGTAAAGGTTATCTCAGAGGGAGAGGTTATCACTCACTGAGCGTGGCCTAGAGAGAATAGTTGTACTGCTTTAAAACAAAGTAGCCAAATAAAATACCATACAAATGAAGAGAATGTTGGAGGCGGGGAGGTAAGCAAGATGAATCTGCAAACTGAAGCGATACATTTAGAACAGAAGGCAAGAAGAAGGGACATTCTGCTTCAGTACAGTGTCTCCCTCGGGGTATGTGCGTATGTCTGTGTGCACACCCATGCAGGGAGGTGCTGCTATACAAACCCTCCTTGAAGGTTTTGGAACTCTCTGAACGAGGAAGCAAAAGAAATGAGGGTAAAGATTCTGTCCATATATTGGCATGCTTTACTGAATTTTCTTAACTGCAGCTACACGCAACACAGTTGAAAACTAAAACACGGATAGCATTATCTGACCACCCCCCCCCCCCCCCCCCCCCCCACCATGTTAAAATATCTGGGTATAATAGTTCAGACTCTCCTTCCACATGGCAGAGATGATTTCATCTGTTATTTAAAGGCCATACTCTGTTCATTGATACTTCACGCTGTAAAGGACTTCCTACGACTCGTTGTGCAAACGTTCCATTCTTTCTTATTTTATTTATTTTATGAGACAAACTCACACTAGGAAAGCCAGGCCTCCCTGGAACTTACTGAGTAGTTAGGCTGGCCTTGAACTGACAGCAATTTTCTACCTCCCAAGTACTAGGACGATAGGTGTGAGCTAGCACGTGTGCCTTGTTCAAACATTCCTAAACTCTATTCATCTAATCAATCCAAAGTTCATGAGCCACACAATGAATGGCTGTACAGTTTCTCTAGTTGGAACGGTTTCCCATTTTATTTTTTATCACTAGTTCACGAAATGGGTGGGGCTTTTATTTACTTTTTTTTAAATTTACTTTCCTATTTCTTGGGCTGATAAATGGGTATGCCAGGGGATAAACTGACTTGTTTGAGGTCCTCTGGTAAGTAAGGGGCTTGTCTTGCGGTAAGGGACTTACAGGGTTTTTTGAATGATGTGTTTTTCTCATGGTTCCTGAGAAAGAAAGGGAAAGGGAGTGTGTTAGAGAGTTCCTTTACCCCTGGAAACCTTTGTTCAAGCAAAATCTCATTCGGGGACATGAATAAATAAGACAGTACAAAAGCTGGGTTTCCTTGCTTAAAGTAAAGTTTAGGGACTCAGAATTCTGGTAGAGGCAGCTCACCCACTTCAGGCAGAATAGCTTGGTGTGGTCAGGTTACATCCTTGATCAATTCATTCAGAAAGTGTCCACTGAGGTCTGTTTAGGTTTTTATATTTTCACTGTGAAAAATCACCACAAATTCGGAGGTGTAAAGGGCTACAAAGAAATGTTGGCTTTTTTCTTTATATCACGTCTAAAATCAAGTCTTCCTTCCCAAAAACTTGAGGGAGGAAAGCATTTCCTTCCTTTTTCCAGGTTCTACAAGTGCCCTTTGCCCTGACTCTTGGATCATTGTCTTTGTTTTCAAAGCCAGGCTTGGTAAATCATATCTTTTTCATGGCATTCTGTCTCTGACCAGAGACAGAAAATAATTGGGCCCCACAATGCAAGATAGTGTTTCCCCTTAGTGTTCACTCTCTCACACACAACAACACATTCACAGGTTCCAGCATTAGGGCACAGTCATCTTCAGGGCTAGTATGCTGATTCCTATGGGTTCCCTTGATGAACAAGACACATGTTGTGTTTACACACCATCAAGAAAGCCTCCTGCAGGAGAGTAGAAGAAATGGGTCTTCCTTAAGGGAGAGCCTACCAATTAGTTATCCAGTACCTAATGGTCAGCCCTGAAAACATACATACAAGTACAAGCTAAGCAGGATGTACTTCTGTATTTAGAAATACATACATATACATATATATTATATACATATGCATATACATATCACATACATATACACATACATATACATCATATACCTCATATTTATCATATACATCATGACACACACATCATATATATACATCATATTTATCATATACAACATATATATATACACATCATATATATACATCATATATACATATACATCATATACACATGCACACACACATACACATACATATGCAAGTATGCACGTAACAACATCTAATGAAAAAAGTGGCCATGCATTGGAAAGAGAGCAAGGAGAGGTATACAGGAGAGTTTTGAGGGAGGAAAGGTAAGAAGGAAGTGATATAATTATATTAGCTCAAAAAATAAAAGCAGCGATAACATTTTTAGAAAGAACAAGAGCACACAAATTACAAAGAAAATTTTTAGGAAAAAGGAAGAGAAAGCCTTCAGCAGCTTAGAAAAGGGACACATTTTCGGGAAGAGGATGATGTGCGTAATGACTGAGCGTCCGTAGGAAAGAGAGTAAGGAACAAAGTGAAGTACAAACTGAAAAACAGTCCTTCCTACAAGTTCAGCAGCTTGGAGCTTTGTCACAGTAGCACAATGCAGTTGCTTTACCAGGCTTCCCTGTGATGCAAGCTGAATATTTCTACTGAGGTCCAAGAAACCAGGGAAGAGACTTGGCTATAAAGTTTCTTATAGAACCATTAATACTGAAACTGTCCCATGGATTCTGCATTCTTAACTCTGCTCTTCCAGCCTCCTGTGGAGCGATACTAAAGGGTTAGACCTTCACAGAAAGGAGGCTCTTTCTTAGTGGCGTCCAAGAACATGCAAAACCTACATTACAATGCAAATTTACTTGGAAATAAAGTTCTTCAAGAAAAGAAATAGAGCCTCTTCGGTGGCATTTGATTAAGTTAGCACAGATTTGATTTTCACCTTAACCAAGCACACTTCTGTAAAACTAGCAAAAGCATCTCTGTAGACATTTGCATTTGACTGACAGCTAAAATTGAGGCTATGCAGGTGAAATTATCTTGCAATTGTTGTAGCAATCTGTCTTAATTGTATTTTAAGAAACTATCAAAGGACATATACTCAAAAGTATGATCATCTGAAGGGTGTAGAGTATTCAGCTGTGCATGGAATATGGAACAAATGTGTTCCCATATGTTTGGTATTTTCAAAATTATTAAAGTACTAGAGATATGCCTTAGTGTCCTTATAATTGATCTGACAGATTTCCTCTAGTCTTGGGACAGTATGTTGTATTTAAAAGGACAGGAATTAGAATCAGACAGACCTGACTTTGTATACTAGCTTCATTATTCTGAAATCATAATCTTTAAGACTAGGACCCATTAAAATTACGTTTTATTTGTTATTAGATATGCAAGCTGCTTAATACATAGTAAATGTCTAGAATAAGTAGCGTTATTCCCTGAATTGCCCCGCTCCCAGCCAAAGCCTGTATCTGTTCTATCATTCCATGGTTTTTCTAGTTTTGGTGAGCTATCTACACTTCTATTGGAAGCCAGCTGCTATATTTTAGATGCCCATCTCACCTTCTTTACTTAGATATGTGGCTCTAAGCCAACTCTTTTCTCTCCCTGGATAATCCCCAGTCAAATGCTTCTAACAGCTTTCAAGTACCCCTCCCCGACCGGCAACTAATACTTCCTTGTCAATCACCACTCCCTTTTGTTTTTATTTGTGTAATCTCTTTATTAAGTTGCTCTCCTTTGAAAGAAAAGTCTTCAAAAGAGTTTCATATTCTTTTTTGGTTACTTTTCTCTCTTGCTTTCTTGAACCCACTTCAGATAAGTCTTCTTAGGCTTCTTCAGTAAAAACTCTCAGTATTATCCAACGGCTTCCATATCGCTTAATTCAATGGTTGATTCTCAGCCATTGACACAATCTGACCCAGCCCCCTTCTTCTTTTGTTTCAATAGTATTATCTAATGGCTTCCATGTTGCTTAATCCAATGGTCGATTCTCAGCCTTTGACACAATCTGTCCCAGCCCCCTTCTTTTGTTTTATAGGATTTTGTTTCTTATTGAGACACGGTGTCACTGGGTAAACCCATGACAGCTTTGTGGTGCACCTGCCTCAGACTCTAAGTGCTGGGATTTGTAGTCATGTGATACCACACTCTGTTTTTAATTGTCGGTTTTACATGTTGTGTGTCTTTTTTTTTTTTCTTACTCCTTTGGTATCTACCTGCCTAGCTCCTATATGAGTCCTTATCCTCCATGGGACCTGAACTTGGACACTGTAGGATGTTCAGTCTTTGTCAGTTTTTCTATTTAGAATCCTTGCATGACTTAATTCAGTCTTTTTCTGTAGAATCCCATTTCTTTATTAAAAAGGCGGTCATATTTATATTTCCAGTCGCAACCCATCCCATACCACAAACCCAGATTCAAATGCCCTAACATGGTTTCATTACAGGAAAACAGCACACGTTACCGTACATACAGAGCAACTTCTCGTCTTGGCCACATGTGGCCACATCTTTGAGTTGCCTTGACTCTCCAATCACACTCCAGTTGTAATGCTCTTGACTCAGGGTTCAGCCTTCAGAGGTTCAGACTCTTAAGTGCTTCTTATCAACGTACTTTTGTTATCGTCCTTTGGTGGCTTATAGTGGTAACGCTTAATTGGCATCTCTTCATTTTATTCTGCTTAAAATGTTTCTACCTTTTGTTACCCTAAAGAAATCGCAGTGGTCTTATTTATTATCACTGGTTGATTAGCTAGTTTTAAGGTGTTCATTTTGAGACAGGGTAGCTTATAGCCCAGGCTGGCCTCAAACTTGCTCTCTAGCTGAGAATAACCTTGAATCTTGACCTTTGAACTTACTCCCAGCCCTTGAGTGCTGGGATGACAGGTAGATTTCCACCATCATGCCTGGGAAATTTTCAAGGAATTTTCCATGCTAGCATGCTCTCCACCCCCAGCCCCTTATTAATTTTCTTCTGTTTTTATTTAAATTCAAAGTCCATTCATCTCCCTCCCATGCTAAAAATTTTACAATGAATTTTGTTTCATTCACAGGAAAACTGGACTGTGGGCTGCAGCACCTTTATTTTACCTCTGCATTTTCTCTGATGCCATCTGCTGCTCCTGCATCTTTATTTAAAGACTACTGCTCTTTAAATAAAGATGTCCCCTTCAGTATACCTTAGGGACTTGCCATCTGCTTTCTCAGTATCACCGTTTTCCCACAGATGTCTAAGTGGAATACTTTAGTTCCATCCAGTCCTTGGGGAGAAATACCCAGTAGGTACCCTTTCATCACTGTGTTTAAAATGCCAGTTTGTTTCTACCTGTACTACAATCCTGGAAGGACAAAGGTAAAGGCTAACTCTGATGGTTTCTCCTTTAGTCTGGAGAATGTCAGGGTATTTGATCCTCCTGATAATTCTTTTTAAAACTGGAACTCAAGATGCGGTGTAGCACATTCATATTTCATCCAAGAGCCTATAGCTGAAGATTTGAGGTAGCCATCACAGTATTCCAAGTGCTGAAGTGCTGTGATTGGTCTTGGTGAGTGACAGCCACTCTGGTTTAAGGATGGAAGTTTCTCAGTGTCTTTGAAGGGCCACTGAACTGGGCAGATACAGCAAGAATGGTCCTGCATGCCTGTCGTCTGTCATTGTCACACAAATACAATGTGCTCGGTGACTTGCAGTAGACATTAGAGACGGCAGAGCACCAACACAACTGTGTCTGCTCGTTGCTGCCTGTGTTGAGTTTTTCTCTGAAGCTGGAGATAGTGTGGTTCCATTCCAAACACCATAACAAAGTGACCATCACAGGAAAGAGAATCGCTAAGTCTTTGGCTTTCCTGTTCGTATAAAATTTATGCCCACACTATACTGTTTAGCAGTAACTATGTAACAGCTTTATATCTAACTAAACAGTATGCACACCTGAGTTAAAATACTTTCCTGGGGGCTCAGAGATTAAGAACATTGACTGCTCTTTCAGGAAACACAAGTTCAGTTCTCAGTACCCACATGGTAGCTGACAAATCATCTAAAATACCAGTTCTCGGGGTTCTGATGCCCTCTTCTGCTCTCTATGAGCATCAATAATGGACACAGTACACAGATATACATGCAAGGAAAAAAAACCATTCATACACATCAAGAGAAATTTCAAAGTATTTTATTGTTAAGAATGCTGAGGGTCGTCAGAGGTGTTAGAATTGGCACCGAGAGACTTGATCAATACGTGCTTGCCACAAACCTCCAGTTTGTAAAAACCATAACAACTGTTGCTGTGCCACCTCATACAGCCCGATGAAATTGGGTGCGCCTTTCCCATACCTGGGTCTTTTGTGACTCTCTGTTTGAACCTAAAATTATGCCTGTTTGTGATTTTAGGTTCAAATGATCTCACTGTGTTTTAATATCAATCTTTCTCCCTGGCTCTAATGATTCTTTTTCTTAAGACTTCGTATCAGAGGATATAACACAGTTCTATTTCTGTTTGTGTTTATCTCCCTAAGTTAAAGGTGAAGTTTACGGAAGTAGAGGTACTCTGTCTTTTCGTTCAGTGTCTAGTGTAACGTCTAGAGAGATGTTTGGCACATGATATATACTCTGTAAAGTACCTAATAACTATTTCTTTAATGAATGAGAAACTTTTGTCTGTCTGTCTCTGTTTCTCTGCTTCTGTCTGTGTCTCTGTCTGTGTCTCTGTTTCTCTCTTTCTTTCTATGTCTCCCTGTCTCTCTGCCTCTGTCTTTCTGTCTCTCTCTGTGTGTCTCCCTCTTCCTCTCCCCCTCCCTCTCTCCCCCCTCCCTCCCTCCTTCCCTTCCTCCCATCTCCCTCCTTGCCTCTCTCCCTTCCTCCCTCCCTCCTTCTCTCCTTCTCCCCCTTCCTCTCTCCCTCCCTTCCTTCCCCCCTTCCTCCCCTCTACCCTGTTTCCTCTTCCCAGTTTTCATTTGGTACCATGGTGAAGACAAGAGACGTCATCATCCTCCATATTTCCTAGGGCCTACAGTATGGACATTATTCTTGGTTGGCCAGTTACCAAGGTCCTTGGGGAGGCGTCCCAAATCTTATCAGGATAAAGGGCCTTGAAGGAATAGTTTTCAGGAGGAGTCACATCTCAGCATCAGCAATGTAAAAGAAAGGCATGATAGAATAAATACCCATGAAGGAAAACTGTGATATTAAGGGGAAACATGTGTCAAGTTCTCCCCCAAACAGGGATCCCCAGATAGATCATTTGTACCATTTGGTCTCCACTGTGGTCTAAGGAACATGGTGTAATGAAGAGTTATGTCCCCACAGTACTCCAAATAATCCTAAATAAACTGAGGCACTGTTACTGTTCAGTGGGTTTCCAAGCAGGGAAAGGATAAGAGGTTTTAATTCCACGTGTAAGCCACTGTATCTACAGAAGCAGTATCGTAGTGAAAATGTTAGAAAACAAAAACAAAAAAAAAAAATACTTTGTGTGGTCCAGTGTGTCAGTGTGCAGACATTTATTGAAAATAATTTAGTTTCTTTTAATGTGCAGCTAGCCACACAAGTAGAAAAGATTCTAGCAATGTGCACGTGTGCCTTTGTATAATTTTTAGATGCCATAGATGGAATGTTAATTCCTAAAGGCTCTAACATGTTTTTAAAATATTTTAACATGCCTTTGTTTATGTTGTTTATTTTTCTGCAGTGGTCATTCTTTATCAGCGTTTTCAAAGTCCTCGTGTGTTTTAGGTCTCACAAAAGTCACGTGACATTTCTCTCTAGGTCTCCCTGGCACTGCTTTTCTTCCCTTTGTCTCCTCCTAAGATTAATTGATTAGTTGCTTTCTTCTCTGTGTTCACAAAAACATTTATCATGGGTTGAGGTATTATTTATTTACCTGCCTCTGAGTTTCCAGGCATCTTCATCATCTTTGTTTCCCTGGTGACTGTTGCAGTCTCTGCCTCCCGAACCTTGTTCTGTAAATGGTTACTGAATTAGGGAATGACAATAGATTTCTGACTCGACTCTGGATTCATCTGGCAAACACATATTGAGGGATTTTTGTATGCATGACACTATTGTATGTGTTTTGTAGATCCTTGGGGGCGGGGGAGGGAAATCAGATGCTCAAGTTTGGAAAAGTCTATAATATACTGTGAGAAAGAGAAAAACAAATCATGCATAAAAATAACTAATCCATGGTGTAAGGTATAGTTTTTCTGTGAGGGGTGCATGTGTCTGTGAAAGCAAGAGAGGTGAATGAGGGGGAGTGATAGAGAGAGGGAAAAAGAGACAAGAGGAGAGAGAGAGAGAGAGAGAGAGAGAGAGAGAGAGAGAGAGAGAGAGGGAGAGGGAGAGAGAGAGAAAGAATTTCTTGCCACCATTAAAAAAATATCTTTCTATTGGCTAAGGGCATGTTTTCCCTATACGTGTTAAACAAACTGACTGCACATAATAATTCTCTCACTGTCGTAAAAACTAGGTTAAATTCTGCCTTCAATCTAAAGACACACCCTTCCGCCAAACTGTGGAGTAGTGTGCTAGTACAGAGGTCTAAATGAAAGTTCCTTTCAAGGTTGTGTTTCTGCTCGCCAAATTGTCTACATTTAAAAGGAGAGTGGTTCCCTTCAGCCTTAGGCTATGAATTTCATGCATTCCTAGTTTTTTTTCGAGGTTCCCCCTAAGTGATGATTCTGGTACGTGTTGCTACAAGTTCATCCCTAATTGTCATCAGGAAACTGGCTGGAGAGAGCCTCCAACAGAAGTTAACAGTGAAGCCATTGAAAGAGTAATTCAAACAGGATTGAAGCCAGGAATATTTTGTTGTTGTTGCTCTTTTTCTTGTCAGTTTGGTAAGAGCAACTTGAATGTTTAACATTTAAGCCATCCGCTTAAAACAAAAAAAAAACAACAAAAAAAAACCCCAACTCTAGCATATTTTCATTTACCACATATGGTATAACGTGTTACTGGTTTGCATAATTCTGATTTTTTTTTTTAACTGATGGACACCAAGAAATGTTTCTGTTCTTTTTTTTGTTTGTTTGTTCGTTTGTTTAGACTTGGATTATCACTTGCATTTATCTTCAACTGCTCCTGTTTAATCCTCTCGTCAAAACTAAGGAGATCTGCGGGAATCCTGTGACTGATAATGTAAAGGACATTACAAAATTGGTAAGTAAGAAATGATTTTGGCGCTTTGAATCTTCCCTGTGCTTGCTGACCACATAGGTTTAGGGCATTCTCAACACAAGTTCAGTGCCCAAATCTAAAGTGCTTCTTCTGGGCAGATGGGAGATGCTTAGGTCATGGTGCATTTGTCTGTATAACTGACCCTTTGAACACCAACAGAATGACTTTGGATCTTAGCTAGTCTTGTCCTCTCAGTCCAAGACAGTGACTGGCTATTCCCTATTATCTACTGAGTGGGTTTCTATGTGTGACTATGTCTGCCCTGTGCCTTCCTGTTCCCGTAGAAAGCATAGCCACAGGACATCCATGGCAGCCATGCTCTTTCCATCAGCACAAAGACTGCCATGCATGGCAAGATGTTTGATCCCAGGGAATGGAGCAGGAGGAGCTTCTTCCACCCCCATAGTGCAGATCCACTCACCTCCAGGCTTGTCACACTGGAAGTCCTCCCTCAGCAAAAGCCGTTCTGCACACATGTGTCTTCATCACCATCCGCTTCCTGCTTCGTTTCTCTTGATACTTCTGTTAAGGCTCAAGTCAGAGAGCAAAGCGCAATGGAGATGCAGTATTCCCTACTCTCTTGACCTAGGAGAGATATTTTATATTTACTTGGACCACTGGGTGTGATTTCAGTATGATCAGACGCTGAGCCAGGCATGAGGATGACACACACATGCAGTGACTTAAGAACCTGAGACAGGAGAATCATGAACTGAAGCACAGCCTAGTCCTTTGTGATGTCCCAAAAGAAAGAAAGGAAAATTGAGTGAACATTTCTCAACTCTGTGTCTCTAGGTGGTTTTAAAATTAAATAAGAAACACAGATGATACAAGAATGGGAAAGAAATAAGCGTTGTTATTTGGAGAAAAGAAATAAAAATATACTTATTGATATTAGTATATAAAACAATGAGCTCTGACTTCAGATTACACATTACTGGGTTAATGTGTGTGTGTGTGTGTGTGTGTGTGTGTGTGTGTGTGTGTGTGGTGTTCATAACAGAACTTGGAAATCAAAGCTGAGTTCTGTAGTTAGAGTTTGGCTAATTTGCCGTCTGTAAAGAATTAGAAACACACACACACACACACACACACACACACACACACACACACACACACAGAGGATTTATGCTGATTCCTTGACATGCCAGGACATTCCAGATTTAAAAGCATTCTTGCCTAGTGTGCATAAAGCCCTGAGTCTGTTCCCTAGCACTGAAAGTCATAAAATAGCTGACAGTGTATGAACACTCTACTTGAAGTCTGGTGAGAAAACAGTACAGCTTTTGCCTATTGGCTCTCCAGCTCTGTGTTGAATATCTGATATATGGGAAGGCAGGTGGTGGGGAATGAAGAGGAAGTAGTTTTGGAAGCATAGATCATGGGCCTTTTCTTTAAGTTTCTGGTTAATTTGTGACCCAAGAAATAGTATTTTAAAAAGATGATATGTGTTTTATTCTAAGTTCTGTGTATATCAGTAGAAGCCGTTCATTTGTTTACCCTCCCTTGTGTGTATGTGGGGCTGGGGATGTGTTACTAAGGAACTGTGTTTGTTAAGTAAGTGCTTTATCTTTGAGTTACATATATCCCCAGCACAAAATTCAAGTAATTGAGAGATTTGTTGGTTTTTGTGTGTGTGTGTATGTGATTTGCTTTGTTGCTTGAAATAGGACTTTTATGTGTAGACCAAACCGACCTCATCAAACTTGTGACATTTTTAACCTATGTGGAGATTACAGGTATATAACCGCCATACCAGGCTCATTGTCCTAGTCCTCTTTCCCAATGTGAATAACAAAAACAACTTAAGAGAGAAGGGTTTGTTTGGCTCACAATTCCAAGCTCTATTTCATCATCAAGGAGAAGTTAAAGGGGCAGGAATTTGAAGCGCCTGGTAACATCATACCCACGGTCAGCAGGGAGCAATGCATTAAAGCATGGATGCTAGCGTTCAGCTCAATTTTTCCATCTAGTATAGTTGGCATGCCCTGTGTAGGGAATGGTGCCACCCACAGTGGTTAGGTGTTTTCATACCAATAAGAGCAAGCAACATAATCTCCCACAGATATGCTCACAAGCCAACCTAACCTGATGTAGACAATCTCTCAGGTAGACTCCTTTGTTAGTTAATTCTAGATTGTCTCAAATTGAGAATGAAGCTAACCATCACACTCATCATCCAGTGTTGTTGGGTGAATGGAGAAAGGACAGGCTGCACTTTGATGTACATCACCACGGCCTGTGGTGCTTATGAAACACTGGGCCTTAATCCAAGAAACTGATTCAGTAAGTCTGGGAGAGTGTCCAGGCACCTACATTTTTCATGAAGTTCTGTAAAGAGGTTTCAGAACAGTTTGCTTTAGATGGTCTATTCTGTCAAAAGTTTAGAGACAAAGTGTTCAAGATGTAGCTCAGTGCAGGAGCACTTGCAAGTGTGAAGCCCTAGGTTCAATATCTAGTACTGGGGGAAAAAAGAAAAGGTCAAAAGGTCATTATCTTCCCTGTAATTCAGTCCCAATGCTATCTCCAAGTGATTCTACATTATGCAGATTTTAAGCATGTCTATTAATACAAAGCTCCAAAGTATGCTTAAAGTAGGTCACTGGAAAATAGCCTTCTGGAGCTGCTACTATATTGGCGGATGCTGAGAGCAGACTAGGGAAGCTGCGAATTTCAAAAAGTGGTCGTGGGCTTGAGATGCTCAGATATCCAGAGTACAGGCTGATTTTCCAGAGGATCTGGGTTCGGTAAATCCAGTTCTAAAGGATCCGATACCCAACTTCTGGTCTCCTTGGCATCAAGGACACACATGGTGAACAGGGTATACATGCAGACAAAAGACCCATACACATAAAATGAAATACATTGTAAAAATAGGTGGTCCATTTGTTGGAAAATGAGGGTGTATCTGACCACAGGCTGAACGTATGAAGATTAGTGCAATGCTTAAGAGAAATTTTTTTGTAGGTTTTTGTTGCAAAGTGTTGGAAGGGACATGACTTAAGAAGTACCACTTCCTGTAAATGTCAAAGTGGTATTTTCAAGTAGCACAGGTGGGTATTAACAAACAGCTCCTTATGAGTCTCTGTTCTTGCCTTTATCTGCTGATTATTACCTTTTAATAGTCACTTGTAACTGAGTAAAGCCCTATATGAATATACAGTGAATACATTTTTTAAAACAAAAAAACCCTTCAGAATCATTAGGAAGATGAGAAAGAAGAAATGCTTGGAAAGGGAGAGTTTATTAATAATTGACAGTAAAATATATTTTCTCACTGTGAGTTCAAATGTTAAATCACTGCACCAAAAAAAAAAAAAAAATCTGCCTCCCAGCACTTGACTCAAGGGAAAATCATCCGAGAGTTCTTCTAGTGAACTCAGTATGTTTTCTTGAATATTTTATATTAAGACATTTGAAAGAAAGCCAAGTTAGGAAGGGTCTGAATAACTTTTACAACTGAATAAACCTGTGCAATTCACAGCCTGTATTTTATAGAGGCAGAAATTAAAATGTATAAAACAACTCCTGAACCCAGAAATGTATTGATCGAATTTGATAAATCAGCTCTCTGAATTACAATGTGAGTGCCCCCAACTGTACCAGTACAAGAAACAGTGGGGCCAGCAAGACGGCGGCTCTGCAGCTAATGGACCTTTCTGGCAAGCTAAATAACTCAGATTCTATCCCTGGCTCTCTGATATGGGAGGAGAAAACTAACCTTTATAAGTTGTCTTCAGACCTGCACATACATCCATAGCATTTGGCTGTGTGCACATGTGTGCACGTGAGA
>JANHMN010000021.1:21632428-21700106 GCA_030674055.1 Rhabdomys pumilio
ATACATACATACAAAAATGTAATTACTTTAAAAAATTTTCACAGCATATCATAGGATTCGATTTGTGCTCATGTCTACATTGGTTAAAATCATGGATTTGCGTAGATCTGTGTTTACACCCTAGCTCTTTCACATTAGGTAAGGAGTTACCTTTCTAAATCTCAGTTTCCTCCTTTAAATTTTGTGGTACATATATTAAACAATTTTTAAGCCTGTTATTATCACATAAATTCTCTCTGTCCCAGCTTTCTTGCCATTTACAATAAATTGATTGTGCTTAATCTTATCAAACGATTGTAAGAGTTGAAATAGAGGTGTCTCCGGACAAACGCCATTTGCCATTTATGGTGGTGGTGCTGTGCTGTGCGTAGGGGGAATGCAGAGGTGATCTACCTATAGACATGAAAGGAAACCAACGTGTAAGGGAGCTGAGGCGCAGCTCCGGGGCCCTTTACCTCTTTGTGCCTTCAGGGACTGTAGCTGTCAGTGATTCCCAGAGCCACCAAGCCTTTTGACTTTTGTTTATAGATCTGTGCTTCCAGATTGAACTTGGCTTCACGTAGATTGGAACTTTTGGAAGATTGCTCAAAAGCCACGTCTTTAACCAAAATTGGTATGATGGATGGAGCACAGCCCCAGCAGTCTCTCAGGGAGCTGTGTGGTCCCCAGTGCAGAAGTGCTGAGGTGCAGCTTGAGGATGTGGGTTCAGGAAGCTTAATGTTTCCCCTGGAGGGTGAAAGTAGATGTTGGTTTGCCCAGAAACTGCAGGGCTGGTCTCTTTTCTCATGGTTATAAAGACGTTAAGTATTTCCTTTGCCAATCTGTCAGCTTTGTTCCTTCAGTAAGAGTGACTGCTGAGGTTATGGAGGCAGATAATTGTAGAGTTTCTTTTAAAGGATGGTAGGGTTAGGCACCTTGGTGGAAGCTGGGGCCAGGGGGTAGTTTGAGTACCACTGAATACCTGTTCATCTGCCCATAAGCTACTGGATCCTTCTGTGATCCACTTTTCTGAATGTACAAATGAGAAACATGGATGTGATTGAGGGTAATTAACATTTCAGACTCTAAATTCTATTCTCCCATGCTTTATGTCCATTTCTGAAGGGGTCGAGTATAGCTTTCCCCATTTCTCAGAGGAGTCAGGGGCCCCAGGAAGATTTATGCAATTAGAGAATTTTGTAGACCTTCTCAGCTTTATATTATTCTATTCCACAATGATGTCTCATTAGGCTGAACTGCCTAGAATAATCTTGCCGGGCTAAAGGGAATGAGGGGGTTGAATGGAAGAAGAGGATTTGGTTTTGCAGGTGTAACCCTGGTGGTTTTTTTGTTTTTTTCTTTTTAATGATGGAAAGGACATGAGCTGGCCCTATGATTTTTTTATTTTGCTCTGCTTTGTGCTCACAGGTCTTTTTTTTTTTTTTCCCCCCAGTGGAGGTCATTCCTTTGTCCCCTCTACCAGCTCTGTCTTTACAGTAGGTGGCAGCTTGCACTGTGCCCACAGACCTTAAGTATGTTTGCTTGGGTGATTCTCATGCCAAAGAAGCACATGATTTATAGCTTTACATTTTTTTTTTTTTAATTTCTTCTTGGACATTTTGTACTGCCCCTATGGTCCCCATGGCTTTTATTTGAAATTCTTCTGGCATGTTTACTTAGCATAATAGTTCATCTATTTACAGAACATTTTGCTTTGTTTTTTTTTTTTTTAAAAATGTTGCAAGACTTGTTTTCCGTGGGAGAGTCAGACCTACCTAAGGAAAGAGTCAAGTAGCTGGGATAAGGATGAGCCAAACTTAAAAAATTCTATGGATAGTTGCAATATGGTGCTGAAAGTTCCCCAGTGCTCGTGTAGGAAGGAATCCAAATATTGAAACAGTTCAAGTGGATTCTTCCCATCTGGTCTCCTTTTGCTTCTTCTCATCTGTGGTACTCTCTTCCCTTCACTTGTGGCAGGGAGGAATTTAATTAAATGTGAATTTTAAATTCTTTTTGGCTGTTCTGTTTCATCTTTAAGTATCTGCTGAATCATCATTTGTCTTTCTCGAAACGTTTTCTGAGGGAGATTGAAGTTCATAATTGATAATGCCTTGCAAGTAGCCTGAGGAAAATGAATCAGGTGTCGTTTATGAATTACCAGGGTAATCTAATGAATTTTATTTCCCGAACCAACTTTAGCTTATGGTGATTGGGAAGCTGTTGCATTTAGAAGCTCAATTACTATAACTTAGCTGGAATCATCATCATATATATTTTTCACATTATATATATATATATATATATATATATATATATATATTTATAATTGTAAGATATATATAGTTATATATAAACATAAGATATATACAGTTATATATAATCATAACATATATAAATATACATATACATCATATACATATGCATGCTGTCTCTGTTGCTAATAGCACAATATCTCAGTCTTGGTAAGTTATGAAGAGTTTTAATTTGGCTCAGAATAGTTCTGGTCCAAGCCAAAGACTGTATCTGATGCTTCTATCTGGAATAGTCCTAAGAAAGGGCAATGTACCACAAGGAGAGACAGAAAGCAAAGACCTAGTCCCACTGGCTCACAGGACAGACATACTCTTGAGAGAGCCCTTCAGTCTATACATTATATTTAGAGAACAGTCCCCATTCCTAAGGACAGAATCCTAGCTACCTCTCAAAGATCTCACATTTTCCCCACCATGTTTCATAACAGAGATTAAATTTCAGCATGACTGACGGTTGAGTTAGTTTGGTAAGCAAAGATGCTTACTTAAGTTGAACCTCTGGAACCCACAGGTACCAGGGGAGAATTGAATCCCACAGCCGTCTTCTGATTTACACACACACACACACACACACACACACACACACACACACACACACATAAACACACCCCGCAGGGATAAGGACGGAGTTACAAATAAATGCCGAAAAAAGTTCCAGTATTAATTTTGTAGGAACAAACCATGTTCAAATCATACCATTGTGAAGTAGATTTTTAAAAATGATCTTAGGCTGGGATCAGTAGAGTTATTGGCAAACATGCATAATAAGGACCTGGATTTGATCCCTAGTACCATATGTTCAAAGAAAACATTGACCTGTTCTATTTGAAAGGAAAGAGTGGCTATTTGCTTTCATGTAGGTGTTTTAAACTAATGAGAGGTGGTATAGAAAGTTTTCTGACGTCATCTTAATTTTTAAAATCACTATTGAGTTATCTTTTTCGTTTGTCGTTGTTGCCGCTGCTGCTTTTTTGTTTGTTTGTTTGTTTTGTTGTTGTTTTTTGCTAGTTTGGTTGTTGTTTTTTTTTTCTTTAGAAATCACCCAATTACCTATGATAGCTGATCTAGTTAGTTAGGTTTTTAGACAGTACTAACAGGAAAATCAAAATTTCCAAATCAAAATGTCCAAAGGCAATAGGCGGTACTTTCCTGAAGTGTGCATGAGACTGAAAGCCACGTTATAGAAAGCTGGGTCACTAAGGTGGAGTCATCAAGCATTTCCTGCTATAGCCAGGATTCTTTAACATCACTGCTTCTGATGAGACTAAAGAGCCTGACCTTCATTCCTGAAAGGTTGAAAAAGGAAACCATTTTACAAATGGTGCCAAGGAAACCGTGAGTCACTGCTGAGGACTTGGAAGAAACACTGAGAGCACAGGGTCTTGTCATAGATGTCCAAGTGTCCATTGGGTTCTTGACCTTTAAGGACCTTGACGACATTTGAGTCATGAGAACCAGACATTTTAGACCAGTGACCCAGAGATGGAGTTAAGTGTCTTGACTTTGTGTGCTTTTCTCCTGAGTCCAAATACCTGCAGGGTCTGGTAAGCAGCCAGTGCCAACTTGCATTGCCAAGACTTTCTTGGCAAAGTTTCGAGCCTTTCTGAAAACTGTTCTCCTTGGTTGTTTTGTTGCTGTTGTTGTTGTTGTTCTGGGTTTTGTTTTTTGTTGTTGTTGGGTTTGTTTGTTTGTTTTTGCTTGTTTGGGTTTGTTTGTTTTGTTGTTGTTTGTTTTGGGTTTTTTTTTCCCCTAATGTCATTGAATATGTCCAAACTTCAAATATCTACAGAAAATTTAACTTTATCTCCGCCTTACCTCGCCTCCAGATGCATTGCTTTTTCATCTTCCTTTAGAACAGAGCAGGTCTCCCAGAGACATCAACCGAATACAACATAACAAGATGCAACGAGACTAGGCACAAACCATCATGTCAGGGCTGGATTAGGTAAACCAGTAGGAAAAGGGCCCCAAGAGCAGGCAAAAGAGTCAGAGACACCCTATTCCCATTGTTAGGAGTCCATCAAGAAGCCCAAGCTAAACGACCACAGTATGTACGCTGAGGGCCGATCGCAGACCCATTAGGCTCCGTCCGTGGTTCCTGCTTCAGTCTCCGTGAGCCTGGATGAGCGCTGCTTAGTTCATGCTGCGGGCTGTGTTTTCATGGTGTCCTCCACCCTTCTGGCTCCTACAGTCCTTCCTTCTGCTCTTCCTCAAGGTTCCCTAAGCTCTGCCTAATGTTTGGCTGTGGGTCTCTGTATCTGCTCCCATCCGTTGCTGGAAGAAGCCTCTCTGATTCCTCATCGATCTTTCTGTTTCCCTTTTCCAGAGACCTTTCACATAGCCCAGGCTGAATTCACCGTCCCTCCATGTAGTCCCTCCATGTAGTCTGTCTGTATCTCACGATGGTGACTTTGAACCCCCGATTCCCAAGTCTTTACCTCCAAAATGCTAGGATTACAAATGTGCAACGCCAACACTCAGATCTAATTCCTGCTTTTCTAGAGATGCCTGTTCTCTTGTGCACACGTTGAACACAACATGTCCAGCACTTTCCTGGTAGCGCTCTGAACTCGAGGCTTGTCTCTGATCTCTCCACTCTTCTATTTAGACTAAATACTTATCCTGAATTTACCACCCTGTTCCTTCCCTGCTTGCCAGAAACCCCAACCAGACTTAATCTTAGTAATTAGCCACATAATCCTCTTTCAGAGACAAAGTAGAAAGTCCTTGGAGACAGTGTGATGTGCCCAAGGGCCACTGTTCCTGTGGATGGTGCTGCTTACAGCAGGGAACTCTTAGCCCAGCATGCAGAGATTCCCTCCCTAATGTGTCTCTAATGTAACATCTCTAGCTAGTCTCTCAGATATACCAATTCCGTCCCCTGTATATGATACTTTGTATTCAGTATGCTGCCCTCTACTGCAAGCATTTATACACCATATTTAAGCCCTTCCCTCCTCTCCTCTCCCTCCCTTTCTTTTTTTCCCTGCCTTCTTTTAGGCACCTCTTTTTCTTTCCTTTCCTGTGGATTTTAGAGACAGGGTTGCCTTCTAACCTTGGAGGCCTTGATTCTCATGATGTAGCTCAAGGTTCTCAAACTCATGGCTATCCTTCAGTCTCAGCTTCCGAAGTGCTGGGAATAAAGACATGCATCACCATGCCCAGCTAGCCCTTAGTATGAGTTGTTTAATCCTTGTAAAACCTTTAGCCACCCTGTAGTCTAATTTCTAATTATGCATGTGGAAATGAAAGCTGAAGTTGTAGAAGTTACTTCCCACACCTGAGTTAGCAGGTGGTGGGCCGGGATCCAGTGTAAACCGGCTGTCTCCGGAATCTGTGCTGTTGGCCCGGACTTCAAACCCCACATCTTTTAGCAACATCTGTCTTTCAGGTCCAAGGCTCTCTCTTCCCTATAAAACTTTCCCCAGTGATCAATAGAGACATCAGAGACTTGGAATTCATGGCAGGGTTATTTGTGCTTTCTCAATCCTATCCAACATGCTGCAAACGCTGAGAAAGTAATACCATAATCTATGACCTGACCATAAATATCTGCAGCTCGGTTTTCCAAATCCCCTTCAAACAGTAATTGGAAAGCAAACACAGAAAGCCGAGTACTAGCAAGAGCCTGCACCGTGGCTTGGTGTGCAGACACGAGCTCAATGAGCCAGGGTTTCTACCTTCGTCCAGTTACTCCTGGTTCCTCTGACCTTGGAGGTGCCATTTCACCTCCCATACCACCATACACTCTCCATCCCCATTCTCATTTGTGAAATTGGCTTAATATGGTATGCCTCATGGGATTCCAACAGTGACTGTATGAAAAGCTACTATAATTCGTAAAGTCATATCCAAACACAGTCTTTTCTTTTAGTCCCACTGGAAATTCAATACAGGTAAATTAGCTCAGTGTGGAGCTCCATCCTCTGGCTGACATTGTGGAGATATTCATGTCCTGGTCATAGAACTTCTCTGTGAGCTTCTTTTGGCTTCTGTAAATAAAGTCTATATTGGTTCTCCATAAAATGAAGCTGGCCAGCATCTCCCTTATCTTGAGGTTTTTAAATAGTGAATCTAAACTTCTGTTATAAAATGTAATGTAAATTATATCTTCAGGAACCTGTATTTAGAATACTCACCGCTTCTTGGTGTATTTTCCTCATGGAATGACTTTCATCTCCATGGTTATTCCATCATGAACTATAATATAACTGCTCAGTCTTGTGCCTGTTAAAGTTTACAGTGTGCCTTTGTTGGTGGGACTTGTGTAAAATGACTTGGTTGTTTTGCCTTTTGAACTTGGGTATGGAAATTTCGAAGGCAAAGGAAGTCATAAAAGCATGTCAGGAAACCTGGTTGAGAAAAGAAAAATTAAAGTATAGAGTTAGCTCGTAAGATAAATAAATTAAAAAAAAAAGCATCACCTTCTTTAGGAGCCCAGGTTTATTTCTGGTAGACCCTGAAAATTCTACTCTATTATTAGAAATAGCGTAAGATGGACAATGGTAGAGATTCACAAGAAGAATTCCATGCACTGTCTGGCCACTTAGTGGATTACAGGTATATTACCATGCCAGGCTACTAGTAGGTAGCATTTTACACATAGACTATTGGGCAGTTTGTTGCAATAATCGAGAGGCAAACACACACACACACACACACACACACACACATATATGTATATATATATGTGTATGTTTGTGTATGTGTATGTATATGTATGTATATGTATGTATATATATGTATATATGTATATATATGTACATATATGTGTATATATGTGTATATATGTGTATATATATGTATATATATGTATATATGTGTGTATATACATATACACATACACATACACATACACATACACATACACATACACATACACATATACATATCATTTCATTGCGGAACCTGAATCCTAGTCCACATGTAACACCCAAGAGGCAAGTATCTTCGGTCGAGTGATTTGGTTTTTTTTTTAAGTCTCAATTTCTTCCCTTATTAAACACAGATGCTGTGTTAGAGAAATAATAATGTCACTTGTCCCCTTAAGGGCATAGTGCCTAGAATATAGTAAATACTCGAAAACGATTAGACCTCTTTGTTATTAATCGTCACATGAGTTACAGAAAGAGCAACTGTTAAATTGGTCCATCAAGGCTGAAATGAACGAGAGGTAGAATACTATTACCATGGGACCAATAATTCCCTTGGCTCCGCTCTCACCACTTCTGAGTTTGACTAGCGTTTTCCCACCAAATTGCTTTCAGATTATAGTGGCAAGACCAAGAAGCAACGTATGGCTTATGTTCCAGAAAGCATATCAGAGATAACCTACCCCTGCAAATATGCATATGATCGATCGCAGCTTTCTATAGGAACAATGAAGATATCAGACACAGAATAAAGACAGTATATGCCATTGAAAACCATTTTCCTAGCTAGTTCTCAATAAAGAACTCCGGTTGCTAGTTTATAATGGGTTTGGCACATTCCCTTAACAAGTGATAGGTAACTGGATCTCTGGTTTATGAAGGAAATAAAACAGTGTATAGCTAAATTCCAAATTCTGTAGTTTCCAGCCCATTGCTTATTCACTGATACTATACTATATTGCTATAGATGTGTTAGATGATTTCAAAGGCTTTAAAAACTAGCCGGATTGGTGAAGCATGCCATGTCTAACCCAAGGTAAGTGAGCTGAGACCTATCGCAAAACCGAAATCAAACTCTAAAGTGTTCATTTCTTTAAAAATAGACTAGTCCTTCTGAAGCTTTACTGACTTCGGATAGAATCAACACAGGAAAGAAGCCCTACAATTTGAGCATGGTTAGCATCACTGTGGGAATTGTTATGTAAAACGCAGTTACATCTGCTGTGACTGGTGAAGTTTCCTTCTTCATGCTGACCTACCACAGCGAGAACCACTGATGAGATCATAGCAACCTTATGCAGATACAAATTGGAAAACTGTCCCAAAGGGGAATTCCAGTGCTACAGATAGAAATCAAGATTTATGATTTTTTTTTCAAAAAACTCAATAGAATTAATAAAGTGATAGTTGTAGGATCTCCTTCAACATCCTTGATTTCACTAGCCCTGGGTCGTTGACTAGGTCTCCATCATGGGTGGTATATTCGTAGCCACCCATGTCTGGATTTCCAACTCAAGTACTGTATATTAGATAACAAAGGGGCATGAGATATTAATGATGTGACAGGTTGGATATATGAATTTTCTCCAGAAACTCTTTTGTATTTACTCACTTTTTCAATTCTTGGTCTCTGTAGGTGGCAAATCTTCCAAATGACTATATGATAACCCTCAACTATGTCGCCGGGATGGATGTTTTGGTATGTAGTTCACACATTTCTGACTTGCATTTTAGTGGTTAACGGGTGACCTGTGATTATCCATATTGAAGACACTCTCTGCTCGATGTATTGAAGATTATATCTTTTTAGATTTTGACCTATATTTTTTTCTTCTTCAATTTTCTCTCAACCTGCTGCAGAGATTATCAGTGAGCATTTCAGTGTTTTAGGCCTGCACACTAAACAGAAACGGCTCATCTTGGTTAGACTTAGCAACTGATGTCTATTTCTCCCCCTGGGCATCTCTCAAAGGGACTGGAATATAAAATCATGTTAAATTTTCTCCTTGTCAATGTCTCATGTATATATTACTCTTATTCCTATTTTATTTAAGGAAATAGAATATTTTATTTTATTTCTTAGCTTATTAGCCTTGCAATGGGGCCTTGAATACATGTATGGGAGTTATAATTTTGTTTCAGTGTAAATTATGGGATGTTAACGCTGTGGACAAACTGCACTAGAGTTATGCAGACCAAAAAGATGCCCAGTAACTCTGCATGCCTTTATAAACTCCTAAGACATCAGGCTCTGCCATCCAGAAAGATGTGATGTTAATGCTGTTTGATACTCTATGTTCCAGCTTGCAACGTAGTCACATATTTTCAACACATGCTATTCATACCGATTCACTGTAGCTGTTGTACCCCTGGAGTAAATTGAAAGCTATTTGAGCTGCTCTCTCTTTTGCAACTCTTTTTTTTCCCCTAACCCCAATAAATATTCATAGAATGTTGATTATGCACGTGTTGTTTCTGGTTTTTGTGAATGAGCCAATCAAAAGTATGTGACTTTGTTCTTCAAAATACCTTTCAAATACTACATAAGGTTTTCGTTTCAAGATACTGTCTCTGGCTATACTTCTTTTATTTGGTAAGCAATTTTTTTTTTCCACAAACTGCCAAATTGTTCTTTAGAACTCCCTTAAACATGTAGCTTCATGCTGGACCAGCTCCGGCTCAAGCCTGGCCACTGTCTGTCAATTCTGATAGTGGAGTTTTCTGCAAAGAGAAATATAAAATCACGGCAGCTTGAAAAGTAGGCAATGCAGTCATTTGATCACTTCATCAGCAAGCGTTTGGTGAAGAATCAATTCAAAAACTCTTGGCCTCAGTGGTTGAGTGCTTGCCTAGCCTATGGAAAGGTCCTGGATTCCATCCCAGCGCCATCAAAATAACAAACAAACAAACAAACATCTTAACAAGAATTGTGAGGAAAGTACTTAGCCTTTATGTCACTTTTTTGCAAAATGATCTGCCTCCCCTCCCCCACCTCCCCTCCACACACAAGGGTGAGAAGAAATTTTGTACATTAGGTACACTTGTTCATATTTTACAAAGGGCTCAAGGAGGTTTACAACCCAGACTTATTTTGACCCCAGACCTAAAAAGAACATCCCTGCCTTTCCCATCCCATCCCATCACACTCCACTTTGGCCATCCCACTCTTCACTCTGGGTTACTGAAAATGGGGATGTGAAGAATAATTACCGTGCTGAGCAAAGTGTTAGAAGGAAGCTTCTAGGTAATAAAGCCTTCCCACTCCAGACTGCCACCCCCTTGAGCCTGGCTGTTGCCAGACTTGCTCAAAGCAATCCTGCTGCTCTTTGCAAAGCAAGTGTTAAACGGGAGATAACTAAATAAATGATTCCGTGCTGATCTAATCATAGACGGTGCTAAATCATAAATTTCAGTATGGGCTGGTGATAGCTAGAGTCAGGCTTGTAAAAATAAAGCCGACTTATTGCCACAGATTTTGTGCGTGTTGCTGCAATTGAGAGAAGCCTGCTATTATTTGGTCTTGGCATGCTAGCGTGGAACTACTGAGAAACATTGTTCTTGGCCACCGCAGTTGGCAGGAAAAATCAGCTGCTTTGGAGGGCTTAGCACAAAAACTGGGGTCTTACCCTTTACCTTCATTTTAAAGGGTTCATTTGTGCCAAGACCAGAGGCGTTTCCCAGTTGAGTGGCCTGTGGAAATTTGTTGGTGGTCAGAGTCCCAGCTGCCTAATCTTTTGTCTTTAAACAATAAAGGGTGGGGTGAGATTTGTTGCCTGAAAGATCCCCTAGGACCAAGACAATAAAAGTCAGCCTCAGGCACTGGGCAAGATACAGTTTTGTTTTTTTACTTTTATTGTAAAAAGCAGCTAAGGTCTGAAAAGGAAAGTCAATTTTCCTTCTTAGAAAATAGCCTAGTAGATTCTCTCTCAGAAATAGCAGGTTGTGGTCATCCATTCGGTTAGTATTTGAATCCACTGATAATCGCCAATTCATAATCTTCACAACTACACTACTGTAATATAGCCAGAGGGTAGGATTTTCCCCTCAACTTCTTAAGCTTAGGTTCTGAATGAACACTCCTGGTTCTTTCGTTCAGCCGGCAATTACTCTAGAACGAATGGGCGTGGAGTTGCTGAACGTTGCTACACAGCTGTGTTCGCTCTAATGTGTGTATCCGCCCTAAAACAAAAGATACTGGAGTTAATTGCTCATCCTTTTTAATTGGAGTAAATTATATATACACGCAGTTATAGCTCTCCTTGACGTATTTTGGAAATTCCTTTAGTTGTACAGAATAAATATAAAAATATCCAAAGAGTATCACATGGTCTACTCCAGGTTCAGCCTTTTTCTTCCCTGCATTTATTTGCTTTATCAATTTTTTTTTCTACAGGGATATTTTATTATATCATTTTTCCAAATAAATTGTGTCCATCATGGTCATTTGCTTCTAAATACTTTAGTATGTGTTTCTTTCTTTTTCTTTTTCTTTTTTTTTTCCGAGACAGGGTTTCTCTGTGTAGTCCTGGCTGTCCTGGAACTCACTCTGTAGACCAGGCTGGCCTTGAACTCAGAAATCCACCTGCCTCTGCCTCCCAAGTGCTGGGATTAAAGGCGTGCGTCACCACCGCCAGGCTTAGTATGTGTTTCTTAAGCATAGAATTATTATCTTACCTTTCAGCAACATATCTTCAACTCTAGTAAAATCAGCAATAATATTTTAATGTCTTGGGTGTCTTCAAGTTTATCTGTTTGCGTTTTCATTTCTATTCTTCTGGCAAAAGTTCATTCCATGATCATGGTTTACATTTTGAATTTTGATGATTCTTTTTTTATTAGTTTAAATCGTGCATGCACACACGGTACATACGGGTGCTCATAGAGGTTAGAGCTATTGCTAGACATGGGAGCAGAGAGCTGAATTTGGGTCCTGGGAGAGAAATGCACCTCCTAACTGCTGAGTCATCTCTTCAATAGCATGATTTTAATATCATGAACACTGTTTCCCCAGCAACATCTAGTCTAGTTAATTTATCTGGCTAAGAGGACTTGGAAGAAGTAATTCAGTTAAGATTTTTGAGATAAGATTATCCTGGATTATCAAGAAGTGATTCAGTTAAGCTTTTTGAGGTGGAGAGATTAGGTTGGATTGCCAAGTGGGCCCAATTGGTACACTTGCGAATCCTTATAAAGGATTCAGACGTGTCTAAGTTAGAGAGGGAGATTTGCAAAAATTTCTCCGCTGGGTTTAGAGTTTGAAGCCAGAGCAGCAGGAATACTGGCGAGTGGCCTGTTGGAGCTGGAAAAGGCACAGCAAAGATCTCCCTCAGCCTCGGAAGAGTGCCTTGAGTTTAGTTTAAGTAAGATTTATTCCATACATCTGACCTCAAGAACTGTAAAGTAACCTTGGTCTTGATTACCAGCTCAATGGTAATTTGTTCCGGCTACGATAGGAAATCAACAGATCCCATCTTAAAGTCTCCTTCAAAAGTCTTTCAGTCATTTTTTTCATCTTTGTGGCATTGAAACTTTAGAATGAGTCACCCTTCTCCTTGTCCAAGTGTCCCTTTTCAAACATGATTGATGGTTCCTACTGATTCTGTGGAGTTTATGCATTCTCTGGTGTCACCTGATGGCACTTGCTCAGACTGTCCCTCCCAGAGCATGCAGTGTATGTCATCCCTGAAAGACTACTTGATTTAATTTGTTCAACTGATTTCTGTGCATTGACTCATTGACAGTCTTAGAGACACTAAAATCACAGGAACATCCTGGTCCTTATCAATGGTTCGGAGCTACGGGACTGTATTACATGCACTAATCTTTAGGGTTACATCTTTTTTAGTTTGTGTGTTTGTTTGGGTGCTTAGGATCAAACCTAGGATTGTGCTTCCGCCAGGCACTCTGAGCCATACTCCCAGTTCCTAAAGCATTTTTAAAAGGAACAGCTAAGACAGAAGTGTTTGATTGTGTACCCCTATTACTATGGCAACAGTGAGCCAACCCTTCCTCAGGCATGTGCAGCCTCACTCTGAGGTTGTTCCCGCCTCTTTCACCTGGCTCTGTGTTCTTTTGTTCCTTTGCCATCCCATGACTTATTACTGGACACTTTGGTTCCTGGGTTGACAGAGTGACTTAGAAATAATTATCCATTTGCGATCTATTCATTTTTTTATGGTTCCTGGGTTGACAGAGTGATTTAGAAATAATTATCTATTTGCTATCTATTCCTTCTTTATATATGCTGACTGACCTCTGACTCATCTTCTGATAAAGGAAATAGTGTTATTGCAATGAGGGCACAAAAAAATGCAGTTTCCTGATTGTTTTTGGGGCTATTTGACTGATACCATCCCCCAGCTTACAGACTTTACAAGACAGAATATATCTCTATCTCTATATCTTACCTATACCTCCTCTCTCTCTCTCTCTCTCTCTCTCTCTCTCTCTCTCTCTCTCTCTCTCTCTGTGTGTGTGTGTGTATGTGTGTGTGTGTGTGTGTGTGTGTGTGTGTGTGTGTGGTTTTCTTTTGCTGTGCTGTTCTATATCTTCTGTGCCTTCTGTGTGGTGGGTACTTAGAAAATATTTGACGGAAGGATACAAAGAAAGGCAGTAGGACCTTTCCCTGGTGTGTAACCACTTGTCATTGCCTTGATGTCCAAGGTGCTGTGACAGCTGAGTGCCTGTAACTCACCACACACTATCTGAACCTCCACAGTGCTGTTCTCTCTTCCTTAGACTTCTGTCATCTTGTTTGGAAGAGTTACGTTATTGTGCATGTGAGCCTTCTATTTGCACCGAATCATTTCTGCTCAAGAACCATCTCATTTTTCCAGTTTGCTGGTGGCTGAGAGCCAGATCCCTAAGCCCAAGGTTCATAAGACTCTTCATAATCTTGCCTCCTCCCATCCTTGCCACTGAAGTACCCATTTTCCCCCTACACCAACTCACCGCCCTACCCTGATGCATCACTGTCTCCTAAAGTCATGCTTGTTGGCAACCCCTGTGCTATGCTGGGTGCTACTTAACGTTTGCCAGGGATGTCTGTTCATCCACTCACCCTGCCATGGAATTGTGGCTATTTTGGAGCCCAACTTAGTTACCAGCTCTTTCAAGAGCAGATTAAGTTATTTATTTTTTTCCATACAAGACCATTATCTATACTTCTTGACTGTGCTTTCTCTCCCATGTTTAATACAGGACCACAGAAAATTAACACCACATATAGTCTGAGCTCAGTGCTTTGATTAGTGCAGAAGACTTGGTGCTCCGAAACCCTGACACTGTACCTGCGGAAGGAATGTTGTCTTTTAGCATATTATCTCCTAATTTCTGTAGAATTTCCTAAAAAGCAAAAAGGCACTCATTGTGGGTATAGCATCGTATAGGGCAACTGCATAACTCAGGTGGTATGTGCTCATCTCAGAGCGCTGTGAGGAATGATTAAGATGTTTGAAAAAGCCTTATGTGTGGCAAGCAGCAGCTGTCACTGCCATTATTTTCATTATCATGATGATAAGTTTGAAATAGGCTCTGGCTGTGTAGCCCAGGCTGGCCGTAACCTTTCAGTGCTGCTGTTACAGGGGTGTACCACCATGCCCAGATGGCAATTTCGTTGTTATGCCTTGTTTGCTTATTCTGTCTTAACTATAGAAAGAGCAGGGGTGGTCTCTTTTACTTTGTTGTACTTCTCTCCATCCTCTAGATGATTCTATGCATACAGTATTTACTCAAAAATAATACTTACCAGACAACATTTAATCGTAGCGAAAACTCCACATTTGTGAGTATTGAAGAAACCTATCTTATTCCACTAAGGACTTCTATGGTCCTTTTCGATAATAGGGAACCCAAGCTTAACCAGGGAAAAGGAAAGGGAAGAGAAAAGAAAAAGAAGGGAGATGAGAAAGCAAAGGCAGGTAGGTCCCAGTGTTATAAGATGCTAAAGAAGAGCTCACCAACAAAGGCCTGAGCATGCGCTGGGTCTCATGGGACTGAAGGTGGAAAAGCTAACAGTTTTTATTTTATTTTATATTTTATTTTTGACTCTGTACATTTTCCTGTGTCTATGCAGAATGCTTCTTGTTTGTTCCCCAACTGTCTCAGAGCCTCCAAATTGACACACTAGTTTTAGCCTGGCTCAAAGACTAATGATAGGCCCTCCCACCACCCGTGATTGTGGGAAGGATTTTTCCTTATTGGTTTTTCTAAGTCAGATGTCCACCAGCATTTAATCAGTGATTCCACAGAATATGTCACTGGACCTATGAATTTAGATGGTCCACCCTTGTGATATGGAGTACTTACTATAGAAATTAAATTCAGCTAAGTAGATAAGTGTGCTTAGGTCTTTATTGACTACCGCCCATTTAGAAAGTATTACTTTTTAACTTTAATTATTGAGAGAGAGTCTTATGTAGCCTCAAACATAACCGTGTAGCAAACAATGACTTTAAGTTCTACATCCTCCTTCCACCCTTTGAATATGAGTGTTAGATAGTCTCATGCCACCAATACCTTCCTTAAGAAAGTGCTTCAGAAAGAAGCTAGAAGAAGCTGAGGTGGAGAGTGACCCAATAGAAAAGCAGCAGTCTCAACTAATCTGGACCCCTGAAATCTCTCAAACACCGAACCACCAACCAGGCAACATACACCACCTGGTCTGACGCCCCCACCCAACACACACACACAACGCATATACAGCAGACGACTGCCAGGTCTGGCCTTCATGAGAGATGATGCACCTAACCCTCAAGAGATTTGAGGCCCAGGGAGTGGAGAGGTCTGGTGGGGTGGAGACATCCTCTTGAAGATGAGGAGGGATGCGGGGAGAGGGGAGACGTATGGGATGAGGAATAGTCAGAGGACAGACCAGAGAGGGATAATGGCCGGACTGTAGAAAAAAATGAAAGAAAATAGAAAATGAATAAACTAGAATTTTGAATACTGTTTTAAATAGCTTTTAGCGTACGTACATAACAGCACTGTGGCTCATCTTAATAAACATGACTAAGACACCATTTAGAACATGTAGACCAATTACTGTCTGATAGAAAAGAAAGGGCCACATATAATCTTCAGTTACTGAGTAGCCACATTTAAAAAAAAAAACAAAGTTTAAAAGAACAGATGCCACTGAATATAATAAATTATATTTAGCTTACAATATGACAAATACAATCATTTACTGTACAAACGAGTATAAAATTGCCAATGGAATATTTTACCTTCCTTCCAGTACTGAAAATCCACTGTGTATTTCATACCTACAGCAAATTCTACTTCAGATACTAAATGTTCACCGTAGCATGTGGTGATAAGTACCTACCAAAGAGGGACTGACTCCAGATTTCGCCAAGCACAGATTAGAGAGATTTCTTACTGATGGAGGAAGTAAAGGAGAAGTTAGACTGACTTGCCTAGAACTCCACGTGAGGTGACTGGGACTAAGAACTGGTTCTCTGACTCCTCAGGCTCTGCTGCCCTCCCCTCCATGTAATCTTTCCTCACGTTGCTATTTCAGGTCTGGCTGAAGAGCCATTCATAGGCCTGTCCTAAGAAGTAGCATGCATTTCTACTGCCTGGGTTGACTACCATCTTAATCAGACTGACAGTCATCCATCTCTTAAATTCAAATATGAAAATGCAAAGTTAGCTGAGTATGCCCTGAAGATTCAAAAGAATTGTTCATGGAGGACTGACAGAGTCATCCCCCCAAACCCTGGTCATCTAAATGGGGTTAAGGTTTTGGAAAGTCTATACTAGCCATGTCAAGACATAATGTTTTAGAAAGTGCTTTTGTAAGAATGTTTAGATTCACCCACCAACAGGATTCTTCTGCTGTTGCCAAGAATTAGAGGCTAGGTGAATACTCCTTGTGAATACCATTCAGAGTTTACCAGTCAGGACTTTGGTTCCTCTGAATCTGATTGGTATTGGTGGTATACCAAAGTTAGGCCCACTAAGAAAGCAGGTAGCTACCAAGTAGGTTCTGTTTGCCATGAATTTCATGAATCTTACAATGACTACAAAGAGGCTGTACATCTGAAACTGATGCAGAATACTATGTCAGATTCTGAGAGGGCAAGAATATGCCAGACTTAGCAAGCCCCAAGGTATTTCTGCCACATTTGCTTCATGCATGGCTCAAAGTGCCCAGTTCTGCCACTTGAGTGTGGCTATGTCACACACCTCACAGAATCCTTGAATCTTCCTTTAAACACTTGTTTGCCCTTAGAAGTACATGGGATTGTCTTTCTTTCTTCCTTCCTTCCTTCCTTCCTTCCTTCCTTCCTTCCTTCCTTCCTTCCTTCCTTCCTTTCTTTTTTAATTGTATATTTTATTTATATACATCTCAGATGTTATCCTCTTTCCCCAGAAATCCCCTATCCCATCTCCCCTCCTTCTGCTTCTGTGAGGGTGTGTCCTCACCCACCCGGCCACTCCCACCTCCCCACCTTCAAATTCCCCCACACTGGGGGGATTTTCATCACCGCCCCACAAAAGCAGCCGTATTCCTACTTGAGTGTAGATTACTGATAACTATTCCGTCTTTCATCGTATCTTTTATTGGGTCATTTAGTGAAATCATGTACTTGATACTCATGGTATATTAAAAAAAGAGAAAAAAAATCTGTAAGGAAGTTTATAGCTAAATCATTAGAGGTCATGATCTACTCATAATCCAGAGGTGTTGGTTTGGTGTCACGGAGTCAATTGGCATTTAAGATTAATACATGTGGCAAATATATAGGAGTATGAAGGATACGCTATGCCTGGAGTCTCACACAGGTCTCCTCCAATTAACCCAGAGGATAGAAGTCAGGGAAGTACGAGGAAGGAAGATAAGATTATATGAAGTATGGAGTCAAGAAAAACAAAACAAAACAAAACAAAAAAAACAAAAAAAAACCCAAAACAACAATAACAAAAAACCTCAGGCAAATTTTCCTATTCAAAGCAGTCTTTATTTTTTGCTTTTGATGTCTGTATATGTGGCTTATGGAAAAAACGAGTCAAATTATATGTCCCTCTGAAAGCTGCATGTTGTCTCTGACATCTGGAGTCACTGTTGACTTCCTCCATCTTTCACATTCTTCAGCAAAAGAGAGCATTCTATCCTCTGCGCTCTGTGCTTCTGTTGGCTGTTGTAAGTTAACATTTGTTTTAAGGTATTTACGTTTTAAATGGCCTCTGAAAGATAAGCAGTAATAATGCCATTTTGAGGCAGCAAAGAAAGGATTCTGTCTGTGAGTTCGACAACACTTAATCATCTGTTTCATAATCAGAATCTTGGAAGAATTAAAAAGCAGACCCTCTGATCCTCTCACCAACGACAGACAGACTTGCTCAACTGTGTTTTGTTCTCTTTGCAAATCATTGACTCTATTTAATCACAAAGAGAAAAGAGAGAGAGAAAAGAAACTTCTTGAGAAGTCTAGTCAAGACTGGTTCGCCGTGTCCCCTCCCCCAGGCAGGAAGGTCAAAAGAGGCCAACCCAGAATATGATCTGTTTGCTTTGGCTCTCTCCTGAATAGATTCAGGTCTTAAAGAGCTGCATCATAGCTGAATAAACAAATTAATGAATGCACAGGACCAAGTTAAAGATACAGTTTTTTGTTTTCAGGAGACCTGTGGTATAAATGATAATGACTGCAATAAAATATAATAGCAAGGGCTTAGCAATATGTGAGTTGTTAGCAGGATATCCAAGAATTTATAGCAAGCCTGGTGTATGGTGGCATGTTTCTCGAATCCCAGTACTTTGGAGGCTGAGGCAGGAGGATCACAAGGTGGCAGCTTTGTCTGGATTTCATAGCAAGGTGGGGAGTGGGGATAATAAGACAAGAAAAGAATGATTGAATCTCTGTCAAAAATTTAATATTACTAAGACAGGTTGTCCCTGTATTTGAAAGGATAAACCTTGAGAAATCCTGTCTCTCAGACTTGACTGAGGTTTGTGAAAATGAGAGAGGGTATATGTAAATAGAGAGAAGATGTAACATGAATGATAGTTGTTATAGAACTCCCCAAGCTAAAAATAAGGAACGAGTGATCACAGTCCTCTACTGAAACGAAGGGTCTTTGAGGGGCACACAAAGAGAAAAAAGAGAAAGACCACTTTTTTTTTATAGGAACAACCACAGGATAAAAGGAGTGGCTCAATTCAAAGCTCAGGAATTTAATTGTGTCAGGAGATCCGAGTAGATAGGCAAGAATATCGGTCACATAAAAATGGAGTTTAAGATCATAATACATAGAATCTATTATCCTTGAAAAGTTGTATAGCTGCAACTACCCTGAAATGCTCTGGAATGGTCTATAGAAGAACCACAGAAAATAAGACTGTTTAAAAATGTTGGCCTCATGCGATCTACGCTCCCCAGCTGTCCACACCATCTCCTTCACTTTGACACTTTATACGTGTGATGCATGGTCACTGGAAGATTTACGTTGTTCGCTTGGAGCCTCTCAGCGAGACCTGAGTGCAGTTAGGCGTTGATGCTAGCTTTCAATATCTATCTAAGTGGGCAGAACTGGCTACGGGAGCTGCCCCCTCCCGATGCTTGGATTACTGCTCTGCTATCACAACCTTGAAATTTGAAATAGTTCTTGAGCAAATTGTCGAATGATAATTTCAAATAAGAAATACACTTTCCTTTTGCACTCACTCCCACAAATGACACAGCAGGTACTGCCAACTCAAGTTCGTCTATTCAGGTCTCAAATCACATCCCTGCCCACGGGAATCTATCTCTCTATTGAGAAGCCTTGGAATCTATCAAGACTTTTAGGTTAATTGGTTTTTAACTGGTAGTTCCTTCAGTGCTACGACTCCCTTTTCTAGTAATTTTTTTTTTTTTTTGGTAATCCTGTCGGTATTTAATGTTCTTTTGAAAATGCAGTGACTAAGCCATGAGTAATCTTCCATAGAATTAAATTTCATTAGTACATGAACTTTGTATGTGTGTGTATGGGTGAAAGGAGAGGTCAGGTTGTAAGAATTGACTTTCAGTTGACCAAGGAAGAGAAGGTAAGGTATAGAAGGCTGGTTTAATTTTCTTCCATGGAAAGACAAAAATCATTAATCCTCTGATTTCTACACATTTGTTTATTTTGAACTATTAAATCTGTCTTGAGCAAAGCATGAATTGACCTCCTGTGTTCTGTGGAAATTCTTTGTCCTGCGGTCAGTGACTAAACTGCTGACAGATTTGAAGAGCTTTCTGAATCTGCCACATTTATAATAGATGCTTTGTCCTCTCTTTGAATTTCTTTCAGCCTAGTCACTGTTGGCTACGAGATATGGTAATACAATTATCAGTCAGCTTGACTACTCTTCTGGACAAGTTTTCAAATATCTCTGAAGGCTTGAGTAATTACTCCATCATAGACAAACTTGGGAAAATAGTGGATGACCTCGTGGAATGTATGGAAGAAAACGCACCTAAGGTAACTTGGTATTCATCAGAATTATTTTTCTTAGACTTCTTCAAAATCTTTCCTAAGCAATGGTATTGGGGAGATGGGAACCTCCTTATTTTATGTTATTTTAAACTATAAACTTTTAATTTAAGGATAGTTTAGGGAGAGTGTATTGTAGTTTTACTGCAATACTGAAATGGACCTAAATATTGCCACCTAAGGTGAAAATACAGTATCTTTACACTGTAATCTTAAAAAACAATTTTGCTTGTGCCTTAATTTTTGTTTCATATCTCAGTGAAGTTCATATTATCTCCCTAGTAAGTTATAAGTCTATTCAAGAAGTTCAATAGAGTCAACTAACCTGGACCCCTGGCAGCTCCCAGAGACTAAACTACTAGCCAAAGAGTATACATGGGGTTGACCTAGGCCCCCTGCACATATGTAACACATATGTAGCTTGATCTTCATGTGGGTTTCCCAACAACTAAAGCAGGGACTGTCCCTGACTCTGTTGCTTGCCTGTGGATCCTGTTTCCCTAACTGGGCTGCCTTGTCTGGCCTCAGTGGGAGAGGATGGGCCTAGTCCGGCAGTGATTTGATGTGCCAGGGTTGATTAGTAACCAGGAGGAGGGAGTCCCCCTTCTCACAGGAGAAAGGGAGAGAAGGTGGGGGAAGGAACTGTGAGAAAGGATGCTGGGAAGAGGGGGTCTGCAATCAGGATGTAAAGAGAATAAATAAATAAAGAAGTTATAACTGTATCGAAAGCAAATGTTTCTCTTGGAGAACTGACTCGACTACTTGCCTGTTATCTATAATGCCCCAAACACTATGCATTTTTGTTTCTGGGGTCAGTGGATAATTGATCATCCAACTTCAGGGCCTACACATGACCCTAGTTTGGTTTCTGAGCCTATGGAATAGCCACATATCCCAGAACTTAAGGAATGAACAGTAAGAGGTTCAAAGTCTAAGTCTATCATGGTTCAGCTTTGCATACCTTAACTTCACTGTACTTTGTGTCTAAATGGAAACAGTGGCACAATCCCTTTCCAAAGAATCAACAGTACAGTATCTTTAATGCCAGACCAGGCAAAACTAAGTGTAGACACTCCTGATATTGTTATTTGTGGTGCTGTCTCTACAACAGACTAGACCTTGGAGTATCTAATTCAGAGGTTCTCAACCCCCTTATGGGGATCAAATGACCCTTTTACGGGGGTCTCATTTAAGCTATCATGCATATCAGATATTTACACTATAATTCCTAACAGTATCAGAATACAGTTATGAAGTAGCAATAAAAATAACTTCCGGTTGAGGGTCACCACAGCATAAAGAATTGTATTAAAGAGTCACCCAGCATTAGGAAGGTTGAAAACCACTGACCTAATTGGTTCGAGGGCTCAGCTGGCTTAGTGCTACCTTTTCTCAGCATTCTTGCTGTATTAGTAATCTCTTCATGACCCTTGATCATTCCCATTGTTTCCGTTTCTGATTTCTGAGGTAAGAATATACCTTGAAATCTGCAATGTGAGTTAGCACTGCCTTATCTATGTACATCATACTGCTATCTCAGACAGAATGCCATTTCCTTTATAGCAAGTAGGACTTATAAAAGAACAGGTACATCAGAAGGTTGTCACAAAGGGAATAACATATGTATTGGGGATTTAAAAATGAGTTGTTTTAATAAATGGCAGTGTTGGCTAAAGCATTATAAATAACGAATGTGCATTTGCTAGTCATGGCATCTTTACTAGCTCTCTAGAAATTATAGATGTGTACTATTAATAAAATACATTATTTCTTTATGTCATAGCCCTAACATAGAGCTATTATTTGAGTGTTTAAATTTTGTATAAGTTAATCATACTATTTTTATTTTTATTCTGTGTTTCTGTCACATTGTATTGTTTATAAGATATGCCCATGTTTATACATAGTTAAGCTTTTGCTGTTTATAGAATTCCATTAGTATTGAGAATAGCACTATTTATCAAGCCTCGCATCCATTGATTGATGTAAGGGTTACAAACACTGTTGGTAAAAATTTCACTGTCTTATGATAGGTGTGCAGGAGAGTTTCACTAAGGTCTTTACTTGTGAGTAGAAATTCTAGGCCAATGTATAAGAGTTTCCCCTGGGGCTGGAAAAAAATGTCTCAGCAGTTAAGAACACTTACTGTTCAGGCCAAGACCCAAGTTTAGTTTTTAGAACTCATGATGAGCAATGCACAACCCCTCTGTAACTCCAGCTCCAGAGGACATGTTACCCTCTTTTAGACTCCATCTGCATCTGCTCTCAAATATATACATGCCACCTCTGCCACCTCAACATTGACCACATAATTAAAATATTAAAAATATTGAAGGAGTTCCCATCAATCTCTATTCTTGTCTGTATTTAATATACCCAGATGTAAGTTTCTGGAACATCTGTTATGGAAGAGTGCCTCTTAAAAGCTCACTCATACTGGAATACGCAGTTTTAAAATTCTTGATTGTTTTTTGGAGTCATTGTCTTGTTGCCACGACCTTGTCCTGTCCCATTGTCCATTGTTCCTTCTGTTTTGTTGATTGTCCCCTAATTGCTTTGGTTATGAGTTGAGTCTGAGATTGACCCGATACCATCCTTATTCTCTGTAGCCATTTTGAGTTGTGTCTATTAGAATAGCTGTTTGAAACCTGTTGGCTTGTAGAATTCAAATACTTGAATCATTGAGGATATAGTCAATAGTCCATTATGCTGGCGTCAAGTCCATGAGCTATTTCAAAACTAGAATCTTTCTTATTTGTTTGTTTGTTTGCTTATTTATTTATTTATTTGTCTAGAATGTAAAAGAATCTCCAAAGAGGCCAGAAGCTAGACACTTTACTCCTGAAGAATTCTTTAGTATTTTCAATAGATCCATTGATGCCTTCAAGGACTTCATGGTGGCATCCGACACTAGTGATTGTGTGCTCTCTTCAACATTAGGTCCTGAGAAAGGTAAGGTGTTTAAGCATTTCCTGTTTAAATGTACATAGTAAAGCGTGAGCTTTTCTAAGCCTCTGCTGCTGAATGAACAGAATGCGTTGCTATAGAAAGAACGTGTGTTTCTGATGAAAAGAAAGCAAATATCAATGACTACCAATGGTTATCATCCAGCATGAAAGATTTGTCAGTTTCCAAGACAGCGATACTCAACCTTTCTAAATTGAAGAGTTGTGTGAGTTAACAGCACATGACGGTGGCTCACGTGTTTTCTTACTCCAATATTTGCTAGGAGAGTAGAGTATTATTATTCTTCACCCCCAGAATTCCTAATGTTCACTTCTCATATCTTTTTTCTTAAGGGTCTAACTCTGAGACTTGAGTTCTGAGCCTCACCAGTTCATTCTGAATCCCCTCTCCCTGAGCTGGGTCCCTCAGGACCTAACCTAATGATGGAACTAACTTCATTGCTTTCTTTTAAAAAACATGACGGGTTACCAACAGTTCTTCACTATTCACGTTTCTGAGCACGGTTATGCATGCAATAAGCCATCACTCTACAAGACGACTATGGTGCATCTTTTGACAAAACTGAGCAACTGAACTGAGTATTAAATAAATAGGAACTGCATAATCTAGACTTGGGAGGCAGACCCAGCACTTACAGTGATATTGCACTTCGCCTTTGGGGGACTCTGTGATTCCTATAAGTCACCATGTAACACTGACACATTATTGCTTTCTATTTAGATTCCAGAGTCAGTGTCACAAAACCATTTATGTTACCCCCTGTTGCAGCCAGCTCCCTTAGGAATGACAGCAGTAGCAGTAATAGTAAGTACACGTATCTGATTTACTGCATGCATGGCTCCAAGTATCTTCTATAGGAGTGTTGCATGGACTTAAACAAAGTTTATAAATTATTACTAATACTACTGTTCTGTTACTGTTATTCCTTCTATGGTCTTCCTGGCAATTAAATATCTGGCTTGGAGAACTGCATCTCCCTAGAGGTTAAGAGGACCATGAAGGAATTAGGGCAATAAGCTTTCTGCTAAGGTTATTTTAAATAAGGCATGAAATTAATTGAAAACATTTGACAGAGGCCTTCTTTTGAATCATTGTAGGCTTAAAATAAACTTTGTGGAGAATGTCCCTGATCAAAACGGAGTTTTAAAATTTCAAGTGCATGTGCTAACTCTGCAATTTCAAGGATATTTTCAGTTTTGTGTCTCCATTTTTACTAGTGCATGTTTGGAAATTTGCTGATGCTATTATTATATTACATAAGAATGTATGTTGAAGAAGAATGGATTTCTTTCCCTAAAATTTCTGTCCTCTTTGCCCAAGAACTCATGTTCCTGGAATACTGTCTTATTTTCGAATTTGTGCAATGATCATTGTAAAGATTACTGAATATTCTATGTATATTTCATTTTTACAGATTCGTAATAATGTATTTGGTTTTAAAAGAAAAATCTCTGAAGTACATGCTTTAGAATGTTTTTCTATCAAAACTTGACCTGGACCTAAAATAAAGCTATAGATAGTCTTTTTCTCCCTCTAAAAATATCTACCTATTTCACAGTGTAGACATTTAATAATCTAATGGAAGGGTACCGCCTGAAATCGTTGGCTGGCGGTCTACAAAATGCAGTGTTTTCAGGACAGTCTTCTGAAACCTAAAATTGTGAATTGCATTCATATAACACATCAGATCTGACAAATTTCATGAAGGAACTGGGCCTGGTACACATGTGTCATCTCTTCTTTTGTCTACTCATCTTTTCAAAGGAGCCATTTTTAGCATCTCAGATGCTCTGTTCCTGTTTTCTTGATATCAAAATTTACTATTTTCATCCTCCACATTTTGCTTTTAACTGTCCCAGATTCTTAAGTTGGAAAAATGACATTGTTGACTTTAAGCTAATTTCTTTCCTTAAAGGGAAAAAAAAAATTGCCCTTGTACTGCTGTTAACTGAGTCACATGCATTTTTTTTGTATATTGTCTTTTTATTGTTTTTCAAAGGTATGCATAGGTGCATTGTTTTGTTCTTCCTTGTTTTTTGTTAACAAACTCTTAATATGTAGCCAGGCTGGCCTCAAATTTGCAATCAGCCTGCCTCAGCCTCTGAAGTGCTGGGGTTACAGGCATGTGGTACTATGCCCAGCTGTCTTGGGTATTTCAGATCTTCATATTTCTTGTCATTGTGGCTGACCTTGGATCTGTCACTTTTTTCACTTGCTTCCTGGTTCCAGTTTTTGCCCTCTGTTTCTTCACTCGAACCCCATTCTTCTGCAAGGTCCATTGCCTCTCTATTTGATCTTCAGTATCTCTTTGTGTTATTTACAGTGACTTTAGGAACTAAAATGTACATTTCCACTTGCAATGTTTTTTTCTCAGAGTTAATATTGGTGGATTGGTTGGTGGCCTTCAAGAAAAACAGGGACTTTCCATGAACCAATCTATTGTGTTTATAAATGTCATACTCTTAAGCCATAAACTCCCATATTTAGCTTTCAAACGGTTGTTCGAGGCACCTATATGCCCTTTCAAGTAGAAAAATATGTGTCACGTTTAGGTTATTTTCATACTTTCAATTCTTTTGTCAGTCCACCCTTCTAATCTCTTTTCAGTAAGAAGAATCTCTTTAGACTTCCCTGTAATACAGATCTACTGGCAACAAGCCTCTTTTCTTTTCTTTGAGAAATGTCTATACTATCTGCTGCACGGAGAGGTACATTTAACTACACAGCATATTCTGGTTTAATAAAATCTTTTATTCCTTTAAAGACACTGTGGCATTTTCTTCCAAAGATATTGTATCTGAAACACAAAAATCACCACTTGTATTGTTTTTCTCTATGTGTATGCTATGCTGGACAGATTTCACTTTATGCTTTTTTTTTTTTCGATGTGAAAAATGCCAGTGACAAGTGATTTTCTTTGTATTCATTTTTCTTGGTTTTTGTCTAGTTTCTTGAACATATAAGTTTACTTTTTTCCAATACCAAAGCTATGGAAAGTTTGGCAGTAGTTTTTAAAACTATTTCTTCTATATTCTCTTGTTCTTCTCCTTCTGAGAAAACTAGTCACACATAATTTGGTCAGATTGGTATTGTGTTCGGTGTCACAAAAGTTGAATTCTATTTTTATTTCATCTTTTAGGCTAGACTTTAAACTCGCTGTGTAGCTAGTCTGGCCACACATTCTGATCCCCTGCCTCCACTTTTCAAGTTCTGGGATGACGTGTATTAATTTTCTGAAACCTCATTATCATTGTTGGTCTCAATGTATGATTTTCAGTTCTCAGTTTTCTAGTTCACTAAGATTTCCTTCTACCACGTCTGAACAGTCCAGAGTTTGCTTTCATTTCTAGACTTCTTGTTTATGTTTTAAAATTTCCATCTGCCTTTTTTTGGGGGGGGGGGTAATTTTACGCAGAGATGCTCTATCTTCACATCAAGACATATTCTCTTTTGTCTGACATTCTTACCACCTAATTTGAACATGTATGCCATCTCAGCATTTAATCTCTATCTTTATTATTTTTTCGTCTTCCTGGTTGGGCTCAGATACTTCTCTAAACAATCAGTGATTTTTTTTTTTTTAACACACGCTGCACATGCTGGCGGTTATATTGTTCTTTAGCTTCTGAATTTCGTAGCATTCTTTTAGAAGCAGTTGAGTTTCATTTTGTTACAGGTTCGTTTACTGATAGATAAGCATCATCTTCTTTTCCAGGCTTGTTTTCAAACTTGGTTAGGGACAAGGACACAGGGGCGGGCGACTGGGGTCGGGAGGGTGGTAACTTCATTGTTAAGGTTTGGGAGTCCTGCTCTGTTTAGAGAGTACTATGACTATCGACCAATCTGTGCAACAGACTTTTTGCTTTGCCATGAGACTTATCAGTGTGTCTGCTTGCTAAGAGTTGTGTTCTTGCCAGACTGTTATGTGGCTCCCTGGGCATGTATAGATTATTGTTTGTCTAGTAGATTAATGAAGACTCATCGAAAGGTTTGTGATGCTTCTTATTTACATGGTTCATTTCTACCCATATGACTACTCAAACTTACCCGACTCAGCAACCCTGAACTCCCATCTCTGGAGAGAGCAGTGAGCCTTAGTGGATGGAGTTCTGTCTCCCCAGACTAGAGAAGCCAAATGCTAGAAATTAAATTGCTAAGGGGTCTCAGCTTGTATATTTCTTTCTATTTAGCAATTACACATTTGTACTTTTTGTGAGCTAATTTGTGAAAATAGGTGTTTCATATAATGTGTTGAGAATTATAATTATGTAGTTTGAGAAGGCTACCACCATCAAGATTAGAAGCAAAAGGATGTCCTACTTACCATCTTCAAGAAAACCTGGATGTAAAAGTCAATACTATTTAATGCTTTACTTATTAATTTATTTTCCAAGGTGAACATCCTTTCATAGTTTTCTTTTCCTCTTTCATCCTTATTTATCTCTCCCTTTCTTCTTTCATTTGTAAAGCGCAGGTCATACGTGTCACTGCTTGGCTAGGTATAATGTCACTCATAAGTTAGATGGCAGTTCATAAAGCTGTCTACTGTGGCGCTCACATTCATTATCAAAGAATGTGAGACTGAGCAGGAATCATCATAGAAGTTTCTATAGGTATTTTTTCTCATAGCATAAAGAAAATTAAACCGGGGAAGAGTAGTCAGGAGAACTTGAGAAAAAGCATCGTAGTTTGTTGGGATAAGTCTTATCAGCTGTGATAATCAGAGGACCATGTGAATATCTGAAGGGGAGAGATGGAATACTATACAGGCCTACTATTTATATGAATGAGATTATACTTACAGAGTAAACAGTAGCATTCTGGATTCTCAAAACACTCAAATTTGAGATCCTTTTAAACAGTACTGAAAGAGTATGGTACGTGTTTTTCAGCCGCATTTTCTAGAGACCTGTTGGACATCAGAACACCTGGACACATCAATAGCATGATGGGCTACTTGCTTAAGCTTTGTAAATCCTTAGTCAGTTGGTGTGTTATTAACCCCTTTTCACGGGACTTACTTCTGTGAATTTAAAAGAGTTAGTATGCATGTGCATGGGGCCATACGTAATGGCTATTAAGAGTTAATCATCAACTATGAAGACAACTGGACACTGTGGGACAATAAGATGGTGGGTTAGTGACTGAAGTGTTTGGGATCTGAACCATTTGCCTGTTTCCTACGTGCGGAGAGAGGCATTGTCCTGGAGTTCTTAAGCAGGCTAACGCCCTAAAAAAGAATTCAGCAAGATGAGCGTTGTTTTTTGTGTTCTGGTGTGTTCGAGATGTTGATTAATATAACTTGTAATATTCTATTACTTGTAAGCTATTTCACCCAGGGACAGGTTTTAGTAATAAGGAGACACAATCTTTGCCGTAATGACCCAGGGATAAAGGATGACTCAGAGGCTGTCCAGATGGGCTCTCTTTCCCACAAGCTCTTGGCAGACAATCGCTGTATAAAGCAGAGGAGTTCTGTAATGGGCATGGGCTTTGGTTCAAATACCCTTCGTGTGGGCTCTGAGGCTTCCAGTTCTGGTGGAGAGTCCTGGTAGAGGTGCTGAAGTCTTCCCCGGAGATAGTGTAAGCAAGCCTTTTTTTTGATAAAGCTGTCCTCTCTCTCTAAGCATTATTCTCATGCCTGGAAGAACTGAGGGCAGGTTTCCAAGCATGAAGTAATAGAAGCAGCAGTGAGCTCTGGAGAAAGACTATCACCCAGGCCTTTTCTTCCCCTTGTCTTTACGGTCCCTCTCTCTTCCTTTCCTACAGAAGGAATGTTGCTGTATTTTAGAATGTATGACTTGTGTTGACTAATAGTTCCAGGGTGAACGTCCCAGTAAACAGTGATGGTCACAGCAGGTTGTCCTTCTAAGGGAATAACAAACACAGACAGCCAACTTACTTATTTGTAGACAGTGAAATTCCTAAAGTGGTAGAAATTGCTTGTGATGTACATCACTCCTTCGGTTATTCTCAATATTCTCGGAATCTCTTTGTGACTAGGGGAGCTATTTTGCTTTGGAGAGATAAATGAGTATTGGTTCCCAATTCAGGATGCCTAAAACATGTCTATCCTCCTCTGGGGGAGGCCAGAGAACTCTTAATTCTGTCTTGAGAAAGCAGTTTATTGTTATGTAAGTGGATGACACATTTTCAGACAACTCCCCACACAGTCCCTGCGTCTCATACTGAGCACCCATTCCTAAGCATTCTCTCTAACACACGCATGCACACGAGCTCACAAACAAACATGATTTGGAAAGGACAGGACATAGAGAATGAGGAAATTCTCTCCTTGGCATCCACATATACTGGGAGGAATAGCAGATTCCTGTTCTCACTATAGTAGATACGGTTTATTTCTTACCTTCTAGAATAAACCTATGAGTTTTTCCCCTTATCAACATGGGGAACGTAATCACTAGTAATCACTTGGAGGGATGCTAGGTGCTAATTATTGTAGGCTCACCTTGTGACCATATTCCAATTGTAAGATTACCTAAAAGCAGCCACTCTACACTCTCCCTTGATCCTGTGTTGATTTGTGTCCTGTAGTTGTTGGAAATGTACAATTTCTTTGAAAGGGAATTTCAGGCTAGCAAACACTCCAGTGTTTCCAAATAGCTAAACAGTATTTTGTCAATGAGTCCTATAGAAAAATCAGTTTTTTTTTTTTTTGTCACTAAAGTGTTGTTTCCTGCAGGGTGACACTGGTGGCTTTAGTTATTCTTCGGAGTAGTTTCAAACTTTCCAACATAAAATGAAAAGGAAAAAAAAAGCCCTCCTCCTCCCCTGTGTGTACTGAGGGTGTGAATGAGCAAAGAGCCACAGTTTTAAGGCTGCTTAAAGTGCTGTATCTGCAGGATGCATTTAATGATTTGCTGTCTGCAGCAGACTAACCCTAGCTGAATGCGTGTAGGATCTGATCCATCTTGCAGGGTTCTTTTAAAGGGGGGGGGGGTCAGAATGCTAAGAGCAAGAAAGCTAAATAATATCCAGATAATCGATTAGAGAAGAAAGATTTGCTTGATTGTAGAAATTCTTTCTGCTCAGGAATATATCAAGCCTGGATTCCAAACATGCATGAACCTTAAACTTGTCAAGTCTCTTCCTACCTGTCTGGTTTCTTTCTTTCTTTCTTTTTTTTTTAAACGCCTTTGTCTTTTAGAGATTATATGGTTTTATACTGCTTGCAAAACCAAAATTGAACAGAAAACCCTGCTTTTTTTTTTTTTAAACTGTAAAAGGCAGTCCACGTCATTATGGATCCCTTTGGCAGCAACCACAACCTACCAGGCAGACCTCTAGAATATTGCCGAGTCATTTACCATCATGTTCTTTTAATTGCAGGGAAAGCCGCAAAGTCCCCTGAAGACTCAGGCCTACAATGGACAGCCATGGCATTGCCGGCTCTCATTTCGCTTGTAATTGGCTTTGCTTTTGGAGCCTTATACTGGAAGGTGAATATTGCTATTCTTGCTACCCCCTCACCAACTTTATATACTTGTTTTTCATATATATGTATATATATGAAAATATATATATTTTTTCAAACATTAGGAACGTTTCTACCATTGTGCATTGGAGGTGTGTCCTCTACTCCAGAGAAGGCACACTTAAGGGATGGGGCCCAGTTTAATGTTCTGAATTAAATACAAAAGGAAAGAAAATATATTGAGACTCATATGCTGTGCTTAAGAGCCAAACAGACATGCCTTTCTGTGGCAGCTCTTTGGAATTCCCTCTCTTTTGTGGTCTTACTGCTTTGTCTAAAATTCAAAATGTGCCAAATCATTATGACTCAGCTTTAAGAAGTGTATTTTTTAATGTGATTGCTATTTATAGAATAGCCTACGAATGCTGAACTAGACCATGCTTTCATCTTTCATTGTACACACACACACACACACACACACACACACACACACGTTTTGATTGATAAAGTGAAAGCACCCATGTTGATGGTTCAGTTGCCTTTAATGGTAACAGTGCAGACCGATGAACTCAAGAAATGCAGCAGTCACTTGTGTTTCTACAATGGGTGTCACTGTTTGTGTCTTTCCAGAAGAAACAGTCAAGTCTTACAAGGGGAGTTGAAAATATACAGATTAATGAAGAGGATAATGAAATAAGGTATTTTGTTCTCCTAACCGTGTGCTCAAATAAGCTTGGTGCCATCCTTTCTCATGCTGTGTACATGCACGATTCTGACGTCTTTAGGGAGGTGTTCATAGATGGGCTGCATCTCCCATTCAGTGTGTTCCAGATCTGGTACAGTTTCTGGCTTCCCACTGTGTCTGTCTTCAGTCATACGTCTTTACCTGTGAATAATGTCTGGGAAGGCACATTTGCCTCTGTTCCCTTTTCTAAAGTCCTAACGTCTTTTGGAGATGACCTTTTTCACCTGTGTCTGGTGTCTGGTGTCTGTATTACGTGTTGGCTGTTGCGATGATCACAGTCTTTTTTGTCTTGAGCTCTTAGAAAGACATTCTCTGTCATGTATTTCTTACATCTCTGTATGTGATTCTACTTCCTGTTCACAACACTATACGTGGCTTTCCCTTGCAGCCTTCGATATAACTTTTCACTGCATTCTACTTTTTGATATCTCTTAATTTTCTCCAACGAATTTAGCATTTTACCTAAAGCTAAATCAAACCATTATTTTAAGATGTTTTCCATCCTACTCTAACTGACCATGACGCCTCTTCCCCCGTTCCCTCCAGCACTTTGTATTGTACCTTTGATTTTAAATTTCAGCATGGTATTTTCTCTTAAAATGTCCATCAGTGCATGCACTCGTGCAGACACACACACACACACACACACACACGCACACGCACACACACACACATACACGTGTGCACATGTGCCCCCACGAGCATGTGCGTGTACATACACACACACACACGCACATGCACACACACGTATGTACACAAATACACACAGCATATAAGCATTTTCAGTGTAATTTTTTAAAGAGTTTATCAGCAGATAGTATCAACACAAAATCATCTTTCTTCCCTCTAGGACGGGCTTGAAGATAAGCCTAGGTGTATAAGCCATCCGCAACCCCGCAACCCCACAACCCCAGCTATCTTTTGCTACTCTATTTGCTGTATTTCTAGAAGAGCCTCTTAGAATGCCTGACTCTCAGTGTGCTTTAGAATCTGTCCAGAAGCAAACAGGATTTCTCTTGTTGTTTTTCAGTATGTTGCAACAGAAAGAGAGAGAGTTTCAAGAGGTGTAATTGTGGATGTATCAACATTGTTACCTTCGCACAGTGGTAAGTTGTTGGAAACCAAGCTGCAAGAACTTGCTAGAACCATAGAAAATCTTAAAGGCATTTAGACATTTAGAAACAAACTGTATTTTTATGTCCTTGATAGGACTGATTGCTAAACGGCAGCTGAAGCCGGTACACAGTTGAACTATAGGCCTCTAACTGGCAAATCGCAGATTTTGAAAGGTGGACAGTGTTGGTCCACGTTAGTGGATTCATTTTAGATAGGAGACGCATGAAATATTAACCATTTATTGTTAACTTCGAGTAAGAGAAAACAACAAATTAGGAATAAAAAAAAGTAAAGAAACAACAAACACAACCAATTTCGATTAGGGATCAAACGACAGTGACCCATTTGCTAACTATTTAATAAAGTGGAAAAACAAAACAAAGGCATTCCCCACCACTTAAAGAAATAGTCAGTGTCTTATGGCCAGAATAAACTTTCAAGGTAAAAAGCCACTTGGTGCAGGGCTGCTCATAAATAAGCCCTATCTCAGTTCGGAGTGAACTGAATATATAAACCAAGAACAGATACATGATGTGATTGTGTGATTTGGGGTGGGGTATACTGTGCAAGAAAGGTGACTATGGGACGGTTGCAGCCAGTAGATGCTTATCGTGGTTTGGAGCAGGCAGATGCTTAGCTTATTATCGTTTACGCCATCTCCTCTCCCTGCTCTCAGGCACCTGGGACACCTGGAAAGGTATCAGCGTGATCTTCTATCAGTTCAACCTTTGACTCCCTCTTACCTCTAGCACCTGGTCCTTAATGATTTGGTGACCCTTGCCTGCATTTTCCACATTGGATAGCAATGCCTGCTCCTCCCAGGAGCCTCAGTTCTTCCTACACACCTTCTTCTTTCTGATAAGAGTGTCTGCTGAACTGTCTCTCCTTTCCTTATAGGTCTCTGTCCTTTCAGCTGTCACCCTGTCCCAGATTCCAAAATTACCTCTAGACTGAATCTTCCCTGGGGTACCTGGGTCATAGTCTCTGCCTCTTGCTCTAATAACTTCCCTCTGATTGGCATGAGAGACCATTTTTAACAGCTGGACTTACCATGAGTTGATAATTGCTCCACAAACATTTGGCTTTTGCCTTCAGCCATCCCCATGACTGCCACGTGCAGCAAGGCAATGATTCTCTTATCTGCTCCCATCCTAGCTTCTTTAGGCTCATCCCCGCCCCCACCCTCATCTAACAATACAAGTAAATTGAGTTATTTTCTAAAACTGTATTCTCTGAGCTGAAATTATTGTTCATCCTAGAAACCCCGTTCTCTGCCGTTCAGCCCCAGCGCAAGCCTCAGCTTTTCTTTTCTGGATCTGCAATTTCAGTTCCTTTATGCCAGTCATTTACATGTCGAACTTTACACGGTTAATTGCATCTTAAAAGCTCTGATGATATCTTCTCTTGTTTGGTTTGGGGATCAAATTTCAACAGTCCTGTGGTTTTGATGATGGCGTTTGCCCTGTGACATTTGGATTTTGATGGGGAACCCAAGCCACTTGCTTAGGAGGAAAAGGATCAGTAGCATTTTAGAGCAAACATAATCAAATGATGTATGAATACTTCAACTAGTCTCAGAACATGCAAGGACAGGAGCTGAGTCTGTCTGGTTTGCACCTTATCTCCAGCACTAAGCTCACTGCACGCAAGAAATGAACTCTAGATGAACGTTTGTTGAATGAATGAATCAATGTGGCTTAAAGAAATTTAACCAAGTTGAAGAGTGAACATTTCATAGGTAATTTGCCAAAGGAAATACAATTTAAAGACAAAAATAAGAGCAATCTTTTAAAAATAAGGAAATAGTGGAAGAGAGAATTAAATGATGAACTAGAAACAAGAGAAGTTTCCTTTTTTTTTTTTTTTGAAAAAATGCTTACGTTGCATTTGTGGACATGAAACATAAAGGTATTTATATTACATTAAAAACTGACTTTGTCACCTAGATGATATTATGTATACAGAAGGTTATGGGAACTCATGACGTGGGTCGTATGCAGTACAGATTAAAAGAGAGATAAAGTAGAGATAACTTACACTCAAAGCTTCATTTATACTGTTTCATTATGGGGAGACTATATTCTTTATTCTTCTCACACTGTTATCCAACAAGCAGTAAAAGGAGCATTGGTGTGTGCAAGACTGGATAGAACAGTTGGGTCCCCATTGTAATTATGGCCCACAAAGGGAATCACTACAGAATAAATTTGCAGAACTCAGAAATAACTAATGGACGTTGCAAAGGCTACACAGTAAGAAGTTGAAGATGAGACCACTGCATATAGAAGCTCTGAATTTGTTACAGCCCTGGATGTTGATGTGGACAGCATCCCATAGGGCTGTGCTGGGCCCGCCCACATGCAATCTCTGATTGACAGGGTGGAGAAATCACTGGCGATAGGAGAAAGGCTTGGTTCTATCATTGATAGAGGTAATATTTACACTGGATACATCAAATGGTGGGCGATAGGATTTTATTAGCAATAGAAAGGATTAAAGTGGATACTGCACATGGCATGGACAGAGGAGGGTCTCAGAGTACAAACTGTGCTACAAACCCGCAGAAGTCGTACGCATTGACTCCAGTGAAAATCACACACACAGAGTGTCTTAGGGTTACAGTTGCTGTGATGAAACACCCTGACTAAAAAGCAAGTTGGGGAGGAAAGGGTTTATTTGGCTTCTACTTTCATATTACTATTGCTCGTCAAAGGAAGTTGGGGCAGGCACTCAAACAGGACAGGAACCTGGAGGCAGGAGCAGATGCAGAGATCATGGAAGGGTGCTGCTTACTGGCTTGCTCCTCATGGCTTGCTCAGCCTGCTTTTTTTTTTTTTAAATAGAACTCAGTGCCACCAGCCCAGGGATGGCACCAGCCACAATGGACTGAGGTCCTCTGCCATCAATTACTAATTAAGAAAATGTCTTACAGGCTTATCTACAGCCTGAGACTTTTTTTTTTTTAGTTGAGGTTCCCTCCCCTCGGATGACTTTAGCCTGTGTCAAGTTAACATAAAACTATCCAGTCCACAGGGTCAGTGCCAAGAGGAAAGACTGGACATCAGTTTGAAAGCAGGTTTGAAGTCTAGAAGTTATAGTTATGTCCTATTAAGTAACGTAAAAGCTGTTTTGAGGGGCTAGAAACGTACTAGTTATCCCATGAAAGCAGAAACTTAAGAAAAGTTGTCAGATACTGGTGTGACCAGTGGGACAGAGGTTTGAACTGGAGGAAGAAATTATACCCAGGAGAGTTGTCTTCCATTCAGATGGGAGGGAATGAGAACTAGGGTCAAGGCCATGGCAACTAAAAAGATGGACCACTTTGGAGACATCGTCAAGAAGAATCAGTCAGTCTTTACTGGTAGACTGTGTAGCTTCCTGAGTCTCAGAGATGATTGGGAATTTAAGAAAGGATGATGATGTTGTTAAAAGAAATGAGATGTCTGGAGTCAAGAGAGGGAGCTGTTGATAAATATTGATAGTTCTGAGAAGTTACCACATGTAGTGACATCAAATTATAGAAAGAGATCACTTGGGGCTGGAATGGTAGACTAGAATTTGAGAGTCATCTACACAGAATCTTACTTGCGACCTTGAGGAAAACATCGTTACCTCAAAGAGAATGCTCAGGCTGGCTGATGGGAAGTAGCAGGTATTTGTGCATTCGTTTAGTTACTTTCAGTTATCTTTCCATGGTAGGAGAAAGTAAGTTATTATAATTTCAAAAATATTTAAACACACACACACAATTTTACAATTTTAAATGTTTTTGAAGTTATAATATGTAATATATTTTAGCCAGGCAGTGGTGGTGCATGCCATTAATCCTAGCACTTGGGAGGCAGAGGCACATGGATTTCTGAGTTCCAGGCCAGCCTGGTATGCAGAGTGAGTTCCAGGACAGCCAGGGCTACACAGAGAAACCCTGTCTTGAAAAAAACCAAAAACCAAAAACCAAAAAAAAAGTAGCGTAGTTTAATGTGTATATACAGATATATACATTACAATGTATATATGTTATACATTGTAATTTATATATACACAAACACACATATAAGTAGAAAGTAGTAAAGAAGATGAAAACAGAACACAACCTGAATCTTCCTGTAGATCAGAGCGACAGTGGGAGAAATCTATCTGAGGTTTGGTCAGAGGACAAGCTTAAACTAAGTCTGGACATTTAGGGCACAGGCTTTGAATTGATGGATAAGTAGACTTCCAGGCCCCGATCACTTCACTAGACATTTTTTAAGTCTTGTTGGCGAGCTTTCTTTCATTCCTGCATTATAAAGCCAGAGACTGGAAAAGGTTAGCTGAGTCCTGAGTTGAAGCCTTGGCTCGACAACTAGCTGTAGTACACTAGATGATTTAGAATTGTTTAACCTCTATATTTTCATAGGAAGACATATAGCATCTCTTGATCTTTCAGCCTGGGTACCAAACTCACAGTAGTTACTATCATATAATACAGTATAATAGTCTAGCTGTATAGCAAGTTAACCCACCTAGATTTGAAGACTCACACTGTATAACAAAATCACACAACAACTTGTCCATAAGAAGGCATCCCTCTCGTTAAGTGACACGTCCCTTTACGGGATAACAACACTCGTTCTGTTTATTTCATGAGCATGTTACAAAACGATCATTCTAAAGAAATGTAACTTTGCTCTGTGAAAAAAATTTGCTGTCATCGGCCTTCAGTTCCATTTTCTTTGCTTTACTGACTCAAGAGCAAAAGTCTGAACTGGATTTCCAGTCCTGTTTCTCTGTGAGTAATCAACTCTAGAATTTCAAATTACGCATAGCTTCCTCTCTTCCCGTGGTTCCGATCTGCTTGTCTTACTATGCTCTATTTTTATAAAAGGTCGATTTCTGAAATTTTTTTTAACCTCTCCTCATTTATCTGTATGGGTTTAGTTTTGCTTTCCTAAATTACACCGGAAAGCAGAACAATCCGAGCAGCCAGCAGTTGAATACCAGCAACAGAAAAACTGAAACAAAGTATGGTTTTCGTGTTTCACAAAGTACAATAAGATAGAAGGAGGCCAACGGAATTCCTCAGCTTGCGGTGCCAGGATTTCAGTTGTTCTTCCTTGGAGTAGACATACTGAGTGTGAGCTCGCTGCTCTGGTTTCCTTGGCTGAGAGAAGAGACTGTTTAGAGCCTAGCTCAGCCACCAGGATGCTGGAGCTACTCAGGGATGAGGCTGGTAGTCTCTAACCTGCCTTAGATATGTCCCCTGGGCCTCTCCATTGGGCTCCTTTCTGCACTTTGCAGAAACTCACTACCTTGGGCTGCAAACATCTCTCTACCACTCTGTGCTAGAGAGCTTCAAAGTTGCATAGATTGCTCACTCTCCTGTCAACAGACTAAGATAAGTGGTGTTTTGCGGGCATGAAACCTGAAGGATATTAATTTATTCATTCCTTTTTTTTTTATTCCTTATGCATGTGTGCTCATGTGCACATATGCATGTTGAAACAAGAGAACAACTTTGTCAGTCCCCGGGTGCCATCATCCATCTTGGTTTTTGAGACATCTTTTATCAGCTTCGAGCTTACCAGTACCTCTGGGCTGGCTGACCAGCAATCCTCAGGGTTCCGTCTCTGGAGTGCTGGGATTATAAGTACATGCTACCATATCTAGATTTTTTTTCCAATTTAAATGTTATTTTCATTAGTATACATAAAACATGAGTTTCAGTATGGCTGTGTGTGTGTGTTATTTCTCCTACCTTCTTGTCGTTTACAACTGTTTTTTGGTTTTTGTTTTTGTTCTTTTACCTAAGAAACCTACTACTTTTTAATAATGATGCCTTGAATTTTTACAGCACACCAAGAAATAAGTAGTACACCCAAGTAGGATATGCTCAGCTTGTAATCCCACCCTCTGCCCTGCCCAGCATCTCTTCCTCTCTCACACCTCTTTTGTGCCCTCTTCTCCACTCCAAACTTTATCTTTCCTCATCACGTGTTTTCATCATCTCTTGGTTTCCTTTGCAGATTCTTAAGCTTTAATCCACATTTATACTCGTGTGTGTTTGTGTGTGTATCTCTGTGTGTGTGTGTGTGTACATTACATGGTAGGATCTGCACATAAGACACATAAGAGACCAGATAAGCTTTATCCACATTTACACTGTGTGTGTGTGTGTGTGTGTGTGTGTGTGTGTGTGTGTACACATTACATGGTAGGATCTGCACATAAGACACATAAGAGAACATGTTTTGTTTCTAAGTTTGGGTCACCTCACTTAGTGTTACACATTCTAGATCCAAGCATTTTTCCTGCCAATTTATCTTAATTTCCCTTTTCTTCATGGCTGACTAAAATTCTGTTGTGTATATGTACCACATTTCATTATCCGTCCACCTGCTAGTGGACACTCAGCCTGGCTCCATTTTCTTCCTCTCATGAATATATAAACAGTGAAATGTATCCATTCCCATGGTCAAGAAATGCTTGCTGCATGTAGATTACAGTGCATGCCAGGCCCTGTTCTAAGAATTGTGCTGCAACAATGAAAATAAGGCTGGTCTTGACTGAAGCTTATTTTCTAATGAGAAAAAATAGACAGATCATCAGTAAGATCATTTGAGATAATGTCTTCCCAAGGAGACAGTGGTTAATCATCACATCTGGTGACAAAGGCTTCCCTTGTTCCTTAAGATTAAGTGGAACACACATTATTAACTTGGTTTTTCATTCTGTGTTTTTATATGAATTTAGCTATTGGGGAAAAAAAATAAAGGAGTCAGAAAGACACACTTCAACTTCTCTCCTCTTTCTTTTCCTCTAGGCTGGTAACAGTTCATGTTTGCTTCATAAATGAAGCAGCTATAAACAAATTCCTATTCTGTCTCAAGTGACAGACCTCATCTTTATCTGTTCTTGCTACCCGTGACCTTGTATGGATGATTCAGAAGTTGGAGCAGAGTGTTTAGCTGTGAAACCTGCACTGAATTATCATCTGTAAAGAAGAATTTGCACGGAGCAGGACTCTGAAGGTTTCGCAAGTGATGATGGGGACGAGGCCCCATATTCTGTCTACTTGCGCCATCTGCACAGCTTGGGAAATGTCTGAGTGCTGAAAGCCCATGCAGCTTTGTTCTTCAGTTACAACCTGCAGCCTGTAGTTAATTATGGTCTCTGCAAGTAGATTTCAGCCTGGATAGTGGGAGGGAATTTTTTTTTCACAAAGGGATGTAGAAAACAATTTTAAAAAGAAAAAAACAATAACTCCATAGCATCAGCCACTGTATGGAGTTGAAAGCCATGGGGAGTATTTTTTTTTGTTGTTGTTTTGAGCAGGCTCGTAATGCTCTGTAGTTACTGATTAACAAGAGCAGCCTAAACGTCAGCTCTTCCTGACGTAAGTCACGTGCACCGTATCCTACTAGAGAAATGGACATGGGTAGCTAGTTCTATCCGTGCAGTGGAGCCTGTGCTGAACTGCAGTATGATGCCACGGTATATGGAAGAGTCTCCAGAAGAGTCCTCACAGGAGAAAATTGTCAACATGGACCAGCGGAAGAACACGCCAAGGAAGACATTTGGCCCCTAGTGAAGCCGGTCTTTTCTCTTGACAGTTACTCTAGAGTGTGTAAATCATGTTTGCGAAAATATAATGTGACATGTTTATGTTTTGAAACTACTGCAGAGGTATGAAAACAGATCTGAGAGAAAATGCTGAATGTGTAAGGGTCCCGTTTTTTTTTCTTTTGAAATCCTGATGGGAGAGAATAAGAATGGATGATGGTGTTTAGTACCTAAGATTAGAAATGGACACTTTATTCTAATATGGGAGTTGCAAACTAAGTCACTCGTATTCCACAAGAATTCAAGGAGTCAGAGAACATTAGATATTTGCAGTATAACCTTTATCTCTTTAAACGTAGCCATTTATTTAAAATCAGGCACTCTGTATTCATTAAGTTTTATGAAATAAAAAAGAGAGAGCTTTCTGTAGTTGTGCATGTCAGTTTGCTATTTAAAATGTGTGGCAGCATTTCTCATATTAGACAGAAACTGGCAGCGATTCCACGACGAACATTGTGCTTTCAAACCAGAATTTACAAGATGCCCTGTAGATGCCCCTGATGGAAATATATGGAAAGCAATTGGCTAAAATCAAAATATAACTTTTATTCTGCATTTATTATGGTGAAGGATTTTTTTTTTCACCTCACATAGACATACAAAATTTAAAGCTTTTCATACTAACTCAATTCTTGCAGTAATCTTATTTGCCCTGTACTAAAACCTCAAGACAACCGTTTTCAATGTAATTATGCAAAAGTGCATGGAAACCTGACTGCTAGCTTCTGTTCTGTCTCAAAGCTGCATGTAAAGCTCTGACTTACCTTCAAAGCTCATCCATGTACAACTCCAGTACATGGTGGCTGCTCTTCTTTGTACCAAAGAGTTCAGATGGTCTCTTTCTCTAATGCTCTGAGGTTCCTCCAATGCTATCATTCCTGCAATATGAAGCCCAGTGCACTGAGATACTGTATTTACTTGTTCAAGCCCTCAGATATTCCAGGATACAACTGATTAGTGATCAATAATTAGAAATCAGCTTAGTTACTGAAAGAACCTATATTGTGGTTTGGCATTGACTGCTTCAAGAATAGTAATAGCCGTAGGTTAACATGAGTCATAGGTGTAGGTGTATATAGATTGAGCCTAGTGTTAATTCTCAATTTTGTGGCTTGATTTATTTATCTGGTAGTTTCATTTTGCTCAGGCTTATGAAAATGCTATTCACTGAGCTTGAGAGTACAAGAAATAAACATTTGTTCTCAAAGCTAGCAGTTGGGATTTTAACGCTCAAAAGCACGGTCTTAAAATAAGTAGAGTTAAATAAACAAATTTAACAGATTATAATACCTGACATGGTAGAAGGTGGAAGATGTGTCCTACTTATTAATCATGTTGGTTCATTGAGAGTAACATAGATTGCCAATTTTTATAAAATACTAAGGTTCAATAAAATGCATGGACAATAGGAAAATGCTGAACATTATTTTGAATGCTAGCTGCTTGGACATTAACTGTGGCATATCTGCTTTCAGATTAAAAATACGTATCCTTTGCATAGCTTATTCCATGTATGTTCTGAATATTTTTTTTTAAATTATGAAAACCTCAAACCGAGAAGATAAAGTATGAAGTCGCCCTTTACATTGCCCATTTTTTTCTGAGTGTTCTCTTTTGTAGTGTGTAAGATTTGATTTTTAATGAAAATGATCTAAGAAATTTGCAAAGTGTAAATTGTATTGAAAGCTTTGTACCTCCTTGGTAGAAACCAAGCCTGTAACAAAACTATCTGTGCGATCAGTGGGTCATGTTAGAACAGTCCTGGGTTTTGTATTGCTATCTGACATGCTTAACACACTGCCATGTTTTAATGAATCAGAGAATTGAAGCTTTCTATACAATAATAATAAAAAAATAAATTCTAAATTGCACTACAAAAAGTAATGCATATGAGAAAAAATGGAAATATACAAAAGTATGTACCCACAATGAAATATGTGCTTTTAGTTATGAATTAAACACACTTCAGTGAACTTTCATGAGCTTTGAAGAAAATCAGTGTCACATAGTTTGATACTTTAATTCAGTCCAAGTCATAAATGAATGAAAAAAATTTATTGTGGAATATTTGATTGTTTCCACTGTGTTTCCAATAGTAGGTTTTGATTTCATGATTTAATTCTGATATGGAATCTTAGCTATCCTGTACACATTGTTGAAGAAATATGTTTCTCAAATTAGGCAGTTAGGTGTAGTTGGGTGAACATTGAGAAAGATAGCCAGGAAGTTGTTCTGCTTTGCCACGAATGGATATAATGTCCCCACTCTCTTTGGATCTCAGTGTTGTGTTTGTGTGTAGATAGGTCAGAGGTCACTCTTCAGGAGTGAGCCCTTATGACACACAATTAATAAAGCAAAAGAAAACAGCGAAAAGAATCCTAAGCAAAATACCCAGCTCTGGCTTCTGAACAATGGGTTAGACAATGAGAAGTCTTTGCTGTTTTAATTTCTAATGTAAATAGGGTCCATTAGTAAAAGTGAATTCAGTCTTAAGTAGAGTGAATTGGAATAACCATTTACACAAGAGATGGCTTTTACCTTTGCTTAAATGAATGTTTGGGATCACCTCTGAGGAATGAAAACCAGGAGTGCATGTTCATCAGGAAGCGGTACAAGATGTCTATAACATTTGGAAGTGTGTCAGAGGATAAATGTAAGTGTTCTCCTTTTATTGATAGCTAAGAACAGAAAACATCATAGGGTGTTACTAAGAATCTTGGATGCCAAGAAATATTTTAAAGCCAATTTGTAAAAATGATAACCCATAAACTACATTTAAAATTGGAAAAGTAGGACAAGGATTTTAAAGTAAGCCAGTTTATCTTTGGAATGATATTGTGAAATTGGCTTTAAATATAATCATCCTGATCAAAATTTTTTTTATGGAATCTGATTACACAACTCTTGTTACTGCTGTTCCACACAGTGCTAAAGGCCTTCATCACGAAAAAAATGACAGTATCTCCTTTATAACTGGTGGGAGTTTAGAAGTGATCCATACCAAGGTGAATATTTATGATCCTGGAATGTTTGTGAGCATTGTAAATGCACAACTGCCATCTCCAAATATTTTCTTACAAGACTGTTTTTAGAAGAAGAAAATTGTCTAAAACAAACAAAAACTATGGTATTTTCATTTTACTCAATTTCTAGGCTAAAAGAGTTCACTAAATAAAATTTTCCAATCAAAATTCCTATAGTCTTATTCTCCAGTAGTCTAGGCATTAATATGTGATTATTGTGTCGCTCTACCACTGTTTTTTAAGTCAATGAACTTGAGAAGTATTCTGACATTTATATGGCTTCACAGATATATTGCTAGTTCAGTCATAGATTGGAGTTTGCATATTGTAATGTAAGTGTATGTCAACACTGTCCTAAATAGTTTATGACTGAAGTTTAATTAAATAAAAGGTTGTAAAATGTGATGTGTATGTGTATATACTGTATGTGTACTTTTTAAAATAGGTATATGTCCTGACCCTTTTGATACAGGTTTGAAATTACATTATATAAACATATACTTTATTGTTCTAAATAAAGAATTTTATGCACCATCATAAATCTGCCCTCTCATTTGATACCTTAAGGTTATTACATAATTAATAATATGAATTAGCATTTACTAAGCTAAAATTCATCTTTGTGTGGACCCTTGTCATCAAGAAGCATTTCATAGAAATGTAGATGCAGCTGGATAAGAAATAATTTTAATTCAATAATTTTTATAACAATAGGCAAATGTAATCAAGATGAAATAATGAAAAACTTACAAGAGTTTTATAATGTAAGTCAGGAAGAGAAATAAAACCCACTATAATGAGTACAGTCCCACTGAAGTAAGTAGTTGCTAAACTGGAATCCAGTTAACACATTTATGGCACACATAAGAAATGAATAAAGCAGGGGTAGTTTTGGAAAAACTTGGTTTTGGACTTTAAACTTACAAGGATAAGATTCACCAAAGCAAGAAGTGGTATAAACATCCTGGCTTCTCCATCTAGTCAAATCAGCATATCCTAAGCATATGTTATGGACAAAAGAAACACAGAGAGATCAAACCTTTGTAAGGGACAAGAGGTAATGAAGACACGTTCTTAGTGCCCATATCCATATGTGGTTTTGAGAAAAATCATTGGCCTATTAAATTCACTTTGGTGTCTGTGGTTTGGGAAGTATATAAACATCTTACTCGGTCCTTGGCTGGCACTACCTGGAGACCATGCAATGATTAATCTTTGTGTCAGTTTGCCTGGAGATAGAGTTGCCTAGGAAAATGACCACGGTGTGTAAGGACTTTTCAAGACAGTTTTAACGGATGCTCGAAGACTCACCTTGAATATGATATGATCCACTGGTGCCCCAGCCTAAATGAAAAGTTTAAGAGCTGTGTCAAGAGCTGGCATGTACGTCTCTGTTTCCCAATTGAGGAGACTGTGAACAGCCGTTTCACATTCACATAACAATGTGATTTCATTTGGCATTGGGACTGCATTCAGAGAGAGCCTTAATAAACCCTGCCTAAGTCACAGCCACAAAAGTTCCTAATGCAAAACAGTGAGAGTAAAAGGAAGTGTCATCGTGGCAAACATGACCAGGTGGTCCTTCAGCTTTGATTTGTGGGAGGAATTGTGAAAGAATTTGAAGATGTCTGGACTGCAGAAGCCTAAACTGTACTGGAAACTGAGTTTAATGGGCCAATCGGATGAGAGTTTGGAATGCCCAAAGCCTGAGGGAAATGCAGCCTAGTCCATGAGGTCTCCAGGGGAGAACAACTGAAAAATGGGCTCTGTCCTATTCTGACAAAGAATCTCACTGCTTTCTGCTGCTGTTCTGAGAATTTAAGAGGCTAAATTCAAGAACGGAAGAAATATAGTAGAAGAAGTTTTCAGACCACATAGCATCCAGGTTGTGACGTGGTTACTTCTTACTGCTTTTAGAGCCACAGTGAAAGAGTTTTCAGAAAGACATAAAAAAACATGGAGTTTGCTGAGGGAAAGGGTGTAAAAAAAAAAACCCAAAGATTTTAATAGGGAAAGAATGGACAAATATATTCAAGAGAAATCTTACACTCTAATAGGAAAGGTATCCTGGGAGGGAGAGAGGGAGGGGAGAGCAAACCCCAGGCTCCAACTTGTGAACTTGTGAATTTATTTGAATTGAAAAGGAGAGTGTTTGTCTGAGGTTGCCACTGAAGGATTTCCCTGCATGCAAACAAAAAGACTTCCAAGGCAATTCTTTTGCCTCCTTGAGCCACCTATACACAGAGTGGTCACTACAGCTGTGTAGAAGGACAAAAGACCACATCTAAAGAGGGCAGCAAAACTTGGCAGTGTCATCTTGTGGTGCTGGTTTGGCAGGATTTTAATGTGTAATAAGACTGACGTCATTATGTCCTTCACCAAAGTTCCAGAATGTTTCTGGTGCCACACAGTACATGGCAGGATCAGGTACGTGGAGCCCCGAGATTTTATGTTTGCCATACTGGGTCTGGTTTTGCTCGGAAGCCCAATCTTTGCTTGTGATACAGTTACTCTTTCTTGGGATGGGAAATTTCACTGTTTTATGTTGGAAATATGTAAGCTGTGTTTTAATTTTATAAGGGCTCATAATTAAGACTGTCTTGAGTCTTAGATTCAACTTTGGGCTTTGAATTATTCAACAATATTGGTGCTGTTAAGATTCCGGGGATTTTGAGCAATGAACTAAGCACATTGTCAATTAGACTAGATTTAGAATCAACTAGGAGACATAACTCTGGATGTGTCTACATCGATGTTTTCAGGAAGATCTAACTAAGCTGAGACCAATTTCAGTGGTCTTGGTCTTGGTCTTTTGGTCTTGGTCTTGGTCTTGGTCTTGGTCTTGGTCTTGGTCTTGGTCTTGGTCTTGGTCTTGGTCTTGGTCTTGGTCTTGGTCTTGGTTTGGTCTTGGTCTTGGTCTTGGTCTTGGTCTTGGTCTTGGTCGTCTTGGTCTTGGTCTTGGTCTTGGTTGGTCTTGGTTTTGGTCTTGGTGAACAGTACTATTTCATGGGCTGTAGGCCCAGAGTTGAGAAGAGAAATTGAGTACTAGCATTCTTAGAACCCTCCGTTTTCTAATAATGTAACATGACTGACCAACTACTTCAACCTCCCACTGCCATGTTTCCCACCCATGATGAACTGTATTCCTCTGAACTGTGAGCCAAATTGCCTCTTCTTTCCATCCTCATGTTGCTTTTGCTAAATATTTTGTCAGAGCAATGGCAAAAGTCACACAACATCTTACAACTTGAAGCCATCACACTTATATACCTCCCATTTCCTTTCTACCAATAACCCAAATGGCTGTGACAGTCACATTATTCTCATGGCCAAAACCCAAATGCCAATATGACTCACCAATCACTTTATCTATCACATAATGTTTGAGGAAGTTAATATACTAATCATCTTCTATGACGGAAATAACAAGAGAAATGACCACAAATACTTATTCCACCACATTTTTCAAATTTACTAAAATTACCTCTGTAACTGAAACAAACTTTGACCAAGTAGGCTTCATCTATCACGTTGTTTGATAAAAGTTATTTCTTAAGACTTTTTACTATAGAAAATATGAAATGCAAGCGAAACCAGACATTACAGTGTAGTAGGCTCCCAGGTAATTAGCAATGTTTCAAATCTAAAACATACTATTTTACCAAAGCCTCTATTAGTATTTTACTTTTCCTCCTTTCATATTATTGCCAAGTGAATGCCCAAAAATATTTTGTATAGAAGCTTGGTAAGTAAGTCAGTATTTAGAAGCACTTTGTTCTTCTTGAAGAGGATCTGGCTCCTAGAACCTATTCTTGGTAGCTGATGATGCCGTATGTTTGTTTGTTTGTTTGTTTGTTTTGTTGTTTTTTTTGAGACAGGGTTTTTCTGTGTAGCCCTGGCTGTCCTGGAACTTACTCTGCAGACCAGGCTGGCCTTGAACTCAGAAATCTGCCTGCCTTTGCCTCCCAAGTGCTGGGATTAAAGGTGTGTGCCACCACCGCCCGGCAATGATGTCCTATATTATACTCCAGCTTCAGAGAATACCACACCATCTTCTGACAATCATTACATAATGAGCTCATATATGAGCTCATGCATGAGCTGACTGCACACACACACACACACACACACACACACACACACACACACAAATAGTAAAATCTATATAAAGAGTCTTTATACTGAATTGTTTAGGAAATGATGAAAAGAAAAAAACCCAATGCATGTTCAGTATAGAGAGAATAGTTTATCTCACTTCTCTGTCTGGTTGAATCAGAGGTTGAATGAGGAACCCACTGATAATAAAGGCTTGGTTTATTTATATTTTAGCTGTTTCACATTTTACAATAAAGTCCTTCCATCAAGTAAAGAAAAAAGTACAGCTCAAACCCTAATCCTAATCCTAACCCTAACCCTATCCAATATGAGAGTTATCAGTTCTAACTGTATCTTGCTAATATCTGGAATATCTTTTAAATGTAACATATTTATGTAAGTGTAACATGGGTCTGTACTTTGTAAATATATAGTGCTAATATAATGTTGGACTTGTACACTTAGAAGAATACGCTTAAGCCTAAAAAAATCTTTTCCACTATATAGCAACAGCCAAGAAATTATAGGTACACACTAAGGTTGTGATATATTGCATATTGAAGAGAAAATTTCTGGTTTCTTTGGAGCCTCAGCTGTGTCCTGTGATGTTTTTCTGGATGCTGTCTTATGAGAACATGTTTTGCTGATGCAGAAACATGAGAGGACTCATGATGTTAGGAAAGAGCTTAAGAATAACCCAACAGACAATGAACAACGCTCTTGCATTGGTTCACCTTGCGATGCTTTGCTGGTCTTTGCTGATCTTTGCTTGCTGTGATTTCACAGACAAAAACTGCACCAAAGACCTTCTCGTGGTATTCTGGCTGCTTCTTGCCACTTTGGCAGACCTGTGCCAATTCAGTGGAGCATCACTCTTTCTTCTGGATCAAGCTGTTGCTACTGATTCGTGTTTGGTGTTTGCCGATTGGACTGGACTACTGCTACTGATTGGCTTTTGATGTCTTGGACTGGACTCCTAATATCCTGACAATCAAGATTGAAATCATCCCAAAGAACTCCTTCTGAATAGGTCCACATCCCCCTTTTTCTATTAACCATCTTCTGCTACCTCTAGTTGGTGGCCTAGAAGGGAGGCTGAAGTGGTTAAGAACCCTAATTAAAGTAGGTTTAGAAAACTTGAGGCCTACACTGTGTCCTTTGATATTCCAGCCCAGGCTTAATAAAATGCAGGTTACATGCCAAATTTTTACATCATCATTCTAAAATAAAATGTGGCTCCTTATGAGGGCATCTTAGCCTCTTCACCCTGTTAATTAATTACTATGCTCACCCACAGCTGCCATACAACCTGAAGATGAGTCTTCCACTCCTCATTGCATTGTCCAGGTCACCTTTTCTGGTCCTTAATTTGGCTCTCTTATGACCAAACTACATATTTAATGTCATTCATTGTTCCTTTCACATATTCAGAGATTTTCAGTCAATTCCTTGGTGGTTCTAGTGCCTGCATCACTATCCCCGGATTTCTTTGTACTCTTGTCTTCATTTCTGATTTTTCTGTCATAGTAAATAGACTATAATGTAAGAATCTCTCTCTTTGCACATGCACATGCGTTATAAGTTCTGAGCCTGAGCTCAGTGTTCTCTTCACATGATTATATGGGTTTTTTTTTGTAAATTTGCAGCCATTTATTGGTAGCTGCTATGATGTAGGAATTGCTTCCAGTGACAGATATTGATGACTGTGTCACCTCACAAGCACATCATGACCCAATGCTGTACATCTAGAGGCTACATCAGGGTAGAGATGTGTTCTGTGAACCTGCTATCTTAACATGTGTGAGAGACAAGGAACTGCATGGAGCCAGAAGATACTTTGCAGGATGTTTTCATAACCATTAGTTATCTGTTACACAAAATTATAAATGGAGACTGGCTTCATCCAAATCTGACCAAACAGAAGGTTCTCCAGGAAAGCAGTGAGGCAGTTCACTTATCCCTTGATACTGGGGGATTGTACTGAGAACCTGCTACCCATATCCAACTCTAAGATGCTGAAATCTCATACAGGAAGAAGTATAGTCTTTGCACCTATATACATATCCCCCATGCAGTAAATCATCTTACAACTAAGAGAGAATGTTGTATTAATATGTTACACTGTATTGTTTAGAGATTAACCACAGAAAAGTGTAAGTATCCAGTCCAGTCCAGACACTTAAAAATATTTTTATCAAAAGTTGATCGAATCCATGGACACAGTACCTATGGAAATGAGAGATGACTGCATAGAGTTATACACAAGCCAAACCTTTTTCTTCTTTTCAATGGCAAGGACGCAATAAAATTGAACAAAATTGGCTTCATATTACATTTGTGCGTGTGTTTGCGTGCATGCGTCCATGTATGTGTGTAAAATGCCATATATATGTGGAGAACTGAGGACAGCTTGCTTGAGTCTGTTCTGTCTTTCCCATGTGGGTCCCGGTGTCTTATTCAGTAATATTCCATTGAATGGATATCTCAGGTTTTGTTACCCATTCATCTAATAAAAGGCATCTTGATTGGTCTCAGACTTCAATCATTATAGTGAACCCACTCTAAGTACAACTGTGCAAGCTTCTGTGTGGGCCTGAGTGTCCATATTATTTAAATAAATGCTTAGGAGGACCTTTGCCTTGTCACATTGTAAAACTATGCTTGGATTTGGAAGAAATTGCCAAACTATTTCCCCAAGTCACCATGACATTTTACATTGGTGGATGCGACGAATGGGACATCCCACAGCTCCTTGTCTTCGCCAGCAACCGTTATTACCTTTTAATCTGGGGTAATAGTCCACCATCATTGTTCAGAAAGCAGTACCTCAGCAACAAATGAGGCCAGGGTCCTTTCATATACTGATTCACCATCTGCATATCTGCAGTGAGGTTTCTGTAGGCATCTTTTGTGCATTTTTCAGTTGGGTTGTTTGTTGTCTTATCTAGAGTTTTAAGTGGTCTTTGTGTATTTTGGATACAAGCTTGTCGTTAGGCATGCGATGTGCACATCCCAGCCTGTGGCTCGTCTTTGCACTCTCCTCAGCCAATTTTCTGCAGAGCAGCTGTGAATCTGTTTTGAAAACATGTGTGAACAGAGTAGGACCCATGTGATGAGTCTCTTCCTTAATCTCAAAAGGCAAAAAGCAGTACCAGCCTTTGATTACTCCACCACGCCGCATCTGTCATTTGTTTTCCTTCCTGGGTACTCATGTTGATGTAACATTCTTAACACTTGACAACTTGAACTCTTAAGAGATTTCTTATAAAGATGCTGTATGCTGCATCCTATAGAATACAATGCTGCAATAGAATACAATGTAACATACTAAACATTTTTGAGCCTATTTTTAATGCGCAAAACAAAAGCCCAAAACACATAAGAAATAAAATGTTAGCAAAATATACGTACATTTAAGACCAATTTGTAAGGCTGTTTTTGAAATGTATCAGAGAAAAATGAATTCCTAATTTCAACATGTAAAAAAATAGATTTTAAAATCCGTTTTTGTCTGCATGTTCATTTATTTATTAATTTGTTTATAACTGAGATGACATTTAAATAAAATAAATACATATGAAACAGAAGTCAATAAAGATCACAGAGGGAAAAAAAACCTGAATTACTCTGACATTGAGAATCAAATTTTAACAAAAACATATTATAAAAACACCAGTAACTTGACAGTATAAAACTGTAACTTCAAAAAGGGGAAAATGAGTAGGCATTAGTATTGATTTATATAAAATCAATTTTAAGTGGGTCAGTGGAGTAATATAATGGCAAACTACGTAATGATTTTGTTGATTTGAAAGAATAGTGTACTTTTTGAGGATAGAGAAATCTCTCATACCTTTAATCTCAGTGTGGAAAACAAGGCAGCTTATACTTTTTCATGGTAAGACAGACCCCATTTCAAACAAAAAATCCAAATATCATAATGAAAATAACATAAGACTCATAATACATGCTCTACAAGGAATTAAGTATAAACTGCTTGCAAAGTGTTGTCAACTCAACACGTTTAAAACCATACACTGTTGAGACTTAGATATAAGGACTGCTACAGGCTCCTGTGTTGAAAGTCTGAATGTCTGATCCCCTCTCACTGGTCTATGAGTGTGACTGGATGCTAATTGTAGCAATGGATGACTGCAGAGCCCCAGGAAGAGCAATAGGAAACATCTCTCCCATCTCTCCACCCCCCCTCTCTATTTTATATATATAAAGATAATCCAGCCTTCCCCCAGTTACACCCCTAGCATGGATGATACAACTGATGAACTTTTAAAAGGTGATAACATAGAAAGTTTCATTCGTCTTCATGGCTCATCTTTGTAATGCCACGAGAGTGTGAGTTGATACCACGTGATGTAATGTCACGTGAATTATCAAATTGGGGAAAACCCTATGTATTTTTTATCACACGTAATCTGAGAGATTTTTTTCCCCCAGACATTACACATCTTTGTTGATTTTGACAGTATTAGTCAGACTTCTACAACTCTGAGAAAATACCGGAGATAAAAAATTTTGCATTTATTTTTGCTCATGTTTCCAGTATATATTGGGAAAGCCCTATTACTTTCAGGTCTGTGGTGGAAGAATGTCACAGCAATGGGAGAAGGTGCTAACGAAGGCTGTTCACTTACCACAGGTCAGAAATGCAAGAAGCAGAGATGGAAAAAGAGGAAGCAGGGTAGAGGGCGGAAAAGGGGGAAGAGAAGGGAGGAAGAGGACTGACCTACTTCCTTTAACTAGACTCCACCCCTCATTGCTCACTCAGCTGTGACTGGCTGATATCCTGGAAGATTAGCATTTCATTCCAGCACTCACATAGAAGTTATCCGAATGGCTTCTTAGAAATTATTCCATCCCATGTACAGTCACCAAAGGTAGACACTAATGTGGATGTCAGGAAGTGCATGCTGACAAGAGCCTGATATAGACCTCCTTAGAGGTCTGGCAGAGTCTGACAAATTCAGAGGCAGATGCTCACAGCTAACCACTGAACAGATCAAGGGGTTCCCAATGGAGGAGTTAGAGAGAAGGAGCTGAAGGAGCTGAAACAGTTTGTGGGCCCCATGAGGAGAGCAACAATACCGACCAACCAGAGCTCCCAGGGTCTAAACCACCAGCTTGGGAGCACATAGGGAGGACCCATGGCTCCAGTTGTATATGTAGGGGAGGATGGCCTTGTCACGAATAGGTGGGAGAGGAGATTCTTTGTCCCGTGAAGGCTGGACGCCATGTGTGAGGGAATTCGAGGGTGGAGAGGTGGGAGTGGGGGTTGGGGCACATCCTCATAGAAGCAGGAGGAGAGGGGATGGGATGGGGGTTCCAGGGTGGGGGCGGGGGGAGTGGGGTAAGGGGATAACATCTAAATGTAATTAAAATATCCAAGAAAATAAAAAAGAAAAGAAAAAAAACCAAATTACTAAGAATTAAACCCTGCCGGGCGGTGGTAACACACACCTTTAATCCCAGCACTTGGGAGGCAGAGGCAAGCGGATTTCTGAGTTCGAGGCCAGCCTTGTCTACAAAGTGAGTTCCAGGACAGCCAGTTCTACACAGAGAAACCCTGTCTCGAAAAACCAGAGAACCTGAGTTTGAACTATTTAAATGGTTTGTCAATGGCATCATGTTACTATTTTATAGGAGTAAGGAGTTCTGATGTCCCATTATACAGTATAGTAATCATAGACAATAATCATGTATTGTAAATTTAAATAACTTAAATTATTGAAAAGTTTTATCAAAAAGATGATAAATATTTGAAGATACATAGCTGTTTGACCTGATTTGAACATTCTATAGCACACAGCAAATGTTAATATGTACCTTTTCGTCAGTTAAAATTAATTTGTTTAATAATACTTAACATAATAACATAAGTAACATTCACATCGTGACGTGAGTATATCAGAATAGGAACAGTAATCTTAGTACTTACTTATGTATCTTAATTTTCATTTTGAAATTATCTCAAAATATAGCTTATGGGGGACTATATTATATAAGTAAGACTCTATAATATTCTATAAGTAAAAGGAATAATCACATATGTGATTAAGAATAGTCATATTAATGTGAATATAATGTGAAATGTCTGTTATATAAAATATTTTAAAATATGTTAGTGTAATGCCCCCTCCCGAAGCTTTTAGAAACCAGTGTAACTTATAGACTACTTGTGATGGTTAATCTTGGCCATTAACTTGACAGACCATGGAAGAAGAGATAAAAAGAGTAGATAATTTTGTTTTCTTTAATAACGACACTAATCTCATTTGTGAGGTTAGGATCTTGCTGACTTAATAACTTTCCCAAAGGCCCCCTATTATTACCATGACATTGAGAATTAAGTATCAATACATGCTTTTGGGAAACCAATATTCAGACCCTAGGTAATTTAAACAGGATACATGGTGGGAAGCAAAGGTCAAGTCAACCCAGTCAACCCATGGTGCATTTCCTTCTGTATTAGATGTGGTAAAAAAAAAAAAAAAAAATGGCTTCGCAGCAAGGTAGAATGCACCCAGGTGCAGGACATTTGCACCTGCTTTGCTCTCCCAGATACTTCAAGCACTTTGAGTAGTCATGGTTTTCAGTGCATTGTTTTAAAACAAATTATTATTGGCTTTTGATTTTTTTTCTGTAAATTTTCTGTCTATATATTTGCTGATGAGGGTCTTAAGTGTTTCTTGTTGCTTTGTGGGTTTGTGAGTATTTTTTGTTTTGCTCATCTAGAATTTAAGTTCTTGTTTCTATGTTCAGCAATTTTTTTTTAACGATTTGTCTTTTTTTTTTTTTTTGTGACATCTTAGTGATAACTTTTGCTCTCTGATCAGCTTAGTACTGTGTTCTGTATAATTCCATGGGATAAAATTTTCTTATGTAGTCAGTCCTGTCATTCATTTTACGTATCCTACATTTGATGTTTTTTTTTTTAAAAGATATTACCTGTTTCACGATAATAAAGAAAATTTTTATCACTTTTTCTAATGTTACTTTATTGTTGTTGTTAAGCCAGTGTGTTAATAAAGCATTTATTTCAGTTCAAAAATACAGCTTTCACTTGAACTCCAACCAAATGCCGCGCCAGCCATTTCACCCCTACTTAGTAAATAATTCATTTTCCTCACTGTAGTGAAGTAACAGCTTTGCCACACACCAAATTCCCATGTGGGTTTTTTTTTTCTTCTGTAACTGTCAATTCTACTTTACCTGTCATTTTAATGCCTCTGAAGGACTGACTATTTAACCCACTATGAGCCTGAAAACAGTCTCCAGTTCAGCATTGCATATTACTGCATATTTAAGTTGAGGGTTTGAAGCATGAAATATTACCCTTCTAAATGCTCTCTTCAAAAAAGCTATTGCCACCAAGCAATTTAGCAAGAGTCATAGTAAATCCTATTCAACCATTATCAGAAGAAAAGTTCTCCAGGAGACTTCTCTCTTTTTTTGGCTATTCAAATGTTTATCACAGTTCCGGACATATCATCAGCTCATAGAATTTTAATGATTCAGATAACTTCTATCACTGGGAATAAGGTGGCATGAATGGATTATTTTTTATAAGCGAAATGTAGAAAAGTCTAGCAATGAGGTTTCTGTATATAATCATCTACCTGGTTAGTCCTGTGTTAAACAATGTCATGAATGGCTCTTTAAAATTTCTGATCGGGGCGTGAGTGTTGCTCAGAGTGATGCATTTGAACAAAATACAACAGACCATATCAGCATCCCCTAAAGGCTCAAATGAAACAACGCATCTATAAGAATTCAAAGAAAATATATGCAAACACATATGCTAATAACTTAAGGTGCCTTGGGCAAGTAGATTCAGAATTATCAGCCTTAAAAGTTCACAGTAATTTAAACCCCAGTCCCCAACGTGCTCACAGGTAATTAATTATTCCTCCCCTTTGCCTTTCGCTCCATATAAGACCATAAGAGGCCGGAAGGACCTAAAAATAGGAATTATAGACTCCACTCACCCCTACTTTCACCTTCAGAGGCATGTGAGACTTGGGCTTTTGGCTGGCAGTAAGTACAAGAACAATTGTCTTTACTTTTGCCAATACAACATGCTTTCTTGAGCTTATGCACAAAGGTTTCTTGGGAATCTTAGCTATAGCAAATGGTGAACAGATTAAACTGTGGGTGGGGCCAGTGAAGAAGACTATAGAAACAGAAAAGCCCTGTGTGCGGCTTTCATCAAATTTAAATAGCTATATTCCAAACACTTGTTTTATTTAATCCTTAGTTTCTGGGGATTTTTTTTTTTTTTGCTTTAAATGACTTACATTGTTTCTTGAGACAGTTTAAGACCAGCTAAATGTATTATGTGTTACTTTGCTCCCAATGTTGTCATTGAAATGTCTGGGGCATTCATAGCATTGAAAGGAGAATTCTGTCAGCAGCGTCAGGTAGAAGCATTTCCAAGTTCTATAGAGAACAGACAAAGCCAGGATGTTTCCTGTGCCAATTAGCAGTTTTGCTGAGCAAGAAGGAAGTGTGTCTGAAGATGTCTGAATAAGAACCCAGCAAGCCCGATATTTAAATGTGAACAGCGCAGCAAGCTTCCTTGGGCTTTTGGCACCCATGCCGACTACAGTAAAGAGTTCCCAAGAAGGTCATCCAATCCCACTGAATCATAGGGATTATGTGGGAGGGAAGTCGCCGTATGGCTTATGTGCTTCAGCACATGTCCACGGGAGGACTTTTGCCAATGCCTGGCACCATGCAGCTTATAAATATTTTCCAGTGATTTTGTGAATACAGCTTTTCAACCACCAGACAATTGGTACTAAAGAATAAGTTCGATGAAACCTATGAATTGTCTGACAATTCAATGAAGCTGCGAGCGTGGAAGCGGAAATAACAGATGTGCTTCGAGCACATATTTGATTTATATTCTGGGAGCCAATTTCTTTAACTGTGGAATACTTACCTGATGATTTGCCTGTAACAGTGATTCGATATAGAGATTTGAGTCTCTTCTCAGGCTTTTAGTAAAAGTTAAGCTTAAAGAATATAGACTGTATCACCGTAAAGTCGCCATTTTAGAGGATAAACCGATACGTTTATTTTACTACAATCCTGAATTCTTTTAGGCCATAATTCATTCTAAAATATAATAATGTTTTGCTTTATTTTTTATTTTAATTCTGTTATCTTTCTGTGTGCAAGTTCATTTTGCTTTCTCCCCTTTTCTTCTTAAACTCACCTGCATGTTCAGTTTTCCTCTTCTATGAAATAGGCTTAACTTATCTCTTCAGGTTACATTTAACATATGCACATATGCATACATACATATATATGATATATACTATATATACTAATATATAATATATATACATACACACACACACACACACACACACACACATATATATATATATTCTTATGCCGATGAAGAAATAGAAAACATCAACAAATTGATAACCACTCAGTAAGTCAAATGATATAGAGTAACAAGCATATTAAGAAGAACCAGCTTCAGTAAAGGGAAAAAACACTAGATGAATAGACAACTAAAAAAATCACGAGCTGAGAAATATGCTTCCCAAGTTAGTTCTCAAATCAGCAAGTCAGTGAGGCCTTGAAGATGGAAGTCAGATTTTGTCTGTATCTGGTAAACCCAGGTTAGGGACTTCCAAAGTCCTGAGCATCTGATTTCTGCTTTCCTTTTCCATTCCCTCTTCCTGCCTTCCTCTCCCAGTCCCAATACAGTATGACTCTGTCTCTGGATCTCTATGCTTTCTCTTCCGTGACACACTAATGTTGAGCATGGTCAATATCTTGCCTCATTTTCCCCAATATTCACTTAGTTCTTATATTTTATTTTAGACATACTCTTGCTATACACCTCAGGCTGGCCTCAAACCTGCAATCCTCCTGCCTCTACTTCCCAGGTGCTGCCATTACTGTGTAAGCCAAGCACACCTGGGCTTTGAAATGTTTGAATTTTATCATCTTAGAAAAACCTTCCCTAACCACCCTGCTTTCTATCGCAGCCACTACCCATCGATACCTATCCTATCTTTTTAGGGTTACTCACCATTAAATATCTTAAATACTTGTCCACTATGCCTTTTTTTGTTGGTATTCAGTTTCTTTTGAAACCCAGAACATAATTTCCATGGAGACCTTTCTACATATCATTTATAAGAAATCCATTCATGCTTTCCTATTTTCAGTGTTAAAAGTTAGTTTTATGTAGCTTTGCCTATAAGAGAATCTGCCATATACAAATCCTCAGTAAATATACATTGAGTGAATAGGTATATTAGAATTCTACAGAGGAACAGGTCAATTGTATGTGTTCTTATGTTCAAATATATGTGTGAAGAAGGGGAAGAAGAGGAAGAGGGAGAGAAAGCAAAGAGAGAGAGATTTATTATAGGAACTGGGTTCCATGATTATTGAGGCCAAGAAGTCTGACAATATGATATCACCATTTCTAGAATCATCAGAAAGTTGATATTTTAATTTTATTCAGTTCCAACTGTAGATGTGAGAAGCAGAAGTGTTCACATCTGAAGTCAGAAGATAGATATCCCAACTCAGAAAGAGAATCTTCTCCTCTGCATTTTTTTCTTGTGCTTAAGACTTCAGCAGATACCATCTACCCATAGTCTATGTATTCAAATGTTTATGTCTTCTAGAAACTTCCTAAGAATGCCTAGGAATAATGTTTTACCAAATACGCTGACAATCCCTAGCCCAACCAAGTTGACATGTAAATATTAGTCATTATAAAGTCAGAATAAAAGATTGTGGGAGAACCAAGGTGTCAATGAATCTTACCCGTGAGATAGGGGAGACTTAAGTGTAGATGTGACAATTTAGTTTAGTTTTAAATGAAAGGTACTTTTGGACTCTATAAAGGAGAAAACGGACTACCAAAGTCATAGAGAAGAGTGCACTAGAACACTCTGAAAGAGTTAATAATAGAAGTGACTCAGTAACTTAGCCAATAAAGGAAACCATTGAATCATGTAATGGGAAGTCCTGAAACCAGGCAGCCTTGGGGTTTCATTATTCAACACATCTTGTGCTCCTGTTTATGTTACTTCATCCCTAGAGTGGCTTTCTCCTTAGAGTAGCTTTGCTCATAGAAGCAAAAGAACTCCAATGATTCAATGATTCAAACTCCAAGACTACAAAATTCAGAGGGGGATATGTAAAAGTTGGTAGAGAACAGAGCATAGAGCATACTTTTTTCCTCTGATTCAGATCATTGTTTAAGTCAGTCATTTGACACATTAGATTCAAATACTTGTGGCCAGCCAGGCTCATAGGAATTAACTGAAGGGAAGTGGAAATTCATTAGTAATAATATGTTTTGAATAAAATAATAATGTTGTAAATCATGTGTGAAAGTGCAAGGGTGTCTCTTGACAGGAAGGATGGAAACCACGAGAATGATTAGGTGATTCTGGTCAACGTCATGTCTGAAAATGCCATAATACGGTCCATCATCTTGGACACTTTTTTTTTTCTGTTTTCTTTTAATCACTGCACTTGTTTAAAGTCCCAACTCACCCAATTCCATGCCCTTTAAAACCTTTGAATCTTTCTTCAGAGTATTTGATCTTGATCATTGTTTCTCCTGAAATGTACTTTCCTAAGTCGTGGGAGATTCAGAAAATTCATTTAGTTCTTAAAACTCCTGAAACATCAAGCATCCTATGGAGGAATTACCATGAAGCAGAATTCAGCAAGATAAGAAGCATCTTAATTCCCTTGCACTGCTTCCTGCTTCCAAACATTACAGGCTTGGAGACAGGTGTTTTTTCTTATTAGTAGCCTTTTCACTATAAGGTGAGCACCGGGAGGTTAGAAAGTTTTTTGGTTGTTGTTGTTTGTTTTTGTTTTGTTTTGTTTTATCTCAAAGACATTCTCTGAATGACACTGACAGTCTCATTCAGTCATCCTCATGGCTAGAGGTCTCTGAGCACATTGACAAAGATATGCACTGTCTTAGTTAGGGTTTACTGCTGTGAACAGAGACCATGACCATGTCAACATTTAATTGGGACTTGCTTTCAGGTTCAGAGGTTCAGTCCAGTATCATCAAGGTAGGAACATGGCAGCATCCAGGCAAGCATGGTACAAGAGGAGCTGAGAGTGCTACATTTTCATCTGAAAGCTTCTAGCAGAATACTTACTTCCAGACTGCTAGGATGAGGGTCTTAAAGACCACACCCACAGTGACACACCTACTCCAACAAGGCCACACCCTCTAATAATGTCACTCCCTGGGCCTAGCCTATACAAACTATCACATGCACTCTGCCTCCCAGGAAGGGGTCTTCCACGAAATGGAAGATGAAGTCAGGATTCTGCACCAATAAACAGCCCACATGCTTCAGAGGGAAGATTGGACTACTCATGGAGAAAAGGCCAACTTGCTGGACTTCTTGTAACACTTCGGGAGTCACACATTTAGCCCCTGGATCGCTTCAGGAATTGGAGCAGCACATCTCTCAGGGGATCTTGAAGCCTCAGTATTTCACAGCAGAGAAAGCTGCTAACTGTCACCAGGACTGAGCCCCGAAGCCTGCAATTTGAAGGACCAACAGTTGTCCCTCTTCTCTGCCTTCCATCATCATACTTGGCAATCAGAGAGGTAGAGAAGAGTCAAGAGAAATCTTTGTTTCCTATCCAAGTTAATAGGAAACAACAGCCAAAACTTAGCCTCCGACTCTTCCAGGCCCCAGAATTTACTCAGCCTACTCTCCTCCTCTACAGATCAAACAGAGGCAGCTAGTCTCCAAGGGTGTATCTCCAAGGCTGTATATTCTTGGAACATAACTTTTTTCTTCACATACTTATAATTGTAAAATTCTTGGCACACTGATGCTCCTTCAAGAGCTTTTGAAAGCACGTAAGAGAGTTCTGCTTCAGTTCTTGAGTTATCTAAACCCTTTGGCAAGATAGAGTCTACAGACCTTTTCCAAAGCCAATCCAATCCAATCCAAAATTATTATTAAGAGAAAGATGTGGACTGCAGCTCCCAGAGCTTCGTGAGTCTTTAGCCTTTATTCACCAGTCTGTCAAGCAGTATCCTGAACACATTGGCATGTTTTGTCAAAACAGCTCAATGATTTAGGATTCAGATGCTATTATTAGTCTCCCATTCACATGTGAGGTCCAACAAAGTTAGCTTCTTGATTAAATTCATGCAACTAATGAGTGAATGTACAGTGTTAACTAGCACCTTCCAAAACACATGTATACTTGAAACTTCAGAACATGGTCTCATTTGGAAATAGGATCTGTCCATGTATGTGTATATCTCCGAGATGCTGTCATACTGAACTGGTGGGCTATAATATTCAATGACTAGAGTTGAAAGATGTTGTGAGAAGATAAAGTCAGAGATAAGAATGCCATATGGTGATGTAGGTGGAGAAGAGAATGACACATTAAAAACTGAGGATCAATACAGCTAACAGGTGTGAGGTCATAGAACTCATTTGCTGTCAGGGACCCCAGAAGGATCTGAGCATGTAATGTACTATTTCACTGTATTAGTCTCAGAATGTCTTTTATACATCTCTGTCATACTCACTCTTTGTAGCATTTAATTAAAATTAAAAATAGGAAATAAGTATTTTTAATCATATTTAATCAAGGTATACGTGTTAGGGTTTTATTGTTGGGAAGAGATGCCATGACCAAGGCAACTCTTTTAAAGAAAAATATTTAAATGGAGCTGGCTTACAGTTTCAGAGGTTTAGTCCACTATCATCACAGTGAAAAACACAGCAGAGTTCTACATCTTGATCCACAGGCAGTAGAAGGGGACTGTGTTCTACACTGGGCATAGCTTGAGTATAGGAGACCTCAGTGACTGCCCCACAATGCCACACTTCTTTCAACAAGGCCACCCCTTCTCCAATAAGTCCACACCTCCTAATAGTGGCACTCTCTGTGGGCCAAGCATTCAAACACATGAGTCTTTGGGAACTATACCTATTTAAACCACCACAGTATAATAAACAATAATTATATACAGTCATCCTTGGTATCTATAGGTCATCAGTAACCATGCAGGTGTCAAGGTCTGCAGATGCTCAAGTTACTTAAAGGAAACTTATCTGTGTGTAATCCATCACATCTCTAAATTACCTTTTATATCCAATGTAATTCATGTAACGCTTCATGAATATCCTTGTACTGTTCTGTTTATAAAGATTTGGAGACAAATCTGCAAGTGTTCAGTACAGATATAGCCATTTTAGTCCTAACTACTTAGTGCAACTGTAAAATCAATACTTTTGAGCTACTGTTGGTGGAATTCAGGCACAGAATTGATGACTAAGGAGGCATATCTGTTTATTATGTATGGAAATATGTCTTATTCATCTTTATATCCTCAGGCATGACTAGTGCGTGCCACCGTATACACGATTAATCATAAAAATAAATACTTTCTCTTTTATTACTAGAACACCCTTCCTTCTTTTCTAGTTCTCTCATGCTCTACACATTAAAGTAAATACCTGATACCAACAACAACAAATACAGTAATAAGTATAATCTTTCTGCTAAATACATTTCTATAGTCAGTGAGTTTATTAACTAACTCCTCATTTCTAAAGCTTATGTTCTGTAAATAATTTGTTTGGATTTTTTTCCTGCCTGCTATCATTTTGCCTTGTTTGATAGAGATGGAGCATAAAGCAATCTGTACAATGCAATAAAATAACATAATTGCATTTGAAGACAGAGCTCTTATGATTTAGAATGAAAAAAAAAAGATGTCCTCAAGTTCAGCTTTTCACACTCATGAGTGGTAATTATATCTGTAATTCCAAAGTATGTCTCTCAAGTATGTGGTGGTCACCTGCCGAGTGGCCTCTAATTCAATTCAATTTAGATGTTACCTACCTGGAAACAGAATCAGATCCCATTGGTTGAGAGGTGAATGCCACAGAATGCATTCACTTCAGAACTGACTGATGTTTAGCTTTCCTAGAACTTGGATCCCTGTAGGTAGAGGAGCCCGCAGAGTTCCCGAAAGCATTTTTTATATTTAATAGTGTATTGAAGACTATGAAACAACCCAAGAAAGAAAGAAAGGAAGAAAGAAAGAAAGAAAGAAAGAAAGAAAGAAAGAAAGAAAAAGAGAAAGAAAGAAAGAAAGAAAGAAAGAAAGAAAGAAAGAAAGAAAGAAAGAAAGAAAGAAAGGCTTACACGGGTTTTGAGGGTAAGGGCTGCTGTACTCATGAGTCATATTCTGCTTCTCGGAAGCCTCCACAGCTCACATACACAGACACTCCTTGAATCATCTTTGGGGTTTTTAATGACAACTTTATTGAATAGGCATCTCTGAAGCTTGGACAATCTGTGTATAATGGAACAGGACAAAAGGGGTATGATGTAACAATGCTAGACAGAGAATAGGGAACCACGTACGGCCTTTCCTGATCCTTATTGGCCTCTCTCAGCAGCAGCCCTTCTCCTGGTGTATAAGTAAAATCCATTCTGATATGAAGGTCTTTGGTCTACTATAAGGCAAAGTAGGTCAAATAACGTCAACGTTCAGCTCTAAGATAGAATTGTTGGGAAATATGATCTACTTTGGAGAGGGAGTTATGAGCCAGGAGCCCTAGGCATGATGTCTTTATGAGATTTAGATCACGTAGTGCCAAGGAAACAAAATAAAAAAATAAAAGAAAAACTAATGAACATAAGAAATGAGAGTTGAGTAACAACAACAACAACAACAACAACAACAACAACAACAACAAAGCATAGATTCTTGATGTTGGAAAAGCTAGGTCAGGAAATTGTTGTATACCACTGTAACAGTAGAATAAGACTTGTATCTTTAAGTATAAATACATTGTTACTCGGGATGCCTTCTGAAGGTTAGTCTTCACTAAAAATAAAGGTGGAGATGTCTCCCATGACTCTATATTCAGAAGGGACCTTTGTGCAAGTGTCATTGTCTATGATGTCATGTGGACAGGGTCTGTCATCAAGGAAACACAGATCTTAAGTTCATACAAAATTGGGTTCAAATCTTGGGTCTACCATTTAGCAACTGTATGTCATTAAGAAATTATTTCTATTACAGTCCCTGGGGATAACAAAAGGGGGGGTCAAATATGATATATAAGATATACTTTTGGCAGGAAAGATACTATTATTAATTTTCTTTAATAAATTACTATTTCACAGTAACCCTCTAAGAAATCTTCCGTGAACTATGTATTGTTCTTTTCTATCCCAGATCAAAACTTATAGGATACTGAGTTATAATTCTACATTTTCAATCATATACATACTAGTCTGTATTTAGTGGTATTGCTATGCATAATGAATTTATAAGTAATCAATTGAAATAATCTTAAAGCATTGTTTACATTAATTCTTTGAGAATGCCATATAATAGATTTTAACATTTTTTTTAAATTTTAACATATTTAATATCCTCAATCACAACTCATCTCATAAGCACCCACTCCTACTTCCCATTCTATTTTGAGTTTTCTTTGTTTTCCCATTAAATACAGTTTGGGTTGCTCAATTAGTCTTGGGAATGGCACCTGCCCTAGTATGTGGTTGACCTACTAGAGATCAGTCCGATAGAGAAAACTGACTCTCTTTTCCCCAGCAACTATCAAATGTCAATAGCTTTCAAGTTAGTGGTGAGAGAGCACATTCCCTGCTCTATGCTGGGATTTTGTCTGGCTTGAAATTGTCTAGCTCTTGTGCATGCCATCTCAAAAGTGGTGTGTTTATCTGTCTAACTGCCCTGTTGTATCTGGGAAACACCGTTTCCTTAATATTATCCAAAACCTCTGGCTCTCACAATTTTTGTTCCCCTTCTTCCTCAAAAATCTCTGAGACTTGCAGGAGGGGGTGTTATATGTGTGTCCCAGCTAGAGATGAACAGGTCACAATCTCTTTTTCTCTAGACATAGACCAGTCGAGGTCCTCTCTGTTAATTTCCATATACTGTAAAAATAAACTTTTCTGATGAGGGTTGAGATATACTCTTGTGAATTTCATAATTTAAAAAAAAATGAAAAAAGTTACACCATTGAAAGTATGAGAGTGTCATGTACCAGTTTACCCAATGACTGTGGGCTGTAGGTTTAAAGCAAAATGATACATCCAATGGTTATTTTTGAACCTAGCAAGCAATCTGCCATGGACTCTGTTTGTGTCTGTCCCAGAAGATCTCATACAATGAACATGATCCAAATGCTAAAAAAAACAGAGATTATTGACAGTTTGACCCCTAAATGAAAGTCAACCTCTTCATCTATCATTATCCTCTGAATTTAGAAATCCAATTCTTCAGACGAGAAGCTAGCTAGCTGCACTGAACTCATCATTGGAGAACTGTTCCCTAGTGGATCGTAAGCCATAATTTTGATTGTGACCACATGTAAAAACCTAGAAGCATATTTCAAATTTTAGCTTGTACCAAAACCCAAGGTTTACTTTATACCTTGTGTCAGTAAGAAAACAGTGGCAGAATAAATATATGGAGAAATAAAGAGAGACAGAGGGAGAGATGGGAAAAGTTTAACATGGAAAGGCTGGCTGGTTGTATACAAACATGCTTTATTTTTCTATTTGTGATATTAGCATCCTTTTGGTCTTCTTCTAACTGGGAGGTAAGGCTCTCCAGAGATTTTCTCTTCCTCTCTGCTCTCCTCTTCCCAGAAATTAAGGCTTCCCACCCCACATTCTTTTCCCAGATTGTTGGATGGCTTCAGCCCGAGAAGAATAGAGATAAAAGCAGTCCAGATAGGGTCACCAGGTCTGAGATTAGATTCTACTTCCTCTAAAAATTGTGCAACCCATGGCAACAGTCTTTCTCCTGGGCCTTAGAGCTTTCTTTCTTCACTGAGAACAGGACAAGATGACTATTACACTGCCAGGTTGATGAATGGTTTTTGGACTTTTATCCTAGTTTTTAAAGTATTTTCCTAACGATGAAGAAGGAGTACTGTCTCTACTAAGAACCTGTGATTAAATTTCTTCCCTTGCACAACACAAACTTTTCTTTCTTTCCAAAGATAAGAGTTTGTAATTCTGGGGCAAAGCTGAGAGGCTTTAGCTTCTGAAAAATAAAAAGTGGAGGAGTCTATGTTTTATTGTTTTTGCATGCATAACCATAAACGTATGAATACACAAAGCAAGCCTCTGAATTTTTCCTAGTTATCTACGTGCTAAAAAATTAAAAACATATTTTAAAAATATAGTCTCAAGTTTACTTGTTTCCCTTTTTTTCCCATGGAAGGGTCTGGCACTACAATGATATATTGCTTTTCGAAAGGACTGGAGTTCAACCATGAAGATTGGCTAGTGCTCTGTGTCTAATTATAACAGAAAGCGTCCATTGGCTACACTCTGACATCCTCTCTTCTCCTCAAATCCAAACCCTAATAAGCTTTGTTAACATGCTTAAGACAGTGCTTTTTGGAAATTCTAACCCTATTCCAATTCTGATCTAAATTATAGTAATGTTGTTTCTCTTTGTCACTCAGTATACAATGACTTATCTCTGAAGTCTTGTGTGACCCAGTTCTGACCAACATATTAAAAGGAAAGTGGAGAGACCCGGGTTTCTAAGAGAGATTGTCCTCTTCATTAATGTAACATAATAGTCTCAGCTGGCTCTCCTGTCTGCTGTTGAGCTTCTCTTTGTGCCTGAAGAACAGACAACAAAACTTCAATGTACTATAGCCACCTGTGCTTACACAGCAATAAAAAGAAGGGAAAAGTCTACACAAAAATGAGCTGCCCCACAGCCTTGGGTACCTACTGTTCAACTTCTTTCCCTCTATGATTTGTTTAGAACCTCAATTTTGCCTATGCTATTTGTAGCTAAAGAAACAGTCTTAAATGATACAACCAATGCGTGGCAGACATATTTGATTCATCCTGGTGATATGGCTGGTGTCTAAGCTATTTTTATATTTATATGGTTTTTTATTATTATTTCTCTGAGATGCTCTTACTACAGTCTTATCAGAATGTAACTGTTTCTCATTCTCTCCCTCAAAGTTCTTTCTGTTGGTTCCACTTCCTCTCTCCTGGGAAGACCCTGCAAGTAATGCCAGTATAATATAAATAGCATGTATTAACTAGTTTGTTCATTTGTTTTTAGACAGGGTCTCATACACAGGTAAAACCATAATTTCATATCCTGTTATCTTTCTCCAAAATGACAGTGCCTGGTAGCAAATGTTAAAGGCCCCCTGGCCTCAGTAAGTCTGCATACAGTGAGAGAGCATCTGTCCAGCACCTGATCTTGCCGTGTATCTAAAGAAAAGACTGCAGGAAACCATTTCCTGAGGAAGGCATTCAGAGAAAGTTCTGCTGCCTTAAGCTGATGAGGGAAATCTGTGCATGACCAGGAACTGCTTTAATACCCAAGGGAATAAACAAATTCCTGATCAAATGTGGAATCTACTACTGCTCACTTAGCAACTTCCCACTTAGAGTGTGTGTGTCATGCAGATAAAAAGGCTTATATTTTAGTCATTTTTTTACCCAGAGTCATGATTTATAGACTCATTGAGCTGCTCACAGGAACAGATGATTCATGTCTAGTACACACGCAGAGGCTCCTTCAGTGAGAGAACAGAACTCATTAAAAGGCTTATAAGATCAGAACTGACTATAAACTACTGTATAGCTTTGTGAAAGATGTAATATGAAGCTTATGCATAGGGGATTACTAAAAATTAGTTAAACTGTTTTTTTTTTTTTTTTAAATCAGAAGCTTTAAATGCACAGTGTTGGCAGACACTAAATTAGAATTTGAGGTTGGCTGTAATCCCGGATATGAAGCTTCAAGAATGTATATCTTGAAGCAAAATTTGATGTTAAAAAAAAAATGATTGCTGAATCAAAGTTCTACATATTGGATACAGCTTTCCTTATTGGAGTCATACTGTAGAATTAGAGGTTCTTTCTTCAGGAGAGAGAGATCTGTCTACAGATGCTTGTTAATATTAAAAAAATATGCAACTGAAGATAGAGAGAAAAAGTGGTACAAGGGACAGGGGAGATGACTCAGTGGGTACGGCACTGGCTGCATAATCAAGAGAGTAGGGTTTGGACTCCCAGCATTCATGTGAATGCTGAGTTGTGCCTGGAAACCCACCAGAAATCCCAGACCACACACTGCAGAGACAGAAAGAGAGAGACTCTCCAAAGGCAAACTAACCTAATCCAAGAGCTCTGGGTTCAAGAGAGAGAGAGAGAGAGAGAGAGAGAGAGAGAGAGAGAGAGAGAGA
>JANHMN010000021.1:21700116-21727153 GCA_030674055.1 Rhabdomys pumilio
AGAGAGAGAGAGAGAGAGAGAGAGAGAGAGAGAGAGAGAGAGAGAGAAAGAGAGAGAGAGAGAGAAAGAGAGAGAGGGAGAGAGAGAGAGAGACCTTGCTTCCATATATAAGAAGGAGAGCAACCAAGGGAGACACATGATGTCAATTACTGGCTTCCACATGTACAAGCACAAGTGCATGTGTACCCACAGAAGCATGTGCTCCCATGTTCCCCATACATGGAGAGCACACATGTACTAACGCATGCATACCATCCACTCATACATCCCCTTTCCCCCAAAAAATAAGTTGTCACAATGATCTCACTCAACATAACATTACATAAAATGAATAGAATCAAAATTAGGTAGTGCTGGTTAAAAGTGAGGTAGAGCCGCAACATAGAACACCTTGGCAGAAACAAGTGTAACCCTTTTAAATGTGTCTGCATTTCAATCCTTCCTCTTTTTCTCTGCAAATATCTTGCATTTTACCCACCAAACTGGGGTTCTTTTGCCTTTTTCTAAGCACGTCAAGACTACCTGCTCCATGACCTCAAAGCTCAATTTGTTATCTCCTGTTATCTCAGAATTGCCAAGGAGTAACTATGATAATAACTTCAGGTTAAAAGGTTAATGATTGGTTAGAATTTTCCTGCGTTGACCTTCTATGGCACATTCCTGTATTTTCTTACTCTTTCTATTTCTTCAAATACATCCTGTAGAGATTACAAACACATAAGTTCAATCTCAGTCATTACCATACCATCTGAAAAAAAAACTGGGAGGAAACTGTCCCTTTAGTAAGACTACAATGGGGTAACAACTGTACTCATAAGCCTGGGTAATAGACAGGTGTGAAAGGCATTAAGAGAACACTCTGGTATCAGAACGCACAAGTTCAAGTCCTAAGTCTGCTGCTTGCTTGCTTGCTTCCTAAATGTAGAAGCCACTCTCACCCATCATCTGTGAGGATGTTACAGTGCCTACCCTATGGAGCTCTTTCAAGCATATGAAATGCCTCACCCATCTCGAGTAATAGCCGCGTTCTATTGTTCTTATTACTTCTTCAAGGTTAGGCTCAGTTTTAAAAGATCACAGTGACTTCTGAATGTGTACACTGTTGGAGCTAAGACTCCAAGGTCAAATGAAGGCAGGTAATCTGGATGGACTCTGGGGGAGGGAGCGGGACTATTTTAGAATGGAGCGATTGATGGAGAACCAGGGCTTTTAATCCTTGCCTGTGCTTCCCTGGTTGGCTCCTGATCCATCACTCCTGCTCCCTACCGCTTACTTTCCTCAGATACAAGCCCCAGGTGTTGAATCCCACAAGTTCTAAATGTGCTGATGGTTACACAGGAGCGGCAGAGCAGCAACATGCTGGCTGGAGTGAATTGGTCTGAGTTTTTTTAAAGAAACAAACGGTGGCCAAAAATAAACATACTCACCAGCTGGCCTGAAGATCCTGTTTTAGACGCTTATAGGTCTTTGGTGACTTCACAAAAGCATTCCTCCGGCTGTTTTTAAGTGAGGCCAGCGGATCCGCCATGACAAGATGCTGACCGGTGTTGCTCCGGTGGGAGATGAGTTGGCACTGGAGCTTAGAAAATGCACAAAATCATTTTAGAAAAACTGGCTGACATGCATGGAAGTCACCTCCCATTTCTGGAAGGCACGGGGACCTGCATTGTCAGCCTTAACTCACTTATGCTGCTGCTGAAATACCCAACATTGCCCCTTTGCTTGCAAATGGAGTGAGATGTCCCAGTTTATGAAGGATGCTGTCCCCAGATGATGTAGTGACAGAGTCTTCTTAGCTTGTAGGCAACTATAGCCAACTTGCTGCTTTGTATACATTAGCTATTGCCGTTATTTTAGAAAATAAAGATCTGAAAAATAGCGACTTACCTATTTCTTTCTCATTTGGATAAAACAAAGCCAGGGGTAGATTCTCTGAAGTAATATGACAACTTCACACTGTCACAGACTCAGAATCCCTTCATCTTCTTAGTACCAATGAATAGAGGGGTTTTTTTAAAAAAAGCTTTTTTGTTTTACGATTTATTTATTTCATGTGAGTACACTGTTGCTCTCTTCAAACACACCAGAAGAGAACACTGGATCCCATTACAGATGGTTGTGAGCCACCATGTGCTTGCTGGGAATTGAACTCTGGACCTCTGGAAAGGCAGTTGGTGCTCTTAACCACTGAGCCATTTTTCCAGCGCTTTTTGTTTGTTTGATTGATTTATTTATTTACAATCAAAAGATTTGCTGTAGCTCCAGCCATTACATTTGCTTTCAGGGAAACCTGAAGGAAAAACATAAAGACAAGACAGCCTTTCTTTACTAAGGATGATTCTAAGCAAAAGCTTCCAGTCCCCAACTAGACCTCATTCAAACCCTCATAGCAAGTTCCAAAGCAGATTAAAACAAACGTTCTTTTATCTCTGTAGCAATGTGTCTAACTAAAAGCTGACATTCTCATAGCTGTGGGAAGTACCAAGTGATGTTGCAAGCTAGCCAGTATCCTGCTAGTCTTCCTTCTCCAAACAGGGATACTCAGTGCCTTTCTTATAGTTTGAATACAAGAGTTAAGTAGAATAGTACTTGTGAAATAATACTAGTAATACTAAAAAACAAACAAACAAACAAACAAAACAAAACAAAAAGGGCAGAACAAAATACACCTTTCAGTAGTAGTCCTTGTCAAGTAGCTGAGTCATCTAAAGACCATCTGAGCAATAAGGTTAAGATAATTCAAGCTGGGCTGGAGAGATGGCTCAGTGGTTAAGAGCATTTGGCTGTTCTTCCAGAAGACCTGAGTTCAATTCCCAGCAACCACATGGTGGCTCACAACCATCTGTAATGGGGTCTGATGCCCTCCTTCTTCTGTCATGCAGATATAGTACTCATATCCATAATATAAATAAATAAAATCGTTTTAAGAAGACAATTCAAGTTATTTAATTCTATTAGAGACCTAACTGAACCTCGGTGCTGCACCTAAAACCTTTCTATCAACTGAGAAAGAAAACACTTCTTTAGGCTGCGAAGACTGAGACTCAGCTTTGACTATTATTAGGCTGCTAGAATTCATTGGTTGGGTAACCATTGCCCTTGTTTCATTATTCTCCTGATCGAAGTGCTTACGAGATCCACAGTAAGCACACATGTTTATCATATTGTTAAGCAGATGTGCGTTACGGATGAGGGAGGATAAAAGTTTCTGTCCGCCCTTTCAAGGTGTAACACAGAGCCAAGAGTCAGCACAAATATATAAAAAGAGTGGGCCTCTGTCCGCCCAAGTGATGAATTGGAATCGAGAACGATGTAATCAGTGTGAAGACTGAAAATACAGCTGTTACGTGTTTCCATAAAAGCCCTGCCCTGTTCGCTGGTATCAAACGGACAGCAAGTGGCAAGAGAAAAACCATTAAGGCCTTGAAACACTGCCAGTCCTGGTGCAGCATCAAAGCTTAATGGCCACCGCCCAACTGTGCTCAGCTGGTCGTCCCGTAACAATGGTCGATAACAAAACCAGCTGCTGCGCACCAGGCTAAAACAGAGTGTCCACGAGGCAAGCTCATGAAACTCGATGAAAAGTCACTGAGGGGAAAGCTTAAACAGTGTGGTCTGTGGGGAGACCACAACAAAGGAGCCGGAGAAGGTGTGTGTGCAGTGTTTTGACAGTAATTGGAATTGAAGAGCTCACTTCCAGGAGAAGCGATGAGTAACCAGTGAGGCAGAGGAGGAAGCTCAGCGGGTTTAGAGAGGAACCAATGAAGCGTGTGATCAAGGGTCCCCCAGGGCCTCAGCAAGGGGCCAGCATCAGAGTTCACTTGGCCTAGTGTTTTCCTACTGCTCATTCAATCGTATGGTAGCTTAATAGCGGTTGGTTGAGAACAGACTCCTTTCAGCATAGCCCCCTCCCATCGCTCCTTGTGTTGACAGCATGTTAGGGGTGTTGTGGACAATCTTAAGATCCTTCTTGGGAAGCTGAGTTGGAGCTGTATTTACTGATTCATTGTGGTCTAGTAAGATCTTATTTATTTATTTATTTATTTATTTACTTACTTACTTACTTATTTATTGTAGCATTTCTGCTCATATTGAAATTCCTCTACGTGTCCGGGTAGAGGAAATGCTGGTGGGCTCTCCTGTTGCCGGTTCTGTAGATTCAACCCCAGCCTTAACCTAAAGACATTCTATTATAACCATAACCATTGTGCAGAGTTGGAAAGAATTCAGTTCCTCCCCTCAGGATAAAGACTAGTTAATACACGGAAAATTTAAATTGTTATGTTTGGAAAATTCCTTTTTATCCTTCCTCCCACCCTACCCACCTCTCATTTCTTAGCTCATTTTTAGCTCAGGATAGCTCCAAACTCCTAGCTACCTCTTCCCTCAGTCTCTTAAGTGCCAGTGTTAACAGACTTGAAGCACTGTCTTCAGCTAAGATAGGTGAAATTTCAAAAGAAAAATTTACTACCTAAAACCTTCTAGTCAAGGGCTAGAGAGCAGGCTCCAAAGTTAATAGTGTTTTGTAGTTTTCCAGAGGACCTGGGTTTAATTTTCAGCTCCCACTTGGTGGTTCGGAACTGGCTATAACTTCAGCTACAGAGAGTCTCATATTCTCTTCTGGCTCTTTCAAGCACCGGGTACACACATGGTGCACAGACATGCCAGCCAAACACCCCAACCAACAAAATACAACAAAACATTTTTTTTAAAAAAAATAGATATTAAAGTTCTTTAATAAAATGGAAATTCTTCGCTGTTGGGAAAATGAATATATGTTATAAAACACATGTTGATAAATGATTAAAAGTACCATACATGGTAAGGAAATTGAAAGTAAAAGGACTTATCAGTATTTCTGTGGTTGCTCTCAAGTCCAGGTTTTCTTGCTGTTCGTAATACAGCAAACAGTAACTGTATCTATTCACAAAATCTTAAAATTTCTAAGATTGACTTTTATTATTTTTAATTATGGGTATGTAAAGGAGCCCGAGGAGACCAGAGGTATCAGATCCATTGTAGCTGGAGCTATAGGTAGTTGTAAGTCACTTGAGATAGGACCAAACTTAGTTCTGCCAAAGCAACACACACTCAACTGCTGAACCATCTCCCGCCTCCAGCATCTCCTGCTGCAGAAATGCAAATCCTATCAAACATCTGAAAGAAAAATAGAAAATCTTTAGCATTTTATAGGAAGAGACAATGAGTTTACATTTGTAACATGTAGAAAACACGTTTTATAGTTATACCAAGGTAATGGAATTGTCCTGTTTTGCTATTATCCCCTTTTAAATATTCACTGTGTTTATTTAGACTGAGTCTTCTCCTGTATCTTAAGCAGGCCTCAAACTCACTATAAAGCCAACCATGACCTTTACCTTCTGATCCCCACCCTTCAAATATTTTAGGGTTACAGGGTACGGTGGCATGAGCCTCTGGTGTTCTGTATACTAGTAAAGTACTTTACCAGCTGAGCTACGTCCCCAGCCCTGTACTCTTTTATTCAACAGCTGACTGCTGCAGTTGGTATTTTTCAATATTTTTATTGAGTTTCCATTGAATTTAATGGATTTATTAAAATTTCATTTATTGAAATTTCTTCTGTGGGTTGCTAAGAGTGGGGTTTCCTTCATAAAAGCGGTGTTGCTAGCTTTTGGAAGAATAAAATGTTTGTATATATAAAATAATCACATATGTAAAGTTTGACATGGCCTCAAACTGCAATGCACAGACCAAATAGAAAACAAGTATAAGGATATGTTTGGTTGAATTTTCGCAGATTGAATGGACCAATTAATCAGGATCCTGCAAAATATTCGTTAGAGTCTCGTATTCTCAGCGTGCTGCGTGACATGTTTTTCACTCTCCAGCAGAGGAGAGTCACTGTCATGACTAACTGTAATCACAGAGGTTAATCTCTTTCTGAAGGTAAAGAGAGGAAATCATTCAGTGAGTACTGATTTGAGTCCAGTGTCTAAACAAGCAACAGTATGTTTGTGAGATTTTGTATGTAGTTGTTCCACTTGCTGTGTTGCACTGCAGAGTACAATGTGTCTCATTCGTTTATGAGATATTTGTAAGACAATGCTCTTGTGAATGCTTATGCACACCTATGCCAACCCATGCATGCCTTTTCACTGGTTACACATACAGAACTAAACCATTAGCTTACAGATATGGTTATAAACAAAATTCTTTGCCATTTTATTCCTTTGGCTGTTGTAACCTTAAATCTAGAAATGAAAGGTCAGAATGCTGTTGGATATTATAACAGTACTATAATGTTTAAAATGTATTTGAATGTAGCTGGAAGATGATACATTTTAAGGCTCAAGGACACAAACAACCCAGAGGAATAGAAGCAGCAGGAACAGAGCATAAGTCCTAATTTGGAATGTTAGCTCCTTTTCTGCGGATGGTCAGGGAAGGCTGGGATTGGATAGGGAGATCCCAAACTCTGTCGACCCTGTGGTCTTTGCTTAGTTATTGTTAGCATTTCACTCTCCTGTTAGGCCACCTAGAATAATTAGAGACCCTCGAATATCTCATATTACAACTAAAATGCCCAAAGAGAAAACAGTCTTTAGTTAAGAGAGTGAGCAGGAATCTCTTTGGACTTTGGGGGTTGAAGGCTAGTGAGTGGCTGCTCACTGCTGTGTGGCTTGTGCATGGTACCTAGTCTGGGCAATGATACGCTTTCTATGTTAAGAGTTACGGTTACAAACAAGAATGGATCAGTGAATCACTGTCTAGCATGAATACGGCATGAACAGCCGTGGGTGTGAGAAGTTTGGAGAGAGGAACAGAATCCAGACCTCAGACTGTTAATTAGCAGTAAAAAAAAATAATTAGCTGCAAGGACACAAAAAGCAGAGGACACAAAAACACTAACAACTGGAAAAGCAGAATCAACTTTAACATCAATTCAGGATTAGATTCTGTGGGATAATAAGCAAGGGGAAATGAATCCTGAGCTTTTTTCATTATCAAGAGTTAGATCCTGGAGTTAAAGAATATAGTCCTGAAAATAAAAGGAGAGTTTTCGAGACTCAAATATGTTAACAACAGAAGCATGAGTATACAGTGATTTAACCTTATGTAACCACTGTATCAGTGGGGCATAGTGACATAATGTTTCACTTAGGATGGGCGAGCTCTAAAATCATCTTTTAAAAACATTTAGTTTTCTATATAATAGACTCCAGCTTCTGCTTTTTATTGTGAAGCTTAATATTGCACACAGAGAATGAAATTGAAAGATTAAGTGCTGATCTTTAAAGATTCAAGCTGATGAAAGAAAAAATAATCTATTCTGGGTCCTGGCCAAGAGTAGGTAAACACTGGAGGGGTGATGCCATTATCAGTCTGTGAATTGTTCTCTGTACATCTTACAACCACATTGTACAGAAGAAGCCCTGGAGGAGAGAGAGGGGACGGGGACAAGGAAAGGAGAAGATAGGAGGAACATGCTTCCATGTTCACAGAGTTCACAGTGGGTGGGGATTCCCACACAGGTAGCCTAGTAGCCACTTGCTCTCTCATCCAGAGATCATTGGCTCAGCCTTTGTGATGGAATCATAGGAACTAAGCTACTGCAGACGAGGGTTCTGGAAGCCCCTTTAGCAAGTGGGTTGCAGAAAACAAAGTAAAAGACGAAATGGAAGAAAATGGGCATCAGAATCAGATAGAATTCAGTTCTTCCTCTTTATAACTGTGTGCGTCTTAGTCAGGGTTTGTATTCCTGTACACAACATCATGACCAAGAAGCAAGTTGGGGAGGAAACTTACACTTCCACATTGCTGTTCATCACCAAAGGAACTCACACGGGGCAGGAACTTGGAGGCAGGAGCTGATGCAGAGGCCATGGAGGGGTGCTGCTTACTGGCTTGCTTCCCCTGGCTTGCTTAGCTTGCTTTCTTATAGAACCCCAAACACCAGCCCAAGGATGGCACCACCCACAATGGGCCTTCCCACCCTTGATCACTAGTTGAGAAAACGCCTTACATCTGGATCTCACGAAAGCATTTCCTCAAGGGAGGCTCCTTTCTCTGTGATAACTCCAGCTTGTGTGAAGTTGACACGCAATACCAGTCAGTACACTATAAGTTTATTTTCTGGGGATCTATTTCCCCTTCTACAAAATGGAATCAACATAAGCTTTGTAAGTTCTTTCCTAAACTTACTTTGCATATCCACTTAAAATCTATCTCAGCAGAGGCTGCTATCAGCTTTCCTACATGAAGCATCCCTCTTTGTTCGAACCTCACTCTGACCCTGCACTGCTCTTTCCCACACCCCTTATGTGTTTCTATGTGCAAGGTTCACACAGTGAACCTCCTGTTTGCTGCTGTTCTTTCAGCATCCAGAGGATCTCAGATCACCCCCTTCTTCTCATCCATGTCAATCAGGAATTTTCCAATATCTGCACAAGATTTTTTTTTTCCTGGAACCGAAAAGTCTGATTTTGGAGCCAAAATATGAAAACAAAGTGTTAAGGGGAATCTAGAATGGAGGCAAAGGAATCTGGGGGTGATAAAAAGAGGAATGTAACTTAATACTTCCACATAATGACAAAATGATTTCTGACCCTGCTGCTCTGCTGAAAATTTCACAATGATGAGAATATTTGTCTGCTTGATCTACAGGATGTGCCTGAACATTCATTTTCACTCTTGGATCTCAAGGTCTGTTGTATGCACATTTCTCGGGCCTTGATGTTTGCCTGTTGGTTTTTCTGTGTCTCTGGTTTTGCTTTAATCCCACCATTACAACCACAATGCTTGTTATTTATGCCAAGTTGAAGTTTTCTTTATTGGCTCATCTCTATTGATTGCCTTCTTCTAGTTCAAGTCATCTATTCTCACAAATCGCTCTCCTTGGGATAACTTTCAGGTCTCTATACATAACTTGGTTCCCATCTTTTCAAACCTTAGTCTCACATTAACCAGCCCTGTTATCATTTCAGCCTGACTCTTTCCATCACCTGCAGCCTGTTGACTTTGCCACCCTGTGGTGGTCACGAGTAATATTGCAGCCCTAACTTGGGCTTTCGCCTTGGAAATCATCTTTGCTTTCTTTGCTTTTGTCTGTTAGCATTTGATTTAGAAATGGCTTCCCATCCAGCTCTGGTTTGCTGCTTACTAGTATTCCTTTTTAGGTATTAAACATATAATGAAAGAATATCTAGGCAGGGGGTATATCTCAGTTGATAGAGTGTCTACTTAAAAGCATGCATTCAGTCATCAGTTTGATTCCCAGATTGAACTGTGTGTGGTGGTGCATGCCTGTAATCCTAGCTTTTGGGAAGTAGAGGCAGAAGGGTCAGAAGTTCAAAGTCATCCTCGCTCCCATAGCAATTTCAAAGGTACCCGGAGACTGATGAGAAAAAGAAAAAAAAAGGAAGGAAAAAATGAAACAATCTCACACTCTCCCTTTCAGAGGGTCTTGCGGGGAGCAAGCATGCATTTAAACATACCAACTAAACTGTGTATGACTATACTAGTGCCTGATTCTTCCAGTACCAAAAGTTATTGGTAATTCTCATGGGAAATGAAGACTTTAGAATGACCTCATTGTAATCATAGGCAGGGATAATTTTACCAGTATCTGCGATCCAAACAAAAGTTGGAGAGTTATACCCCTAACCGCCAACATTATCTAAATCCCAGCCAATGTCAGAATTGAAGACAACTTTGACTAATCCACTAAACCACACCTCGAATCCTTGGCTTATTGAATTTTTGACCCTATTTCTTCCCTATTAAGTTCTCTGTCTTGAATATTTTTAGTCATGCTCTTTTCGGTGTTTGGGATTCATTGCACATATCATTAATGGGCTCCTTGGCTCTATCAGTTTGGTTCTTTGACCCGATGTCTGCTTGTGTATGTGTGTGGTCATTTGTTTTTGAACTTGTACTTGTTTTTCTAAGAACTTTAAAGCTCTCTAATTGCGCCATATTTTTTTTTCTAGAAGTTCACACTTTAGTAACCTGTTCAATTTTTCCATGGGGGAATTAACATGTTTGCATTTCTTACAGGCTAACTGTTCTGTTGAAGCATTTTAATAATGAACTTACGTTTAATAAATTTGACTTTATCTTGAATGCATAGATTGACTTGATCTTGCAGATGGGCAAAGGTCTAGGATTATTCTATGTTGACAAAGTGTCTATGTCTAATTCTTACTAGCTCACCTGTCCTCATCGTGGGAATAGGATGAGACCACATTTCAAATGGCCAGTTTTGTGATGGATGATAAGTTGAGGGTTAGAAGATTGGCAAGCAAGGCTAGACTTCTATGAGCAGAACATGGAAAGAACTAGAATGTTTGAACACATTGCTCTACTGTGTTGAGTCCTGCTCTCCCACTGTACTATGGGCTTAAAGTCCAACATACTCCGAAACATGTTCTTCTCAATGTCAAGATCATGTTATATTCACCATTTCTGTTTACCGTCATCTTGGCCCACAGACTGTCACTTGGCTTTGAAAATCATCAAGATAGGCTTATATACTATAGGCAAATGTCTTTGCCTGCTGGCTATGTAGACTTGATTCACTTGTTTTAGCATCCTTGAAAGCAGTGGAACTCACCCTTCCTAATGCTGCAACCCTTTAATATAGTTCCTCAAGCTGTAGTGAATCCCCAGCGATAAAATTGTTTTTGTTGCTGCGTCAAAAACTGTACTTTTGCTACTCTTAGGAATCATACTGTAAATATCTGTGTTTTCTGATGGTCTTAGGTGATCCCACTGAACGGGTGGCTGGACTCCACTGCCGAATGGGTTGCAACTCATAGGTTGCAAACTGATGCTTTAAAGAATCGTCGTACTGGTTATCACATGGCTACTTTCTATGCTAAGGCATTTTCTCTTTCTTCCTTCCTTTCTTCCTTTCTTCCTTCCTTCCTTTCTTTCTTTCTTTCTTTCTTTCTTTCTTTCTTTCTTTCTATCTATCTTTCCTTCTCTTCTTCTTCTTCTTCTTTCTTCTTCTTCTTCTTCTTCTTCTTCTTCTTCTTCTTCTTCTTCTTCTTCTTCTTCTTCTTCTTCCTCCTCTCCTCCTCCTCCTCTTCCTCTTTCTACTTTTTTTAGACATTTTCTTCTTATTTGAATTCTGCCACACCATTGATTCCTGGCCATGTTTCTGGTTTGTCTGCATTTTCTAATCTGGACCTTTAGACTTTTCCCTTACAATCTCATTATAAATTTTGAAAAACACAACTGTTTTATTGTTTTTTTTCTTTTAAAACAATATTGGAACACAAAGAAAGCCCAAGTATGTGTTTGCTCATTATCTACAGTCAGAAAATTTACATTGTATTTGACTGTGACTTATAACCCCAGCTCTACCAAACACCCATGCCTAGAGAAACATTTAACTTTTCATTTGTTATATCTGCATTGTTGTTTATACTGCCACAACCACAGAGTCAATCAAGGTCTAAAGTAGCCCATTAAAAATGATTTGGGGTATCCCCCTAGTCCTCATTTATACCTAGTCATTCTACCCTTCCTATGAGTCAGCACTATGTGTACATGAACAGCATGACTTCTGGGCCATGAGCAAGTATGCCCTGTCCCCCACTCAAAATGAAACCATCCGAATTGCATTTTCTAACTGTCCTCATATAAACATGAATATGACCCAGGCTGAACTTATTATTACCTATCAAACTTATGATCCTCCTGCTTCAGCCTCCAGTGTACAGACTTTCCCAAGAGAAAGGCACTGTGCCCGGCTCTCTTGCAGCCTTTTAAAAAGCATTTAAAACAATACTTCATTTATTATTTTAATTTTCAAAAGAACTGTATATGTGAGTACTGTACATTTCTACCCCTCCCCGCCCCACAATACTTTATTGTCTGCTACTACTTCTAAAATTTATGAACTTTATTCCTTTCATTATTATTGGTGTGGTGGTGGTGGTGGTGGTGGTGGTGGTGTGTGTGTGTGTGTGTGTGTGTATGTGTGTGTGTGTGTGTGCATTTAAAGTTGTCCATAAGTATATGTGTTTAGAACTGACCATTTGGGAATGGATAACATTTAAGGGGTCTCATCCCTGAAGAAGATTAGACCTCCCTCTCTTAACAGCCATAAACTGCCTGTAGCTTGTTGTCTATGAGATTGGGAGATTTCCTTCATGCTCATTGTTATATCAACTTTTGTTGTCATTTTTCAGGTCTCACCTAGGAGACCAGTGCTGTTGAGATTTCATGGATGCAGCCTCAATGTCATATATGAAAGTCATGCATTATGCTCTGGTTCTCACCATCTTTCTACCCCATATTCTCAGATGTTCCCGGAGCCTTAGGTGTAGGGTCTGTATTGTAGATTTATCCATTAGAGTTAGACACCCCACAGCTTTGAGCTCTTTTCCTTGTATTTGTTCATATTGCCCAATATAAATGAGTTTGGTTTTGTTTTATCTTATTATATTTTATTTTAAGTTCATTAGTATTCCTTAGATATCTGTTTGTTTTTTTTTTCTAATGAGAGACAGAAAAGAGGTGGATCCAAATGGGAAGAAGGAGATGGGAATGGTAGAAGGAGGGGAAAACATAATTAGGATATACTATATCAGAAATATCTACTTTCAGTAAAAGAATAAAACAAAAGTCTTTTTTTCATGAGGGGTAAGAGATATACCCCCTTATATCTGTGGGTGTAAAGATAAGTATTTAGAGCGCAGTTGGAAGTATGTTAGCTAAGGAAAGTTGCAGGAGAAGGTTTTCCTCTCCTTATTCTACCTGAATCTACCTTGTGACCCCATCACCAGTTTTGGAGCTTTATCAGCTTGCTTCATCTTCTCCTACTGCTGCCTGGATCTAACCCTCACTTCCAACATCTGCCTTCATTTCTCAAGATCACCAGCTTTAGAGTTGGTGTCTCTTGCTTATCTCTTAACTAATTTTACTGTGCCTTCTTTTTTATCCTAATGGAAAAATAATAATCCCTATGGCAAAAGTATAATGGGAATGATTTTCTGGTGTTGTAAGAAGGCCTAATACTCATTCATCACCACCGTGTGTCATGGAAGTGCTCTACATGTTGTATGTGTAAGGGTCCTCACCCAGTCCCTGGCCAAGGAAAATATTCAGTATGAACACTCTATTATTTTCCTATAATATTACCTAGTAAAGCAAATGCTGCTTTACTGAGAACTTTCCGCCACAGTGGTAGTGTTCACTCCTGATACTATTAACATGTCTCAGGCATAGCCTTCACCTACCAGTGATCACATCCTTCTTACAAAGACTCCTACTGCTTCGTCCAAGGCCTGGACAGTCCCTTGTACAGTTGGCCTCCAAGCTTTGCCAACTTCAGAAGTCAATTCTATATTTGTTGACTGATCACTTAATTGACCACGTGATTTCTTCATACCCAATAGCCAAAAGCCCATTCAATTAGCACACATTGTGGATTGGTGGGGAAACAGTGACGTCAATAGCAAGGGCAGCAGCAGCCTGCTCTAACTAAAGAGCCACCTTATAAGTGCTCCCTCATCCTCTCCTGCCACCGCACCTTCTTCCTCCCCTGCATGAGTGTAAGATTGAACTTGAAGTTGGGAGAAGATTATTTTTATAGAATCTCTGCAGCGCTAACAAAACCCACCTGAGATCAGAGGGCAGGTGGCCTAGCTCGTGGTTGAATTTTCCATATAAATGATAACACCCAAATTATTCACTGAATCAAGAGCCATCCAGCTGAAGTACCCATATTGATTGCCTCTATTGCTGGAGAATTAATGCTCTGAGTTACTGTCTGAGCAGTAACTACAGATTTTCTTAGAGACTTAACAGTAATTTTCTCCCAAAGGCATTAGTGACTTCTTACACTGAGGGAGCAGAGAACCGAAAGATAGAGTTGGAGGAGGCAAAAGGCAGAAGTGCTTGAGGAAGCGGGAAGGACTTAGTAAAAGAGAAGTGAGCCTAGCAGAAGATGTTTGCTTACCTCGGCATGTTATTCTGCTTAGAGGTCACAGGCCCACAGCACTTCTGAGATACAGGCCACTGGCAAGAAGTTCCTAGAACAAACTGATGCATGTGACACCAGACCTCTTACTGGCTATGGAAAAAATATGAAGGTTTTCAGATTCTTTCTCTCATTCTTTTCATGCTCACCAACCAAGTCTGCCTGAACACATATTTTCATTAAACATATGTATAAGAGATTGACTGTTATTGTCAAAATTCCTACATATAGTTATAAAGCAATGGACTGTACATTTGGTGATACTATTTGACCCTGTTATTTCAATAGCCACAAATACCCTCCCCACGCTTCTGTGTTCAAGTATCTTCTGAAGACTCTAACCACACGAAGTCTTTTGTCTCAAGTCTCTGAGAGGAGAGAAGCCTAGAAGCAGTCAGAGCTGAGATAGTATGTTAAGAGACTTGGTAGTGACTGAAATAAGACACAATAGTCACCTGGGTTTATATAGAATCGTGCCACATGTTTTCCCCTTGCACAAATCCCCCAACTACTTGAGACCTCAACACTTTCATGAGAGTACAATGGATCACATTTGTCGATAGAAATTTTATCATTTGTATTTATTTGCTTTTAATTGATTATTTTCCCATTTTGCATACAATAGAAAACAATAAATAATTTGTGTCACTTTATGAAATATCATTTGGGTGTAGTGGCACATGATTGTAATCTTAGATACTTAGGTGGCTGATGCTGGGGAGTCACAGGTTTAATGCTTGCCTGAGACATAGGTAGCCTCAAGGCCAGCCTATGCAATGTAGTGAGACTTGTGGTTTTTATATGTAAAAGAAAGTAGAAAGGGAGAAGGAAAGAAAGGAAAGAAAGAAAGAAAGAAAGGAAGGAAGGAAGGAAGGAAGGAAGGGAGGGAGGGAGGGCTTGGGAGCGAGGTCAGAGATGAAGAATTTTTCTAGAATGTCTAAGGCCCTTTGTTTAAGTTCCTAGCCTGGGAATAAGAAAGTGAGTGAATGAATCAATGAATGCACAGTAAGTAAATAAAGCTAATGTAAAACTATATCTTTGAAATCCAGATCCTGGTAGTTTAAAGAAGCAAGGGTTGTTTATTTATTTATTTATTTATTTATTTATTTATTTATTTAGACAGAAAGCCTACAACATTAACTAATGGACACCACTACCCAGAAATACTACAGCTCTTTTGACACTTCCAAGAGAATGTATAGAAGCACAGACTCCATTCTGGGACTAAGGAAGTGGGAGTTAATTGCCTTAACAGGCATATCAGATTTACTTATTTAGATTATCTTATATAAACATCATAATCATATTATACTGTTCTATAAAAAATGTTGCACAGATCTCTGCCTAGACTCAAAAATGATCAACCCAATCAAGTAGTATGTATATTCAATGAGGATGTACTAACAGGGTTTGATGCCTGTTTATTTCCATTTCTGAGTGCCCATTCACAGGCAATAATATTTTTAGACAATGGTTTGATGTACTTTAATCTTTAGACAAGTAAAACTGAAGTCCTTTCTAAGTGATACTGATCCCTCCAGAGTGTAGAGAATGCTTAGTAGACAAAGCACTCATAACTTACTCTCTTTGAACCTACAGAGGGTCCAACTGAGGAAGGGAACACCATTGAGGGAGAATAGCTGTGTCATTCCAATAAGTTTTATCTTGTTAAGCTTTAACAATTAATTTTCCATGAGTCCTTAATACTTTATTATATTTGTGACATAATTTCTGCTGTGTGGTGAGAAAACAATGGTCTTGTTTATTGTTTAGAAATTTCTTTCTCTGTTGGATGTGACTTTTGCATAGTAAAGTTCATTTCAGTGAAAACTGAGGGAGATTGCTTCAAGTAGACAGGGGAATTTAAAACAATAAGCAATAGCATTTATTAAGCATATATGCCTGGCTGGTTATGCTGTTGAAGACTGTTACTGCTTGTCTGGAATATTTATATTCTAGGAGCTCACTATGATTAAATGTATAAACCCAAAGACTTCTGTACTGTCACATATTTGTCCCATGTGCAGACATCTCAGTTCCTAGGCTTACTGTGTGTGGGACACTGAAGGAAGAGCAGTAATTCTGTGTAACTCTGGCTTCACTCACATATTAACTTCTAATTGTAATTTCAATTTTTAGCTAAGGAAGAATAAAGTCCCTCCTCAGTTACACTGATTTCTAAGGGCTATGGGCAGCCTTAACAGACAAGTAAGTTACTTTTTTAAAAATTTAACGTACAGGGGATTCCATTGATTAAATAAACTGAATTGAACAGTAATAGTATGTATCTTATATCATGTATTATTGCTGGTGAGCTATAGGTATTTCTTTGTTAATCCATGACTGATCCCACAGTGTGGCTACTATTAACTGAAGTAAGTATCTCCTTCAGGAATGTATAAGGTGAAATCTAGGCTATTGACATCTCTATCCTTCTGCCCAATACAGAACAGTAACAGTGAGCCCTGCTGAAATCCCTACTCATTTAAATGCTGTTCTGTTCAAATGCCTATCTGTAAACCAACTTATCTATTCTTTAATCTCCATAAGATATTGATAATAATTTATATACACATATATGTATATATTCATATATTCATATACAGATATAAATTAGCACACAAAGAAGTAGGTTCCAATATGGTGTTTTCACACACAAATCTCATTATTCTTATTTGTTCCCTTTCATTGGCCCTCATTTCCAGCCTCTTTTTTATTGCTTTCTATATCCTTAAATAGGACCTTTGTTTGTCTTCATGGCAGACACACCCATTCCAGTCACATCTCTTGCTCCTTCTTCCCTGTCTCTTTATACCTTGTCATTCTTTTATAATTCTTTCTATTTTTATGTCTTATATGCATAATACACACACACACACACACACACACACACACACACACAAAAGGACACACTCACATACACACATTTTCTTACTCAGGGTTTGTATTTCTGCATAAACATTATGACCAAGAAACAAGTTGGGGAGGAAAGGGTTTATTCAGCTTACACTTCCACATTGCTGTTCATCGCCAAAGGAAGTCAGGACTGGAATTCAAGCAGGTCAGGAAGCAGGAGCTGATGCAGAGGCCATGGAGGGATGTCACTTACTGGCTTGCTTCTCCTGGTTTGCTCAGCTTCCTTTCTTATAGAATCAAGGACTGCCAGCCCAGGGATGGCACCACCCACAATAAGCTGGACCCTCCCTCCTTGATCACTAATGGAGAAAATGCCTTACAGCTGGATCTTAGAGAAGCATTTCCTCAAGGAAATCTCTTTTCTCTGTGATAATTCCAGCTTGTGTCAAGTTGACTCATGAAACAAGCCAGTATACACACACACACACACACACACACACACACACACACACACAAACACACACATTTTATATATATATATATATATATATATATATATATATATTTAAATTTCACATGAAATTCACATATTAGAGAAAATAAACAGTATTTGTCTTTTCAAGTCTAGTTTACTTTGCTTAGTCTCCAATTCCATCTGTGTCCCTGCACATGCTACAATTTATTCTGCTTTATGACTGAGTAAAATCCCATTGTACCACATTTTCTTTATCCGTCAATCGGTTGGTGGACATCAAAGCTGGATTCCTATCTTGGATATCGTGAATTGAATAAAGATGGAAGTATAAAAGTGCAAGCATCTTCGTGGAATGCTGACTGAGAATTCTTTGGGTAGGTATGCTAAAACAATATAGTTGAATCAATAGAAGTTCTCTTCTTAATTTTCTGAAAATCTTCCATAATAGCCACACCAACTTATATTTACACCAGCAGAAAATAAGAGTTCCTCTTTCTCTGTATCCTTACCAGCTTTTGTTTTTATTGTTATTTGTTTGTTTTTCCTAAATCATGGCTATGATTGGTATAAGAATGAATTTCCATAGTTGGAGAGAGGGTTCAGTGGTTAAGAACACCAACTGTTTTTCCAGAGGTCCTGAGTTCAAGTCTCAGCAACCACACAGTGACTCACAACCACCTGTAATGGGATCTGATACCCTCTTCTGCTGTGTCTGAAGGTAGCAACAGTGCACTCATTTACACAAAATTAACAAATGAATCTAAAATAATCTAATGAATTTCCACGTAGTTTTAATTTGCATATTCTTTATAGTTTTTCATGTTGAACTATTTATTTATTGGCCATTTGAAGGTAAATTGAATTACTGTTTTAGAAATGAAAGTAAAACCTCAAGAGAGGTATTAGCTTCCTCAAGTCATGTAATTTATGGTGGAATAGCCTCAACCTAGGCCATGTTTCCAGAGTCGGTCTATGCTCACCACTGTCCTGCCTAGCACGACAAGCATATTCTTCTAGTAGCCAACGTACCTTCTGCAAAGTCGAATTGGTGGTTTCATTATTAGGTCCTATCCTGACTGAGAGGTAAAAAAACAGGTTAAAGAATAATCCACCATCATCAGTTCCAAGCCATTCCCATAGATAAAGAAATGTAAACCTTAGCTATCATTTAATCTGGTCCTCATTTTTCAGATGAAGAAATTGAGACCTGTGCTGACTAAATATTTGCTCAAAATTAAACAGAGATTTTAATTTTTTTGTTAAAGCAGACATTTGGCAGTGGATTGGGTTCTCTTGTACAACAAATATTGAACACAAATATTTGTGAAATTGAATTAAAAGCTGGAGTCTTTCTTGAGATTAGATTGGTGCCATGTGGCTAGAACTGCTTTGTACATCTTGGCGGTGTTTAATGGCTTCTGTGCCACACAATGACATTCTTTCAGGAAATATGTCCATGTGCTGTGTAGTCATGAGACTTGCTGTTTAACTCGTATTTCCACATGTTTCTTTCATCTGCCGTGTTTTATTTATTTATTTTATAACTTTAAACATACATACATCTCTACTATACAAAAAGGTTTTTCTTTTTTAGGGCACATTCTCCTAGTTTTAACAAATTAGAATCACATATATGTGTTTGTGTGTGTGTGTGTGTGTGTGTGTGTGTGTGTGTGTGTGTATGATTTATACATATATATAATTTATGTGTAATATAAAATATTGTATGTGAATATAATATATGTATAAAAGTAAAGGGCATTGTTGTAGGTTTAAGTCCATATATGAACTGAACTTTATTTAATGAAATAACATAAGTGTTTCAAAATGGTTGGGCAAAAATTTGTACAACCCAAAAAATAAACCAAGCCTTTACAAGCATTTGTTAGAACTATCTCTTTCACTGGCAAGAATCAGTGTCATTATCTTCTTCTCTAGTTAACAGGTATTAACCCAAAAGTTAGTACTGCTTTTGTTTCTTGAGGGCATTGGACATTGCCTATGCTTTTTATAACTATTAAAATCCAAGGACTTCAGAAAGATTATTTTTTAATAAAAATGATTATGTAGTTAGATTACTGTGGTGTTTTGAATGAGACATCCTCCATGGCTTGGGGCATTTAAACACTTGATCCCCAGTTGGTGTGACTTTGGGGGAGGTTTGGGATGTATAGCCTTCTTGAAGGAAGTGCATTACTGGGTGTGACCTGTGAGGTTTCAAAGCCTCTAGTCATTCCCAGTGCACAGCCGCTCTGTTCACATGTCTGCCCTGTACCTGCTCCTTATTCCTCTCTCTACTTCTTGCACATCAGGATGTGCCCACTAGACTTCTGCCCTAGTCACCATGCACCCTGTTTGCTGTTCTGTCTCCCAATGAGATAAACTCTATCTGTCTGGGACCATAATCCCAAATAAACCCTTCCTTCTATAATTTTCCTAATCATAGTGTTTTATCACACACCTTTACAATGTAATTGCAAGGCACAATTTAAAAAAAAATGTAAATACCTAGTTAGTTTTTCTCTATTTTTCTTAAAATATTTTTCAAGTTTTTATTGAATGGAAAAATATTCTGGCATAAAATGAAGTTATAAATAAAAACTTGGTTCATTGGTTTGTTTTTGTCTGTAAACTGCAGCATACACAAGAAGTTATTGGTACATCTTGTTTTGGTGTCTTAGAATTCCTGATGCCTTTCTAAGACACTCAATTTGTCATGAAATTTCATAACAGTCTTCAGTTATTTCTCCATCACTTTATAAAATATCCGGATTTTAGCTATTAGGAATGTTTTGTATTATTTTAGCATGCAAAAATTATAAAATTTAAATTTTTAATATTTAAAGCAAGTTTTTAACAGATGAAACTTTAAATCTAGAGAATGTAATGTATCAATCTGTGCTGGCTAGTTTGTCAACTCTCTCATCTGAGAGGCATGAAGTTCAGTTAAAGGAATACCTTCATAACAATGAGCTGAATGCTGTGTTCTCTTTCTCTTTCTTTGTCTCTTCCTTCCTTCTTTCCTTTCTTCTTTCTTTCTTCCTTTCCTTCTTTTTTTATTTTTTGAGATTATAATATAATCACATTTCTTCCTTCCCTTTCTTCCATTAAAATCCTGCCATATATATCCTCCCTTACTCTCCTCCAGATTCACGACCTCTCTTTTCATTGATTGTTATTGCACGAGTATACATGCATGCATGCATACATGTATGTTCCTAAATATAACCTTCTGAGTCTGTTTGATGTTACTTGCATGTATGTATTCATGGCTGACAGATAGACAATGGACAACCCATCTGTATGTTCTTCCCCGGGGAAGAAATGCTTTCTTGGTCTTAGCTTTCCTCAGTTGGCTATAGCTCTTTGTGTAGAGTCGGGGCCTTGTGGGTTTTCCACATCCACTTTGGCATGTCCACTGGTCTCCTTGTTCATCCTACATCTGGGCGGTTATATTAATGAGATTTTATAATTGTAGCTTTTGACTATAACAGCCCGCTTTGGCCCACGTTTGAGGGCCAAATTGTAGTGGCCCGCTCTGTTCCTCAGGTCAGGGTCTAGCAGAGAGAGTGGTGGGAAGAAGGGAATGAGATGCGAAGAATAGACAAGCTAGAGGATCTGCAGTCAAGACTTGTTTACTGTCTTCACCATACACACACCACTACACCTACTACTACTACATACCCCTACTACAAGGAAATCCTGGGTATTTATAAGCACAAGCAGGAGAACACAGATGATGGCATTTTACCATGTGCACCATGCAGCTGGGGTCACTAAACAGCAAAGCAAGCTATGTGGGATAAGCAAGATATTTATCAGAGTGTGCTCAGCTGTTGTAAGCTGCTGAAAAACAAGTCTGTCATCAGGGTACATGGCTCCAGATGGCTGCAAAGATGATAGCTGCTTTCTAGCCGCTTTCTGCTAAAAGTCAGCTTCCAACATTTGACATTACTAACAAAACCCCCAAGAGCAGATACAAGCAGCCCTCTTTTGAGTTGTTGATCGGGGTTGTACAAGAGACTCCCAAAAGATGCAGCCTATTGCTTTTGCCATTGGTTGGCTCTGAAAAGTGAAGGGGAAGTTTCTATTTCTGAAAATACCATAAACTACTGAAATAAGGCTCAGGGACCTCTGAGCTGGAACTGACATGAATACCTCCTCCTTGACAATTAGCTTTTATGGTACCAGAAAGTGCCATGCAAGCTTCCAAGAGAGAGAAGCAACCAACAGTTCTACACAAGTATGATGACTCTGAGTGGTACTAATGACCAGCATGGCACAATAACCTTAAGGGTGCAGTAGTGAGTAACCAACAACTCTGTGATAGGATGTAACACCTTCTCAACAAGAGGGAAACTATGCATGGTATTGGGTGCCTACTTAATTATTCACAACTAGTTTAATCATTGTTATTGAAGATGAACCTGCAACCCCTCATCTAAACCAGCATAATCCTTAACAATCGATAAACATGTGCTTGGATATCCACAGATTAGTGTAATCTTCATTGCTCATCAAGAAAACTCATTGCAATAGACTGAGACCACTACAGAAATCGTAACTAATCAAAATGTAGAGTTCTGGGACTCAGTCCTAATGGAAACATCTATAAAACAATTCTCCACCTAAGGCTCAGTGAACACTGTGAAAAAGGGAGAGAAAAGACTGCAAATACCAGAGGATCAAGGAATTTACTTGATTGTAAATTCAAGGATTTTTTGTAAACCTTGTGAGGTTGTGTCTCTTCATAATATCTAAAGGGACATTTTCTTAACAAGTCATTAATGTGGGGAGAGGGGATCTCAATGTCCTGTGGGTAGTACCCTTGAACTGATGGTTCTGGATGTTATAAGAAAGCAGGCTGAACAAACCATAAGGAACAAGAAAGTAAGCAACACTCTTCCATGGCTTCTGTATCAGCTTCTGCCTTCAGGCTCTTGCTCTGCTTGAGTTCCCATCTGACTTCCCTGACTGATGGACTGCAACTGGAAATGGAAATAAATCCTTTCCTTCACAAGGTGTTTTTTGTCATTGTGCTTTATCACAGTAATAGACATCTTATTGAGTCACAACCCTAGATAGGCTAACTCCTTAGACAAAGAACGCCTTACAACTAAAATGCTTAAATATTTCATTCTTCCTCAAGGATTTGCTTTGGATTTGAACTTTCTTTTAAAGGTGGATAAATTATTTTTTATTAATGTATTTGTGAAGAATGGAAGTTTTTATAGCAAAAAAATCTTTTTAGTTTAACATGTGTACATTCATACTTTCTTATAATTTTATTTCTTTCAAAACACAAGATAAGATATGTCAATCACTAGATAAAAACTTATTAGTCACATGATAAAATGATTCACCAGCTTACCAGTATAGAACAACTTCAAAGGCCTTTTCTTTATTTTCAGGTGCTTCGTTATATAAAGGCTGGAAGCTCATAAGAGTTTATTCATTTACCTGTGATTCAGTTGGACTATTTTCTGAAAATCCCTCTGATAAATTACAATGAAGACATGCTATTGTTAGACTTGGAGCACAGGACAAAATAAATATAAATCCCTCCCTGTTCCCATTTTTCAAAGAGCTTGGTTTCCAGGGAAGGGACATTATTCATCTAAAAACAAACAATGGTAAACAAAAATGGAAAACTTTAAATCAAATGGTTGTGAACAATAACCCTTTGTTCACTATAGCACAAATATAACAGAGGGCACTGGGTGGGGTTATTCATTTAATCACAATAATAATAAAAACAAAATCATCACTGAAGATTGAAAATCAGCTTCTTATAGGCACATAATTAATGGACTATGAATACTTTTAACTCCTGTTTTAAAATGAGATTGCACCAAACAGCTAAACTACTAGGAAATGTATATTAGTTGTTTATTAATTTCTTTGAAGAGGGCCTCTTCTTCATTGTGCAAATGTGCATGCAGGCACATATGCACACATCTGTGCACCCATGCATATGCATGTCTGCATGACATGCAGTGTGTGTAATGTATGGATGTCAGAGAAATCTTTGGAGTCTGTTCTCTTCTGCCACCTTGTGGGATCCAGAGACTGAACTCAAGTTGTCAAGCTGGTATTCAGGCCCAGTGACCCACTCTTCCCTAAAGTGCTCAGATTTTAAGGTGTTTAGATGACTGATGTCTTCGGCATAGTCAGCTATCACACCACCATAAAACAAAAGATATATTTTTGTATAAGTAAGAACAATACGTTTACGTCTTTTCATTCTCAAAAATGGTTTTCAAATACCATGTGCTTTAGTGAAGCGAGAGACCCTACTAGTTAAATAAGGAAGCCATGACATGCTCACTCAGCCTCAATCCAACCATTGGTGACATGCACTTCCCAGGAGCTTATCTAGCAGCAGTCAAAGCACACATAGTTGAAGGTTTATTGGGCAGAGAATGTTTCTAAGTATTTACACAAATGCACAGAAGAAAACAATGACCCCGAGGAGCTCTTCCTAATGTAGTGAGTAGAATCTGAACTAGGCACTTTTTCCTTTGAATAAGATGTTGAGCATTTTAGGGGATGAGCCATACCAAATGTTGCTTGGTTTAGTTATAATTTTTGGTACAAGATCACTCATTATAGCACAGGCTAATCCAAAACTCAGCACCTTCCCTGCTTGTTTTCCTAAATGCTAGAATGAGAGGGATGGGTCAATGCTTGGATTGTGTTTTTCTAATATATTTTTTTTCAAGCCAGTATCCCAGACCTCATATACAGTAGAAGTGCAATCAAAATTTGTTAAAGTGACAGTAAGTCCATTGGATATTGAAGCAAAAGGTCACTTCAAATACTAAACTTCAGTGGCTTCTCAGAAGTGAGCAGTTAGAAAGTCCTGGGGATAGTGGATATAAAACTTGATTTAAAAAATATAATGATGAAGGCATTGTTCATGTTATCAGTTTTGAATACACTGGCACACGCAGGTGCACGTGCACATGTGCATGTGCACACACATGAGAGAGACGGGGAGATAGACAGAGACAAAGAGAGACAGAGATGCAGACACAAAGACAGAGAGAGGGAAGAGAGACAGACAGAGGCAAAGAGTGAAAGAGACAGAGAACTAAATACTTGAAGTAACTTAAAATAAAAAGGATTCAGAACCCTTGCTTTGAGTTCCAGACCATAAAAAATCAAAATGAATCATGCAAAATCCTAGGAGCAAGTATTATCTCATTATAATAATAGTCAACGTTAAATTTATGATATTCAAATCATATTGAAATGACAGACCTGAAATGTAGGTCTCTTGAGAAGTTTGCTATAAAACGAGCCATAAAATAGTGCCAACAAGGTAGAATCCTATGAAGTGAGACCTCTTCATCACCCTGCTGTGGTCATGCATGCCCCATCTACTTAGACTGAAATGCTCACCATAGAGTAGAACGGAAAGATTCCATCATAGCATAGGGAAGGGAGACATGGAAGAGCACAGGAAGGAGATGAGTGTCTTTCAATGACAAACAAAACGGACATTATCAGAGAGCATGCCTTTGTCACCTTTTCATTTGCATCAGAGGATCTGGGCGTTACTTTAGGACTTTAGAAGAGAGTAGTTAGTTAAATAAACTACTACAGACTCTGGAAAAGTCATGGTGTCGATTCCAACAAGGTAGCTAACACAGTGAATGGCAGACTTAGGGATGGGGTGCCTTGGTGTGCATTGGTTACCATGGCAAAACTAGAGCTACATAAATTTGACCTGGTGTATTCTGCCTTAACTCCAAAGGATGCTGGTTAATTTTCAGCTGTTTTTGTCAAGAACAGAATGATAAGGTTATTAATCAAAGATTTTTTTCCTACTGTATAGTCTGAATATTTCACCTGAATATTTAATTACTCTCTCTTCCTTACAAGTTCCCCTCCTTTTCTTGAATTTATGCTCTACGTTTTGTTTTGTGGCCCATTGGATTTAACCAGGGCTATGTGTGTGACCATGGGTTTGGAACTACCTATTGGAACTTGGTGACCTCACCAGTGGGTACACAGCTCAAGCCAATGATTGCCCTCTCCCGAGATCTGTCAATGGCCAGTAGTTCAGAAGTAAGAGTAGAACATCCTGAATCTCGCTCCTGTCCACAGGTGACTATTGACTAAGCCATTCTTATGTAGACCTGGTATAGGTAATCGTAACTAATTGTGAGTTCATAACTATAATGTTGTGTCATGTTAAGAAGATGGCATTTTTCAGTCTTCCAGCTCTTACATTCTTTGTATCTCCACTTGCATGATATTCTTGAGCCTTAGAAGGGGTTGTAGAAATCTCTGCTTTAGGATTATTCAAGAACCACTAGTCTTGATGCTAGCTGTTCTTTGGAATGTCCTGTGCTTTCCATATGGACTTTAATTCTGCAAGGAATTGCTTTTCTTGTTACTTCTTACTTAACTGTGTAACTCTGACTTCCTTACATTGAAACTGGTTTCCGAAAGGACACAAATCAAGAACTGTACTGCATCTAATGGAATAGGATTGAAATTCACGAAGGTCACAGAGACCAGCTAAGACTACACAAGTCTGATGAAAAAAAAAAGAAAAGAAAAAAAGAAAAATCCCATTTCAGAACAGCCTACAGGACAGAAGGGCATGTGGCTTGCACACCACCCCAAATAAAACTATTTGAATAATAAATTATAATTCTAGTTTAATACTACGCGTGACTCTTTCTCTTTGGGACCAGGACCAAATAATGGTGGGGTCAGATGAACATCTGTTTTCCATTGGTGCTCCTCATTTTATTGTGTGAATGTACTAGAAAACACGACCAATACTGTATTGGGCTTTGGATAAAAGTTACCCTGAAGAAGGCAGGCACTTCATTGAAGGTCTCCCATTCTACTCATATCTTATTCTACTACGTGCGTACTGATAGACCACAGATCACAGCTCGTCTCAAGGGGAAGATAGAGGTCCGGCTAAAATTTTTATTAACTTATTATGGTTTTATGTATATCTGGCTAAAATTGTTATTAACTTACTCTGGGTTTGTATTCATTTCCCTTAGCCAAAGTCATTACATAAGCTAACATGGTTATGCATATCACTGGAGAAATTTAGAACATAACAAAAAAAAATAAAATAAAATAGAAACAAACCGCAGTCCTTTTCTATTTATAATTATAGATTCAATCTGGACTTCCTCAAGCTTTAATCTTTTAGAGCCTCTTCATTTCTGGTTACCTGTGGTCTATTTAGATCCATTCACCAGTCTGATGCTCCTTTAGTGAATAAAAAGCACAGCTGGATTATTGTATCACAATCTAGAACTGGATGGTTTTCACTGGAGAAGATGTGCAAAGAGAAAGACGTTTACAGCCTGTTTATGCTTTTGGAGGTAGAAGAAAGACAGTAAGCACCATTCTGCCAGTGTATTCTGGAAACCAGTCTCCCTTCATTCTTTTAAAAAAGTCTTTCTTTCTTTCTTTCTTTCTTTCTTTCTTTCTTTCTTTCTTTCTTTCTTTCTCCCTTTCTCTTTCTCTTTCTTTTCTTCTTCTTCTTCTTCTTCTTCTTCTCCTTCTTCTTCTTCTTCTTCTTCTTCTTCTTCTTCTTCTTCTTCTTCTTCTTCTTCTTCTTCTTCTTCTTCTTCTTCTTCTCCTTCTCCTTCTTCTCTCTCTTTCTCCCTCTTTCTTTCTTTCTTTCTTTCCTTTCTTTTACTCTCTTCCTCTTTCCTCCTTTTCTTCCTCCCTCCCTCCCTCCCTCCCTCCCT